>OY992879.1:102911368-103511368 GCA_963921405.1 Cepaea hortensis | reverse complement strand
TTCACATTCTGGTTTTACTTGTAATATCTTCACATTCTGGTTTCAATGGTGACATCATCTTCATTCTAAAATGGACACTGGTTGGATTGTTCCCATTTACAGCATAGCTATAATGTTTGCACAATTTAGCTAATGCAACTAACTTCAGCAGTCTGGTTTAGACTAGGTTTGCCTTTTCTCACTGACTATCTCAGGCTGAAGTGATGTTTTCAAAAGCACCACTTGTGAATGGAGTAGGGGCTGAGCCTGATCCGGCTCACTGACCATGATGCAGGCAGTCAAACTAAGACTGCATTCATATGTGAATTTTACTATATCTTCAGTCATTGCTCTTGAAGTAAAGATTTTCAGTGTGAAGAGTAATAAAATCACTGTAAATAAGCTTTGATACATGTTATTTACTAATAATCATAAATGACATATTGTATAGTTGACAGGCTGAATCCCATAGAAGACTGTCAATTTTAACTCTGTCAGTCCCAGTGGTGGATAGGCATTCAGCCAACTTACACCAAGTCCTTTGTGGACTTGTTCAGGATTGGTTAGTTTAGCAAGTAATGTCTCCTCCACAGGTTTTAGGTATGTCATTGTTATCAAGCTTCAGTAGAGTGTCAGGGATAAAATTTGTGTGGTTAAAAAAAGACATCCAGATCCTGCAGGATGAGAGTTATAGCAGGGGCTAGTACTTCTATTTCTGTACCAAATAAGAAAAATAAACACAATGCAAAACCAGTTGTATATGGGCACATTTTGATTGAGATCAGTGTCTGCAGTCTGAAGCTGCTAAATATCAGTTGAGGAACCCTCTTTGGAAAATAATAAGATCAACATAAACATTCTATTACATTGCAGAAGATTATGATATTAAAATATAATGATATAGAATGAAGCATGATTAATGTAGAAATCATAACAGAAGTGAGAAATATCAGATAGAATACTCTAAAATAAATGTCAGCAGATGGAAAGGAATTAATCAGCAGTTGTCATAAACCTAGCAAACTGAAACACCATGGTTAAAATTTTGAGGTAGAACTATTTTCAAATGACCACAAAAGTAGTGCGTGACTGTGGGATTAGGTCATCCACTTCACACATTGTATTCCTCTATAAGGTTCAGGATATTTGTATATTAAAGGTGAAATATTAGCAGCATACATCAGCAAAAGTACAAATGTTGTACTGATAATGTTTTATTGAAATAATTATTTAAGAACAAATTCATAATTAAAAACTATTAAACAAATGTATTATTATCATCCAATGGCTTGTCCTGTGTAGAAATTTCCCCATTTAAAATTCCTCCATATCATAAGCCAGATGTCCTGCCTCTGTTTTCTTCCTCTTCTCTGCTTCCCTGGTAAGCCTCTCTTCATTATTATCTTTTCCAGACACTCATATCTTTTTACATGCCCAAACTATTTCATTACCCTGAAATGTATAAATAAAAAATTTGCATCAATATTGAGTTCTTGTTGGGCAAATGTGTTTGTTCTCTTTTCTGTTGAATGAGTTGTTATTACATTTCAGTAAGGCTTATAATCAAAGCTGCACGTGTGCTTTTCAGCTGATTTATTAAATATCCAGGTTTCACATCTGTATGTTGCCACAGGAAAAAATGCATGCTTTTTAGAACTTTGACTTTTGTTATTCTATCTGTTCCAATCCATACAATTTTAATTGTATTAAAATTAAAGAAGAATGAATTCCTCATTTTTTTTTTTAAATGTGTTTTAGCAAGATTAGTTTTTGGTCAGCCATAATGAAGTTGATTTTTACATTTTTTTTTCTACAACTGTGCCCTAATTCTTAAACTGCTCACATTTTCAGGTATACAAGTACTTCGGCAGCTGAGCCTGTTGGATTGTGTATTAGTGCATCACCACTAACACCAGCATGTCCAACATTTTCAATACGTAAGTCTCCCATCTTCTGATAATTTTCTTTTCATAACTGTAATTTGTAATTTTCAGATAGTTTTATGACAGTTAATAACAAAACATATAGATCATGGTGTCATTTCTAGTTGATTACTAACTTTAAGATAATACACACAGTTCATCAGTTCTGTATTGATGATGTTCTTTCAATCCATTAAAATCATTTAGTGTACATGTGATTAATTGTATAGTCTGAGAATATAAATTTATAATATGGCCAAAACTGAACACTTACTTATTCCATAGCTAACAGTTTTGGTATGTGAGATACTTTGCTAGTCGTGGCACTATTTTAAGTGGAAGTGTACTGTCATGTTTGTTATTTATTGTAACATATGTATCTGTTTTGCTGGTCTTCCTGGCCAAGGTGTCAAGGACGTTGTTCGTTGTCCTGTATACTCTCGTACGAAACACAGCTGCGTGAAATTCGGCAGCTGATCGTGTCGCATTGGTTACTTATGAAGGTATGTGAGCCAGTTGTTCAGAAAGCAATGGCAAATACTGAACAAATTGACAAGACATCTTCAGCAGCTGGTGTTGACTGCAGTGTCCTGTAAAAGGATATGTGGGGGGAAAAAATTTTCTTTTAGCAAAACACTCGATGATTTCAGAAACTAAAATGGAATACATAAAGTGTGATCTGGAAGCAAGCAGTCAGCAAAAGAAAAAGACTAATAGTGGATGTTATGTCCACGTTGAAGGTTAAGACTAACAGGCAATATTTTGGTGCCTTTAAAAAGCATGGAACAATTTTGATTACAGTAACACACCTTACATGAGAACCAATTCTCTGTCTCAAGATGATGCTTAATGATACAAATGGAAGAAAGTAGTCAAATGATAGCATTTATTTTAAACTATGCTTATTATAGCAAGCAAACAACTGGAAATAAACAGCAATGGAAATTATTACTATATAAGTATTGCCAGTATGGGAGCAGTTAAATTATAATGAGAGATCATAATTTTGTGATGATGGCATTCTTTCAAAGTTGCATTCAAAATATTGACTATAATCTCTGCTAAGAAAAACATTTATTCTATGTTCTATGTGAAATTAAAGTATTCATCACTCAATATATATCTGATTCGTGAGGTCATGAAAGAGGTCATGGTCAAAACAACATTTTTGACAATAACTCGTGACAGGTTCACGATAATCCCGTGAAACTTACTGAACATAAAACTCTCTAACCATATTATTGAATGCCTGTAAAAGATTGATGCTGCTCAAATAAATTCAGTTGAAAATTCAATGCACAAGTATGGCTCATCTCACTACAGAACAATGACTCATCATCATTGAACTCCCTAACAGATACCTGTTGTGGGTATGTGATGTGTCCATCATGTGCCATGCTGATAAGCGTGGGCGGTCATGTTCTGCCATCTCACTCGATCACCAGATTCATGGATCAGCTCCATGTTCCTGTCTTGACCATGCCACATGGCCAAGCCATCCAGGTATTTACTTCTTGGTCTTCCCCTTGGTCTCTTCCCTTCGATCTTGCCAGTCGTCACCAAGTTCTCCAAGTCATTTCTTCTCATAGCATGCCCAAAAAAATTTTGACTGACAACGTCTAATGACTCTAATCAGTTTACGATCTTCATTTGTTTCTTGAAGCACTTGTTCATTGGTTTTTCTGTCTGTCTATGGTATTCTTTGCATTTTCCTCAGAAACCACATTTCCACAGCCATCAGTTGTTTTTCAGTTTGACTGCTCATTGTCCACGCTTCACATCCATACAAAAGTACAGGTTCTATGTAGCACTTCAACACTCTTTCACTCTTTTTCTCATTTCAATTAATATCTTTTTATTGGTCAGTATGTTTTTCATCTTGCAAAAGGCTACCTTCACTATGGCAATTCTTGTTCTAATCTCTTCAAGGCATCTCCCGTCAGATGTTATGACTGTTCCGAGATAACTGTATACATTCATTTGCTTAAGAATATGCCCATTTGCTCGTATATCACATTGTGGTATTTCCTTCTTCCCAGTGACGACCATAATCCGTGTCTTCTTAATATTCAAAGTGTGCAACAACTGCATCTACTAAATGTTGCAGGTCCTGTTAATTGTCTGCAATCAAGACTGTATCATCTGCATATCTAATGTTATTGATATATCGTCCCCCAATGTTGATTCCTTCCATATCTTCTATATTTCTGAAAATATTTTCACTGTACAGGGAAAAAAAGATCTGGAAACATTACACATCCCTGTCTCACACCTCTTTTAAAAGGCTGATATTGACCTACATTGCTATCAATTCTGATGGCAGCTTGTTTTTTCCATTACGTTTTTTACAAGTCTAAGATCTTTTCCATCAATTCGTAGATCTTCAAGCATCCTTATCATGTCGACATGTCTCACTTTATCGAAAGCTTTTGTGTAGTCAATAAAACAAAGATATAGATCTTTGTTTACTTCTATATAACGTTCAATTACTTTTCTCAGTTTATACACAGCATTTACTGTGCCCTTGCTTTCTACAAACCCACATTGTTCTTCTATTTCACGTTGTATTTCCTTCCTAACTCTTTGCATGATAATTCTCAGCAGTATCTTTGTGATGTGGCTCATTATCCTAATTGTTCGATGTTGATCTCATTCCAAGGCTCCTGATTTCTTCGGGATTGCAATAAATATAGAATTACATAATTCAGGAGGTATATTTCCAGTATCATATTTTGCGCTCAGCAGTCTGGTGACTTGGTATATTCCATATTCTTCTAAGGCATTGATCATTTCTATTGTGTTGTTATCTATACCCAGGGTCTTGCCAGTTTTCATATGGTTAAGAGCATTCTGAACTTCCATCTTCAAAATTGATGGTCCTTCATTATTATTCCGATGATCAAATTGTTCTTCTCTTGTAGATTATAATTCCGGTCGCCAGCATGGCGGTTAGGCGTTGAGCCATTAAGGCCTGTGGCGTGTTTATGCTTGTGGCTACGGTTTGCAATCGCATTTTCCTCATGTTGGACTGGTAGTACATGGTTCCGTCACTCTGCTACTGAGTGAGTGTGTGGGTGACACCGTGAGCTGTGAAATTTGCGTGGAATGCTTTTACATATGTCCTGTACAGTGAACTGCATGTTCAGAACAATGGCTACCGGTGGTTGCTTAATTGACTGTTTTGCCCTTTTGGTTCATGAGTGTATTTTTCGGGAGACTCCTGGGAGTCGGTGCTGAAGCTGCAGGGTTCGTGCTTTGTGCGACACTTTCAGCGGGTCGCCCTGCGGTAAGAAACCGAGCCATGTGAGAAAACCCGGGTCAATGAGGTCTTTCTGGTGACTGCCGAGTCCGTCAACGATGAACTGTGGTATTCGTGGATGAATTTTGTGTTGGTATTCTGGCAGCAGCATTATGCACAGTGTACCTGTGTGAGCTGTTGGATTGCCGAGACTCCCGTCTATTCCACTTTTCACTTTGGACAGTGGGGAGCATTTTGTGTGATATTTGCTGGCATGGGGATGGAGCATAATGGGGATGACCCGTTGCCGTGAAGTCGACTAAGTAACTAACTAACTATCTTGTATCATTATAAAGGTCATTCACATAATCTGACCACGCATGTAAAATCTTATCTTTTTCTATTATGATTTTGCCATCTTTGGTTTTTAGGAACCCTTTGATGCATGTGTTCTTTTGTTATTGATGTCATTAATTCTTTTGTGCATTAATTTTCTTTTCAGGGTGTTGTGTCAGTTTTCAATTTCCTTGCAATTTTCCTCAAGCCATGCTTCTTTTGCCTCTTTGCATAGCTTCCTAATTTTCCTGTGAATCTCTTCATATTTTTCCTTGTTATTTTTGTTACTTCTTCTTATTTCCATGAGTTTTAAGATGTCTTCCATCATCCATTTCTTGCGTCCTATTATCTTTATTTTTGGGATGGTTGTTTCTGCAGCTTGGATTACTCATTTCTTTAATATTTCCCATTGGTCACTGACGTCTTGAAATAATATTTCCATATCGGACAATGCATTGAATCTATTCTTTACCTCTATGTTGAATGTATCTTTTATTTCCTCGCTCATCAGTGCCTGTAGATCAAATTTTGTGTTTCTTGGTGAATATTTGACTTTCTTTAATTTTATATGTAAAATGCTTAAGATTAATCTGTGGTTGCTGTAGCAGTCTGCGCTTGGTATAGTTTTTGCGACTATTAAGGCATTTCAAAATCTTCTGTTGATGAGAATGCAATCAATCTGATTTCTGATCTTATGATCAGGACTCCTCCATGTCCATAATCTCCTTGGGTGCTGTTGATACCAGGTGTTTCCAATAATCAATTCATGCACTTTTGCCCACTATAAAGTCTGCAACCTCTTTCGTTCTGTTCCCCTAGTCCATACTTACCTACTATGCATCCGTCCTGTTGATTTCCAAATTTGGCATTCAAGTCACCCATTATATTTACTTCAGAATTTTTACATTTCTTGAAGGCTTTCTCTAAGTCATTATAAAATTCATCAATGCTGTCATCACTACTGCCTGCTGTTGGTGCATAAACTTGTATGACGTTGGCATCAAAAGGTCTTCCACTCAACTTCACCAGTAACACTCTGTCTGATACAGTCCAATATCCTTTGTCAGATTTTGCTCTCTCTGTATCCATTATAATTGCTACTCCTCGCTGTTGTTTCGCTTCACCAGAATAGATTATTCTATATTCCTCAGATGTTATAATGCCCATTCCTGTCCATCTGGTCTCATATACCCAACAGGTTAATATTTAATCTTCTCATTTCATTCTTAATGTTATCACCTTTTCCATCCCCACTCATAGTTCTTACATTCCAAGTTCCTACTTTCAATGTTGATATTCTTTTGCACTCAGTCGTCTGCTGACGGTCTGGAATCCCCTGGTGCACATGACTACCCCTACCGGGCGAGGCTGCTCCTATGGAGCACCCATTTACGCCATTTCTCTGATTATCGATAAGAATGCAGTACATGATATTCTTGGCATCTGTAAAGAAGGTAGTTTGCCATTGCTTTTCTTCCTAGCAGTGACCATACTGGTCGATGACCGTAGCCATTGTCTCCCAAAAAAGAGATCCTCTGCCTACCATCGTGAAGCTGGAGACCATAACCTACAACTATCTGTTAGCTGCTCTTCAACTTCATCCACCACCTGCACTCATGGCTTCACGTAACCCTAATCGGCGGGCTAAACGGGTACTCCACTCTTGCCCAAGGGTGTCCCGTAGGCTAGCGGAGTGAAGGAGGTACCTTACCTCTCCTTTGATAGGGAATACCCCTACCCTACCACCCATATGTGTGTGTGTGTGTGTGTATATATATATATATATATATATATATATATATATATATATATATATATATATATATATATATATATATTGTACCTTGTGGTGTCGAGGTGAAGCATAAACAGCAGGAGAGTGCCCATTTATGGCTTCATATATTGAGGTTCCCATGGTCTCTGTAATTCCCTCTATCCATCATTTACATGGCTGGCTTCTTCCTCTGCTTCTGTCTTTTCTGTACATCATTGCTTGTTGAGGTATACTGTTAGTTGGTAATCTAGTTATAAGGCCAAACTGCTGTTTTCTGATAAAATCTAGCGCTGATATAACCCCAACTTTAGTCCTGATTTCTTCATTTCTTATTTTCTCTCTTCTTGATGCATTGAGTATTCTTCTCAGGAATTTCATTTTAGTTGTTGTAATTTTTCTTTTCTTTATTTCTGTCATTGTCCAGGTTTGGCATTATTATCATAGAGTTGGTTGGAAGATTGTGCTGTATAGTGCTTTCTTAGTGGCTATTGATACTTGTTTGTTCTTCAGTATTGGTGTCATTTGTCCAGTGAGTTGGTTTTGCCTTATTGCATCTATTTTTGATCTCATCTGCTGATTTACCATTTGATGATATTATACTTCCTGGGTACTTGAAGCTGTTTACCTGAGTCAGGGGGTGTTCTTCTAGATGAATGTTTATTGTGCTTTCTTCTTTGGTTATAGTTATTACCTCTGTTTTACTTGTGCTAATTTTCATGTTATGTTCCATAGTCCATACACACTTCGTTCAGCCTATTTATGTGGTCTTGTAATTTTGATTGTGATTTTGCTATTAATGCAAATAAGAGTTCTTTAGTGGTGTTATTTTGCAAGTGGTTATTCTTCTGTGTTCTGTTCTTCATGCATTGTTGTTAGGGTCTCTCTTTGGCTTCTTTCTTTACATATGCTGTCTAAATAGGTTATGAACAAGAGGGGGGACAAGACAACTTTGTTGTACTCCGGATCTTATGGTGAAGGGTTCTGAGTATCCTCCATTTGTTCTTACTGTGCATTCACTATTGGTGTATAAGCATCTACGTAAGATTTTATATGTACTCACTCCATATCTTTTAAGGATTTCCCATAGCTTGTTTCTGTCTACTCTATCAAATGCCTTTTCTTGGTCGACAAAGGCTAAGTAGAGTATCTCATTAAATTTCATTGATTTTTCTATTAGTTGTCTAAGAGCAAAGATGTGCATCCTTTGTTTTTCCTAAAGTTGTGTTTCGCTTAGCTGGAGTTTTATTATAGGTCGTAGTCTTTTCTCTAGAGTTTTACCAAATATTTTCCCTGTATGACTCAAAAGGGAAATGCGTCTGTATTACGCAAAGTCTTTTTTACTGTCTTTGTGTTTCCAAATTGGGATAATTATGGCGTTTTCCCAGTCTCAAGGTGTCTGTTGCTCTATCCAAACATTGTCGAATAGTCTATGTAGCCATGTTGTTCCTATTTTTCTTGCTGCTTTAATTAGTTCATTTGGTATTTTGTCTTTTCCCGGTGATTTATTCAGTGGGACTAATCTTATGGCGTCTCTAATTTCTTCTTTCAATATGTCTGGTTCTAGTTCTTCAGTGGCATCTGTGTCAGTTTCTTGGGTTCCTGTGGCATCTGATGGAATATTGAGAAGTTGTTCGAAGTACTGCCTCCATCTTTTTAGTATTTGTTTTTGTTCACTTATTGGTTCTCCTTTTTCACTGTTAATTATTTCAGTTGGGTCAAAGGGTTCTGCTCTGGTTCTCATTGCACTAATCTTTTTGTAGAAGTTTCTTGTTGCTTCCTTGTAGTTTTTATTTGGGGTTTCTCCATATTCCTTCCAGTCTTTTTGTTTTTCTCGCTTTATTATTCTATTTGCATGTCTTCTTGCTATTCTATATTCAATGTAATCATGTTCCTGTTTGCTTTTCACCCACTTTTTATACTTTTCTTTTTTTTTTTTTTGTCTTTTACAGCTGACTTTACTTTGGCATTCCACAAACTTGTTATTTTCTGTATCCATGTTTTGTATTTTTTTATGGTTCCAAATGTTATTTTTGCAGTGTTTAGAATACTTGTTTTGAACATTTCCCATTCTTCTTCCACTGTTTTTCTTTCTATAGGTAGTTTTACAAAACTGTCATTTAATTCTTTCTCATAATTTTCCCTCACTGTCTCGTCTTTGAGATTTTTTTAAGTTTACTAATTTGCATGATATGTGTTTTCCTGGTCTTTGCTTTCTTCTTGTATATATGTGCGTACATGCATGCGTGCATGTGTGCATGCGCACATTAATGCCTGTTCACCACAAGTGTGTTTATTTTAGTTTTATATCTCCAAAAAGTATTTGTGCTCAACTGATGTGTATAAAAATGTTTATATCCATAGAATGTTTCAAAACAATGCACATTAATAATTGGTGATATTTACATGTACAGAAATTCTCAACTATGGCAAGTATTGCAGTACAGCAATTGGTGTATGCCACAAAAGATTTCCTTCTGATAGACTTCTAGGCCGGACCTTTGACTCATATGGATACCATGCAGCTGAAGGGTGGTAATAATCTTTTCTCTGAATCATTATTTTGGTAGCTAAGACATTCACTTTTCTTGAACTCTTGAATGACAGAAAGCTGGTAATTGGGATTGATATTTCCAGGAAGCAACCACATCAGACAGGCATTCAACAACATCAGAGTTTAGGCTTAACAGAAGCAGAGCTGAAAAGAACTAATGAGATTTGAGGACATTAAAGTGATAAGATCCGATGACTTCAGCACTAGTCTTTGGACTGACTGATCTGATTATGATGAGGAGGAAGATAATCATGTTGATAATAAAATCATTATCATATCTTGATAATATCTAGGTATTTCTGCTTCCTGTCACATGCACACATTCTAAGCACCACTGACCTCATTTACCCGACCTAATAATGTAATATGCCAGTCTCCCTGGACTAGGGGTTACACGACTTTCTCCGTAATCCCGTATACTCTCGTGGGTAATGTGACATGCACAAGAATTGGTAGCGGTTCTCTCCGTGTCAGTAACTTACGGGGTATGTAAACCGGTCGCTCAGAAAGCAATGGCAAACTACTGAGTGTAATCTTGCCAAGAAATCAACAATCAGCTGAAAGATGCTGATGTTGACAGCAAAGTCCTGTAAAGGATATGCGAACAAAAAAAAAACAAAAAAAATAATGTAATATACCTAAAATCATTCATATCTTTCATAAGACAGCATTTTCATAACATCAGGTTTCCTTTTTATTAGTACTCACCACAGGACGTTCCTTATTACTTTACTAATCATCATCATCTCATGGAATTTACCAACATTGGCTTTCCTATCGGCTTTCATTGTGCATTGACTCCAAACCTGATTTGTTACTTCTACATCTTTCTATTGTCTAATGTCTAACCTTTCATTTCTTTTCCTAATGTACATTTGCCAGAAAGTACAAGTATGGTGAGCCTAAGTTTGCATCTAAGGCCAGATTTGTTGCTTTCATTGCATTATATCATGTTTCTTTAGCCTTGATGTTTACATTTTGACATTTTACATCATGAAAACCAATGAGATGCAATCTTCCATTTCTGCTTTATGTTGTCAAGACAGCAATACTTACTACAGTTCTTGTATTTGTATAGTATTTGTTAAGCAACAGCTATAAGAATTGACAGCCATTTAAGAACATGTCAATACATAACGAGGAGTGCTAGACAAGGATGTGTGCTGTCCCATGATTTGTTTTTGTTATACAGTGAGCAGACCAAGCATCCACCAGAATAAGTTAAGAACTGCCTTTGAACAAATCAGGACACTCACTTGTCCTGACAAAAGAAAACTCCTGTCAAAGATGGAGAAAAGCAGGGGGAATTCACCACATTATCTTCCCAAGCAAATGTTTACAAGCAAGTCACAAATCTGGAATAATGGAGTCTCTTGTTCAGTAGCTGCATACTTGTCTTTGTACTGCATAACCTGACATAACTTGAGATTGACAAACAGTGAGCATGTACTGAGAACTATAGAATAATATATCAGGGGTTACATTTGGTGAGCATAATACAAATAACTTACATTATACTGATGATGTGGAACAAAGAAAGTAGGGCAGGACAAAAGATTAAGAACAGCTTGGTGGAACAACGCAGTTAAAGATAGCGTATTCAAAAAGAAGGTAGCGTTAAAAAAATGGATCACAACTAAATTTGAACAAGACTATGTTATTTATAGAATATCACAATGAAATGCCAAACGAACAATTAGAGCATCTAATGATGAATTCTGGAAAATATACGGTGAACAGATGGTGTCCCTTAGCAAGGACAACCCAAGAGAATTGTATAAATGTGTCAATAAAATCAGAAACAGAGATGCATGCTACAACCCAACCACCATCATAAACAGCAAAAGAGGTATCCATCCATCCATCATGTGCCATGCCGGTAAGCGTGGGCGGTCATGTTCTGCCATCTCACTCGATCAACAGAGTCGTGGATCAGTTCCGTGTTTCTGTCTCGACCATGCCACAAGGCCAAGCCATCCAGATACTTGTTTCTAGGTCTTCCCCTTGGTCTGTTCCCCTCGATCTTACCAGTTGTCACCAAGTTCTCCAAATCATTTCTTCTCATAACATGCCCAAAAAATTGTGACTGTCTACGTCTAATGTCTCTGATCAGTTTACGATCTTCATTTGTTTCTTGAAGGACTTGTTCATTGGTCTTTCTGGCTGTCCATGGTATTCTTTGCATTTTCCTCAGAAACCACATTTCTACAGCCATCAGATGTTTTTCAGCCTGGCTGCTCATTGTCCAAGCTTCACATCCATATAAAAGTACAGGTTCTATGTAGCATCTCAACACTCTTTTTCTCGTTTCAATTGACATCTTTTTATTGGTCAGTATGTTTTTCATCTTGCTAAAGGCTACTTTTGCCATGGCGATTCTTGTTCTAATCTCTTCAAGGCATCTCCCATCAGATGTTATTACTGTTCCGAGGTAATTGTACCTATTCACTTGTTGAAGAATATTCCCATTTACTTGTATATTACACTGTGGTATTTCGTTCTTCTTAGTGACGACCATAATCTGTGTCTTTTTACAATTTAATTCTAACCCTTGTTGTTCACTGTGTGTAACAACCGCATCTACTAAATTTTGCAGGTCCTGTTCATTGTCTGCAATCAAGACTGTATCATCTACATATCTAATGTTATTGATGCATCGTCCCCCAATGTTGATTCCTTCCATATTTTCAATATTTCTGAAAATATTTTCACTGTACAGGGAAAACAGATCTGGAGACATTACACATCCCTGTCTCACACCTCTCTTAATAGGTTGATATTGGCTTACTTGATTATCAACTCTTATGGCAGCTTGTTGTTTCCAATATATGTTTTTTACAAGTCTAAGGCCTTTCCCATCAATTTGTAGATCTTCAAGCATCCTTATCATGTTGACATGTCTCACTTTATCAAAAGCCTTTGTGTAGTCAATGAAGCAAAGGTGTAGATCTTTGTTTACTTCTATAGAACGTTCGATTACGGTTCTCAGTATATACACAGCATTTACTGTACCCTTGCCTACTAAAAACCCACATTGTTCTTCTCCTATTTCAGGTTGTATTTTCCTCCTAACTCTTTGCATGATAATTCTTAGCAAAATCTTCGTGATGTGACTCATTATACTAATTGTTCGATGTTGATCACATTCCAAGGCTCCTGATTTCTTTGGGATTGCAATAAATACAGAATTACATAACTCATGAGGTATATTTCCAGTATCATATATTGTATTAAGCAGACTGGTAACTTTATCTATTCCATATTCTTCTAAAGCATTAATCATTTCTGTTGTGACGCTGTCTGGACCGGGGGTTTTGCCAGATTTCATATGATTAAGAGCATTCTGAACCTCCATCTTCAAAATTGCTGGCCCTTCATTGTTATTTTGAACAATATATTGTTCGTCTCTGCTATCGTCATAAAGGTTTTTCACGTAATCTGACCATACATGTAACATCTGATCTTTTTCTATTATGACTCTTCCATCTTTTGTCTTTAGGCAGCCTGCTGATGTACGTGTTCTTTGATTAGTAATCTCCTGAATTCTTTTGTGCATTAGTTTCGCATTTTTACTGTTGTGTTGTTTTTCAATTTCTCTGCAATTTTTCTCAAGCCATGTTTCTTTAGCCTCCTTACATAAGGTTTTGACTTTTCTGTGAATTTCTTCATATTTGGCAGGATTATTTTTGTTCTGTCTTCTTGTTTCCATTAGTTGTAAAATTTCTTCAGTCATCCATGTCTTACGGCCAACTTTCTTTACTTTTGGAATAGTTTTTTCTGCTGCACAACTGATTGAATTCTTCAGCATTTCCCATTGATCATCCACATCTTGAAATAGGATCTCTAGATCAGACAATAAATCAAATTTGTTCTTTACTTCTATGTTAAAATTATCTTGTATTTCTTTGTCAGTTTTCAATTTGCACAAGTCATATTTAGGGTTTCCTGCTGTATACTTGACTTTCTTTAACTTTACCCTCAATGTGCCAGTAATTAATCTGTGATCACTGTAACAGTCTGCATTTGGAACTGTTTTTACAACTGTTAATGCATTTCGAAACCTTTTGCTTATCAGGATGTAATCTATCTGGTTTTTAATCCTGCTGTCTGGACTCCTCCATGTCCATAATCTTCTAGGATGTTGTTTAAACCAGGTGTTTCCTACAACCAATTCTTGTTCTTTTGCCCATTCTACAAGTCTGTAACCTCTTTCATTTCTCTCTCCCAAACCATGGTTGCCTACACTGTATCCATCGCTTTGCTTTCCTATTTTTTGCGTTGAAATCAACCATTATGATATTTATTTCTGATTTTTTACAGTTCTTCAAAGCAGACTCCATGTCATTATAAAATTCCTCTATACTTTCTTCACTGCTTTCACTTGTTGGGGCATATACTTGAATTACATTTATTTTAAAAGGTCTTCCGTTTAATTTTACTAATAGAACTCTGTCTGACACAGCCCAATATCCTTTGACAGAATTTGATGTTTGCTTATCTAATATAATGGCTACACCTCTTTGCTGTTCTTCTCCCCCCGAGTAAATAATCTTACAATCCTCTCCTGTCCTTATCCCTGCTCCTCTCCATCTCGTTTCCGATATTCCTAATATGTTAATCTTCTCTCTCTCCATTTCTTTTTTGATGTCCTCCAACTTTCCATCTGCATTCATTGTTCTAACATTCCAAGTTCCTACTTTCAATGATATTAATCTTTTGCACCTAGTAGCCTGTTGACGGTCTGGAGTCACCTGGTGCGCATGACTATCCCTACCAGGCGAGGCTGCTCCTATGGAGCACCCATTTACGCCGTTTCTCTGATTATCGATAAGTGAACACAACATGATTTTCTTGGCATGTATAAAGAAGGTAGTTTGCCATTGCTTTCCTTCCCAGCAGTGACCATACTGGTCAGTGACCGTAGCCATTGTCTCCTCAAAAAAGGAGATCCTCTGCCTACCGTCGTGAAGGTGGAGACCATAACCTACAACTATCTGTCGGCTGCTCTCCATCTTCATCCACCACCTGCACCCATGGCTTCACGTAACCCTGATCGGGGGGCTAAACGGGTACTCCACCTTGCCCAAGGGTGTCCCGTAGGCTAGCGGAGGGAAGGAGGCGCCTTACTTCTCCTTTGATAGGGGATACCCCTACCCCGCTACCCCAGAGGTATACAAAAGAGGTATACCATTATTTAATCCACAACAAAGACTAGCAAGGTGGGCAGAATACTTTCAAAAACTACTTAACCCCACACATAATAACATAGAAAACCTCACTTTTGTGCCTAAAAGCCATGGACAACAAGAACCATACTTCATCCCTGCAGACGTCAAAGCAGTTATACAGAAAAGTCCTAAAAACAAATTACCAGGTCAGATGAAATAACTACAGAAGCTATTCAGGCCTGTGCTAAAACAGAAGTTACATGGCTAACAAGACTTTTTAATATAGCATGGGAAGAAAGAAAAGTCCCAGACAATTGACAACAGGCAATAATAGTATCAATATGGAAAAAGAAAGGCAATATGAGAGAGTGTCAAACATACAGAGGTATGTCACTCCTGAGCCATATAGGGAAAATGTATGCAAAACTATTGGAACAAAGAGCTAGACCCATAGTTGAACAACAGTTAAGAAAAGTACAATTCGGTTTTCGAAAGGTTAAAGTTGCACTGATGCACTATTTACACTTAGACAAATATGTGAAAACAACATCGAATATAGTGACCAGCAGAATATTGTGTTTGTAGATCAGGAAGCTTTCGATAGAGTAGACAGATACAAATTATGGACTATCCGTGAAGACTACGGGATAAAAGGACAATTGCTAGAAAACATCATAGCCATGTACCATTTGAGCCGAAGTGCAATAAGAACACAAGAAGGTATATCAGATATGTTCACAGTCAATACAGGAGTGAGACAGGGATGTGTGCTCTCTCTCCTCTGCTATTTAATAATATCTACATGGACAGAATATCCAAAGAAGCAGGCCTTGACAGAACAGATTCAGAAAATTTAGAACTTTTTACTTCATATGAAACAACTGATCCACAGAGAATAAATGAACTTCTATTTGCAGACGATCAGTGCCTGATTTATAGCGATGAGGGTAGACTGCAAAATCATATTAATAGTCTGAGTTCAACATGCAGCAGATACAATATGTGTATAAATACAACCAAAGCCGAAGTAATGCTAGTTAGCAGATTGCCGGGCCCATTAAGTATACAGATAAATAGCACTTCTCTGAAACAAGTTACAGAATTCAAATATCTTGGAAGTATGATCACAGAAGATGGCAGATTGGACAGAGAAATCGAAATCAGATGTCAAAAAGCAAGTGCACTTACATATCAACTATCACCCATGTCCGAAAAATGACAGATAATAAACAGCATATTCACACCAACCCTATGCTACCAATTTCAAACTTGGAATTTATCTAAATCACACTTTCGCAAAATCAACACCTACGAGATGAGATGCCTCAGGAGAGCTGCCAACTTAACAATCCGAGACCGAGTAAGAAATGCTACTATCAAACAGACAGTGGGATCAACACCTTGATCGAGAACAAGAGAATGCCCAAGAAGAAAATGGATTGACGACATCAAAGACATTGTACAACCACACGGAATGACACTATCCAGTGCCACCCATCGGGCGCTGGCGCGCAAATTATTATTCCTCCCCACGACGCTTTACGGCAGAAGTGGAAGATGATGATGATGATAATGATACTGATGATTAAAACTGGAATTCTAATTGGTTATAATAATACACACAGTATTTGATAGCATGTGTCAAGTTCACAACCAGGAAATAGATGAGTAACTTTTATATTTATAATTCCATGCAGAGTTTTTCATGTAATTGTATTGGTGTGTGTTTGTTGTTTGTGTGCTGATGAAGACTTTGACCAGAACATTCATTTTGTTACTTGTGATCGTGTTCTAATAAAGCTTACCATCTACTTTTCATTTTTTAGTGATTCATTGTATTATAGTGAAGACATTGTCTTCATTGCAAAAAGAATCAGAAGGAACTGAAGAAAGTGATTTATACCATAGTTGTAGACAGAGCAGAAAGGTATCTCAGCTGTTGTTTCCCAGCCACGGAGATGTGACATTGTATGCACGTGACCAATGTATTGCACTTTCCTAGACATGATGCTGTTTATGAGCCAGTTTTCTTTGAAGTTCAAATTTTGCAAATTGGGGCAGGCACAGAAACTGATGGTATTTTAATAATATCAGAGATAGAAGATTATTACAGTAGTAAAGAATTAATAGAACAAGCAACAACAACATTTTATAAAATCAAGAACATCTTATGCAATAAGTTTTTGTCATAAGAAGTTAAACAAAAAAAATTCTTGCAAGTTACATAAAACCAATTTTAGTATATGACTGTGAATTCTGAATAATAGGTAACAAACAAGAAAATCGTATGAAGACAGAAATATGGTTTTATAGACAAATGTTGAAAATACAAAGGAGAAGTAAAATCAATAATCTAAATGTTTTGAAACTTCACTAAAATACAGGCTAAAACACAAAGTTGGCTTATAACAAACTTCAGAAGAAGGTAGTCAACATTTATTAGCTACATTGTGAGAAGAGGAAAAACTTGTAAGATTCGTGAATAAAGAGATAGAGGATGACAGCTGGAGAATATTCTTGACATCTTTTCATCATGACTTGGAAAGATGTTGAGAACTGTGGTAGCTAAGTGGATAGCATGTGGACCTGGAGGTCCGATGGTCATATTCACATCACAGCAGGTGTTTGAAATTGACTTTGGCTTCCATGAAGAATCATGATGCCCATACCAGTTGGCAAGCCACTTGATGATGATGATGACTGTATTTTTTATAGATTAAAGGTGAGAGGATCAACTTCATTGCACCAGGTTTTACCTCATATGGCTCAAATTTTTCTCTGCAGAATGGAGTATCACACAAAGCACAAACTCTTTAGCTTCATCCATGACATTACCCTCCTCTCCCAGGGTCTCAAGAAAACTGTCCTCATAGTCTGAACATTGCATTTTGACAGTGGCCTTCAGGCCATGAGGAAGATGGCTTGACCAGTTTAAGACAGAGACTCCCAAGCATTTTTAGTTTCATTATGAAAGAGGATGGAAGAGTAGAAGTACTGAGTAATAATATTGTTTGGTAATAGAGTATGCCTAGTATTATAATCTGTATTTTATTTTCAGCATTTTTACAGGTTCAGACAATGCATCTAAACAAGTAGAAGTGTGTTTACCAGGAGATATCATGAAATGTGAGCTAAATTTTAAACGCCAGTCTGTCTTGTTCTACAGAAATGACAAATTGGTGAGATAATTGTGCGTGTGATATTTTTTAAACACAAAAACTTAACAAAGGTATATGTTCTTTGTATAAATTATTTACATCATCTTAGAGCACAGGAATTGTATCTTTTCTTACACCATACACCATTTAAATCTGGTGAAATCCAAAGAACCAGACTTCTTGTTTAGACATGACTAAATAACAGGTAATGAGAAACCATAAACTGAACACATTTCAGAATAATATTTATATGTGGACAGGCAAACTATCATGACATGAAAACTAGTGACAGGTCACATGGCAAGTGTTTGCAATTGATATTTTAAGATACTTGCAACAAATATAATGGTATGTGGAAATAGTTGTGCTTGTTATTGATAGCTAAGTAGAAGGCAAAGCTAATGCTGCTGTGTGCTTTTGTTGTTGCTTGCATTGATAATTGAACAATTGCTCAATATTTAAGAGGTTGGTCCCTCGGGGCATTGGATTGTCTTGGAGTCTGTCGACAAGGAAATACCTCAACTCTTTGAAGGAACCATGGCCAACCAAGACCTAATCCCAGCTTGTGCTGTGCCAAGTTGTGAACTGCTTACATGCTAATATGCCTTTCTGTAGATGTGAAGTTTCAGCACCAGTCATGCATATTATCCCGGTTTCTGATCTTGGAGAAGGAAAGGAAAACTCTGCTAGACAGGCCCTGTGGAGACGGTACTTTGGTTCCGAGTCAGGAGAAATGTCTCAAACCCCAGCCTCAGTCTGATAGAAGCAAGTTCCGAGTCAGGAGAAATGTCTCAAACCCCAGCCTCCGTCTGATAGAAGCAAGTTCCGAGTCAGGAGAAATGTCTCAAACCCCAGCCTCAGTCTGATAGAAGCAAGTTCCGAGTCAGGAGAAATGTCTCAACACCAGCTTCAGTCTGATAGAAACAAGTTCCAAGTCAGGATAAATGTCTTGACACTAACCTCAGTCTGATAGAAGCAAGTTCTGAGTCAGGAGAAATATCTCAACACCAGCCTCAGTCTGGTAGAAGCAAGTTCCGAGTCAGGACAAATGTCTTGATGCCAGCCTCAGTCTGATAGAAGCAAGTTCTGGGTCAGGAGAAATGTCTCAACACCAGCCTCAGTCTGGTAGAAGCAAGTTCCGAGTCAGGACAAATGTCTTGATGCCAGCCTCAGTCTGATAGAAGCAAGTTCTGGGTCAGGAGAAATGTCTTAACCTCAGCCTCAGTCTGATAGAATCAAGAACCTTATGGGGCTCAGGCTAACTGTATGCCAATGCATTGTCTCAGTCTTCCAGAGGGTTCACATCCAAGATACCAAGTGAACATGTGTGAATGTAATTCATGGGCCTTTGAACTTAATTAAGAACCCCTATTAAGATGGGTGTATCGGACACAGGGCATCTTGCTTGTGATCGAGACGTTTTCCCGAAGGTTGTTATGGGAGTGAGGTTCTGCAAAGGACATACTATTGAATGAATTAATTAATTACGAACCCCTGCTTTTAATTAAGAAGCTGCTTAGTTTGTCATGGGGTATAGTTTGTTGCATATCCTTTACAGGACATAGTAGTCAATCCCAGCAGTTTGTAGCTGTTTATGATTTCTGGGCAAGTTTACGTTCAGTAGTTTACGATTGCTTTCTGAACGATCGGCACTCATACCATTGTACGGAAACCAATTCAAGGTGGTCTACTTCCAAATCGCCAGCAGCTGTGTTTCGACTGTGGTATGTGGGATTACAAATTTCATGGGGTATAGAGGGCATAAAAAGAAGTCCCCTTCTCTGCTGTTGTCTGTGTTGCCTGTTGCATGCCTTGTCCTTAGTCCTACATTTAATCCTCAGCTCAGTTGTTGTTGTTGTTGTTTGAATTATGTCATACCCGGTCTGATATGGCGGATAGGCGGTTGAGTTGTTAAGGCCTCTGAAGTGGTTTTGCTTCTAGCTATGGCTTGCTTACGTATTTTCCTCTTATTGGACTGGTAGTACATGGTTCCATCACTCAGCTACTGAGTTAAGTGCTTGGAGCAACACTGTGAGCTATGGAGTTCATGTGGAGTTCTTTTACATCTGTCTGCGGTTGTTTGTATTGTGAGCTGCATGTTCAGAAAATGGCAACTGACTGGTTGCTGAACTAGCTAGTTTTGCATTATACAATGATGTATGTGAAGCTGCTGCCTTTCAAGTGACTGCTCCTTCCATCAACGATGGAACTAATTATCGTGGCAGCTATATGCATGTACTTGCCTGTGTGCGCTGTTGGTTTGTCGGTACTGCTGTCTGTTCCACTTTTCACATGGGACAGTGAAAAGCATTTTGTGTGATATTCACTGGCACAGGAACAGAGCATTATGGGGGTGACCTTTTGCCGTGAAGTTGAAACCGCGACTAACTAACTAACTAACTATCCTGTTATATTGAGTTGTTCAATATTGTACAGAATGATAAAATTAGAGGCTGGTGATGTTTTGGGTCCATCCCAGTAAAGAAGCAACACATTCATTTTGGAGAATGTTCACGAGGTTGTTAAACCATGTGTGTTAATCATCTACCATCATCATTTGAATTGCTGTCTCTCATGCAAATTTCAGTGTGTAAAGTATGCTTTATAACTGTCGAGATAATGGTGGATCCTGCCTTCTTAAGCTAGCCTAGTGAATGTTTCCAGGATGCTTCATGGGCATCCTAAGAAAGAATATGGTCAGAAAAACACCTGCCCCTGATGCACCAGCATCTTTGTATCCTTGTTACTTCAGTAAACTGTTACAGTCTCCAAGGATATCTGGCTCTTTGACTTTTGGTATTCCATATTTTCTTGTAACTATTAGTCTTCTCCCATTGTATAAAGAGACATTACCAAACATCTCATCTGTGTCTGCTCTATTTGGTTCAACAAAGATGTCATCTGTAGACTGTGGCATACTGTCTTATTGTGGATCTAATCTTTTTAATACCTTGAGAACAGTATGATGTTCAAATTAGAAGTGTTCCAAATGTGTTCCAGATAATGTTCATGAAGTTCATGTTTTAATTAAGATATTACAAGAAGAATTTAAAGAAATGTATGCTTTTATTTTGTATTGTTTATAACTCTATTGTTTATGCCAGATAGTTAGGCACTAAGTCACTTTATCTGTAGCTAATGTCATCCCTAAGTTATGAATATTATGTTAGTTATTTATTGTCAATGTCTACAGGTGTATGAGTCAGAAAGAATGACACATTTTGGTAACTATCATGCTGCTGTAGGATTTCATTCTCCAGGAGAAGCTGTTTGTTTATTGGAAAAAGAACCTTGGCAGATGGCTGCAGAGGAAGAGGTTAGATATAATTTTGCTGATCCTATGTGTGTCTCTTAATTTTTAAGTTATGTTTTTTCCATAATTTCATAATTATATTTTAAGTTCTGTATTTTGCATTTATATCATCATTGAACACACAAAATGCCAGTATTTGGGGTTCTTTAGCCTTGTGTTGCCAAGAGTGATTTCACTGGTAAATTGTTTTGGTGAGTTGTTTTGTAGTTTTCCACCATTAGCTCATTACACTGCTACCTGTTTAGGTGTCCATGTTGATTTTGCAAATGAAGTTATTGAAACTATGTTTCTATCAGCCAAGGATACTGGATGCTTTTGATTCCTACAGTTATGGAAATATGCAATTTAGGTAATTTCTCTATATTTTGTTTCCTGGTGGCTTCTTTTTTATTTCATTTTGGATTGATTCTGTTGTAGTCATAGTGTAGAAGCGTCAGCTTTGATAGCATTGTGGTTGGTGGGCTCCTGTTAATAAATATAGTTCTCCATGGTTTGTTCCCCAGTAATGACAGGTCTAAGAATCAACATCATTAAAAGGATATTGACCCTGAGATGTGATATTATATTTACGTGTTTAAACAACCCATTCCATGAGGTACCTGTCTTTTGTATGAGACCACTACCTCATACTGATTGGCAGGCACACAAAAAAGTGTGAAAAATAATTAATGCAGGAAGCATTAGTGTCTTGTGGGAAGATAAGGCAAATAGTGGTGTTGTTGAAGTGAGAATATTTTGAAATGTGTTTGTTTTCATGATGAAAAGACATGCTACAAATATTTTTTTAAAGCCCCTACAAGAGGCTAACAGTGTAACAAACTGTTGAGTTTGTGCTCAGTGATTTGGGAGATAAGGAATTAGATTTAAACTGTGATTGTTCTGATTAAGACATTGAAATTTAATCTGATTTTCTCCTAGTCCGTTGGTTTATTTTTGGGGAAAGGAATATATACTAGAAATTGTATCAAATTAATTTGATGCAGTTTAGTCTCATGCAAATATTTTCATGAATACTGGACTGGAGATGACTATGCAAGTCAATTGTAGATAAAATATTTAAAACTGTTCAGTGAACATGTTTCCCTAGTGTACTTTTATTGCCTATTTTCGTTCAGTTACTCAGAGAGATTTAGTTTTATGGGGTGGATGGTTAGAGTTCAAAAGGTTAACATTTAAAGATATAAGCAATAACTTTAAATGAGATTGATTGATTGATTGATTGATTGATTGATTGATTGATTGATTTAGGAATCGACATCACAGCATTCGGGGCATTCCCATAAGTGCTCCGCCCCCATCCTCAGCAGCCAGCGAAGAGTTCCAACACCAATAGTACCAGTAGCAATCTGATTATATGTCCGTCGAGCCTTTCCTCTGAGCGTTGAGCATCGGCCAGATCCCCTCGTCACTCCTTGCTGTCTCATTCTTGCCAGACCATGGTAATCCATTTGCTCCTCCGAGGTGTACACGTGCTCCCACAATGCCGCAACCACGTCTGCCTTGTCATGTATCAATATTCCACCTAGTTCTCCAGAGCCAGCCAACTTTAAATGAGAATAGTCAAGTGATATATGTTCTGAGTATTATTGTATGGTGCAGAAGCATGGGCAATGACCAAGCAATTAGAAATTCAAATAGAGGCTCTAGAAATGTCAATGTGCAGAAGAATATTTAATGTTGAAAAAAAAAAAATGTAAACACTAAAAATTAGTATAGATCTTAAATAATGGGAGCAATGACAAAGAGACAGAATGGGGTGATATTGGCCACATCACTCATTGTGTGCTGATTGGTCTATACAAATATTGAGCTATCATCGTATATCCAGGAGCTGTGGCAGCACAGTGGCTAGTGTCAGGGTCTTAAACCTGGCTCGTTAACCTAACACATGTGAGACAGTACAAGTACAACGTGATTTGACTTGAGACTCAACGACACGAAGTTTCGATGGATTTATTTACAGATCACGATCTAGAGATGATCATCACAATACATAAGTTATAACAATACACTTACAAGCAACCCACAGCTTACAGTCTACAAGCACTCGACTTTCGGGGCACAGAACTACACAAGCCTTTCTCCCATCATACGTCCAGTCGAGTCCGAGTCCCAGAGCTGTCTGGCTATTTCTCGCAACGCGCCTGCCCACCTGAAGTGGCTTCACGAGGCCTGCGTGCGTCCTGCTTTGTCCTTGCCTGACCGCTGGCTGTCTCGTCAGCCGGCAACCTCGCAGGCAGGTAACTAATACTCGCCTGGCGGGCGTAACGATGTTACAGCATCCCCACGAGGGACTATTCGCCTGGCGGGCGTACCGATGTCCCTGCATCTCTGCTGGCAATACATTAGACTCTGACATGCTCCCCCGGGGCTTCTTCATGAAAGATGTCATCTTTCATGTACACTGTATATACAATACTGGGTTAATATTTTAACCTTGTCAGAGTCAACCCTTCTGTTATATACATTGGTGTAGAAATACAAAAACACACATCTTGGCATAGAAACACATAAGAAATTGACATTGTATCTAAAGACATGTGGTGTTCAACCTTTAACACTCGTCAAGCTTCATCCTCTCGATGGCTGATTACCTTAATTGCATTATTGACCCAGTCAGATTGGTAGTAACAGCTTCCCAAGCAACTACCTCGCAGCCTTTCAAAAAAAAGTAATAATATGCTTTTTGCGACAAAAAACATCTGGCAAGACCGTAATACGGCTCTATGTAAGCCGCATTCAACGCTCAAACTCTGACCTCATTTGGCCAGGAGTTCTTGTGTCGGCCTGCAATGTCGGTAACACTCTACCATGCCCAGTAGATGGCTTCTTGGCGTGTTAACAATCTGGCAACAACATGGTTATTTATATACAACACATCATCGTATACATTTCAATTAACGCCCTTGGTGTAATAATGTAATAACAATTAAATGAAAGGGACATAACTTCAAAAATTAAGAAATATAATATCTTACAATAATTCTTCTATTTCTCAGCGTCATAGCTTGATGTTTCTCCATACTAGCGAAAAAAAGTCGATAGTATGAATAAATTAATCAAGATATGATTCTAAGATTACATTTAATAAAAAATATTAATACACAATTCGTGTATTCGAAATTATTGAATCGTAAATATTTTAGAAGTGTTATAACTTTTTAAGCTTTTGTTTGTCGTCTGCTAATTTTAAATTAAATTTCTAAATCATCCGGAAGTACACACGAACAGCTGATGTTGAAAATCTGTAGAACACACTTGTTCCGGTCTGATGTAGTAAAACGGAATGTGCAATGTTCTGATCGTTCATGTGTCGGTTGTTTCACTGGAAAAACTTCTGGATTTTGATTGACTGAAGTGGTGTAGATGTCAATGTTCAGGTCACACTTTCACACACGGAGTTAAAATATCACTGGATATGTTCCAAATGCAGATACCACGGATAAATTGGATAGTTCGCTTGTGGTAAGTTCAGAGCGAATGTGGCACTGTTTTTGTTTCGTAATATATACAATTAATAAAGTTCTCTTTCTACCACACACTACACAATTATTCACGACAATCACTACGTTAATAAGAAAATAAGAAAACTATATATATTGGGAATAAACCCTATCACATCATATAGACATACACAGCTTTCGTGGAAAAAAACTTCACTGATGCATGGCTGTGTTGGTCTGAGTGTATTTTACACACTGCACTCAGACATTGGTGCTTACTGGGTCGGTCGGACAACGGGACAAAAGATCGGCAATCGTGTTGGTTCTGCCCGCGATGTGTCGAACTTCAAAGCTGTAATCTTGAAGTTTAAGAGACCAGCGAGCTATCATTTGGTTGGAAGGTACACCTGAATTGATAAATCTCAATGGACTATTGTCAGACTCCACAATAAAATGACGTCCCAGGAGGAATCTGGACAATTTAGTTATAACCACCACTAGAGCTAGGGCTTCCAACTGAGGTGTTGACCAAGCACGTTCTCTCGGTTTTAATTTTCGGGAGACGAAGTACACAGGATGTAAGATGTTATTGTGCTCTTGTAACAAGACTGCTCCAATCGCCACGGAGCTTGCGTCTGTGCGTAATCTGAAACTGATTTGTAAATTGGGCAATTTTAGAATGGGATTGTTTAAGCTATTATCAGAAAAATAAGATAATACTTTCTGGAATGCAAATTTTAGGCATTCATTGCTTACAATTTTCTCCGGTTGATCTTTTGTTAGTAAGTTAGTAAATACTTCGGTCAGTTCAGCAAAATCTGGTATGAACTGCCTATAATAATTTATAAGTCCCAACAAACTTCTGACTTGCTTTTTCGTAGTCGGAAGTGAGAGTTTTAGTATCTTGGACACAATGTTATCGTCTGTCGTGACAAAGCCATTAGATATTTTGTACCCCAAGAAGGATATTTCCTGATAGGCTATGTCTACTTTTGCAGGCTTTACCGTCAGTCCATGCTGTCTAATGCGTTCAAATGTCTGTTCTAATGTCTTTATGTGGTCTGTCATCGTCTTTGTGTGAACACAAATGTCGTCTATGTAACAGATAATATTCGGTATGTCTACTAGTAGAAGTCGTGTCATACGTACGAATGTTGCTGGGGCATTGACAAGCCCAAATGGAAGTTTGCACCATTCGTACAGTCCCCAAGGTGTGGCAAAAGCTGTCAGATGTCTGCTCTGTTCGTCTACTGCTATTTGCCAGTAACCTTTTGTCATGTCTACCTTCGTAAAGAACCTAGCGTCTGTCAGTTCTGTCAATAGATCTTCAGAGTTTGCCATTGGCTCTAGATCTAAAAGAGTTATCTTATTTAATTTCCTGTAGTCGACACAGAGTCTTATTGTGTTGTCCTTTTTGCGTACTATGACCATTGGAGATGAGAAATTTGATTGGGATCGTCTAATGATGTTGTTTTTCTCTAAGCTGATCATCTCTTGATGTAAGTGTTCTTTGTAATGCAATGGAATGGTGTATGGTCTGCATTTTATAGGTGTATTTGACGTGAGTGTGATGTGATGTTGTACTAATTCTGTTTGTCCTGGGTTGTTGGAGAAAATGGTGTTGTACTGTTGTATGAGATGTTTGCAACTGTCTGTTTCTGCTTGAGTTAACTTTGGGTTGATCTTAATTTCCTTCAAGCAGTTTGTCGTATCTAATGCAGGTGTTGGAATTTCGTCACTAGCCTCGTCATCTTCATGGTCTATTATCACTGTACATGCTGTTGTATCGTCTTGTTCATTGTCTCTGTTGTAATATGGTCTTAGCATATTGATGTGGAATATTTTGTGTTTGTCTTTTATTTGAATCTCATAGTCTACAGGTGAAATCTGTCTCGTCACTTTAAATGGTCCTTGCCAAGAATCAGTCAATAAGTGTCTGTCACTAGGTAGGAGAAGAAGAACGTCCTGTCCAGGTGTCAACGTTATTGTCCTGTTACCTTTGTCAGCATATTGTCTATATGTAGCATCAGATAATTTTAGTGCATCCTTTGCAATTATACAAGATTTGATGATTCTTTCACGCAATGATGTAACGTATACGTATGATGATATGGGTTTGAGTAAAGGAGTGGATTCAGTTAACATTTGATGATAGATGCTTAATGGGCCACGTGGTTTGGCACCATAGATAAGTTCAAAAGGAGAGAAACCTGTACTAGCATGTGGCACCTCGCGATAAGCAAAGAGAATAGCAGGTAAATATACATCCCAGTTATTGGGGTGCTCTTGCGTGACTTTAGCAAGCATATGCTTTAAATCACCGTAAAAGTTTTCTATAATTCCACTCGAGTGAGGATGGTACGGGGAATTGAAACATTGCTTCACTCCTAACATTTTGGTGAAAGCTTGAGTAGATGCGGCGATGAACTGACTTCCCCTATCTGATTGGATAGTGTCTGGAAATCCTATCCGTGAAAATATATGGAAGAAAACTTCCATTATGTCATTGGCAGTTATGTTCTTTAGCGGAATCGCTTCAGGCCAGCGGCTACATTGATCAATAATAGTTAATATATATCTATTCCCTCTGGTTGTTATCTGATTAAGAGGGCCCACTATGTCGACAGATATTTTCTCAAAAGGTCGACTGGCTAAGTCAGTAATTTGTAACTTTGCCTGTGGGTTTTTTCCTTTCTTTACAAGTTTTTGGCAGATGTCACAACTCCTGCAATATTGCTTAATGTCAATGCAGAATTTGGGCCAATAAAACTGTAATAATAATCTCGATCTGGTCTTAGCGTATGCCATATGCCCTGCAAGAGGTATATCATGGGCAAGATGTAAGGCTTGCTTACGATACTCAATTGGCAAAACAGTTTGCTCTGTTGTGGTGTCACCTCTGGTATAATACCTGGTGAGGATACAATTTTTCAAAGCAAAATGCCATCTTGCATTTTTGGTTAACTTTGGCTTTTGGCCGATCAGATTAAAATATTTTGACAATGAAGGATCAGCCTTTTGGGCTGTTACAAAAGTCTCCTTCATGGTTTTAGGAGGTAGTAATACTGGGCTAAGCATTTCTATAGCCTCAGTTTGATTAATTTCATCTTGCATTCTAGCAGTAGATCTAGTTACTGCGTTCACACATTCAATGATATCAGATGGTGATGAAACAGTGTTATCAATGATGTCGTGAGATCTTAGTGCTACATTAGCTACCATACATTCATTAGGTAGTACAACAGTATCAATTATGACATTTGATGGTGATGTTGTGATCTCATTAATGCAAAGAGATGTTATGTCATGAGGCATATCATTTACCTCTGGTAAATTTCCAATTATAATATCACAAACAGGGTTTGTTAATGCTGCGCATTTTACTTTCCCAGTGAGAAAAGGTGTTTGAATATATGCCCATGCTAGTGGATACTTTTCAATATTGCCAGAGAATGTTCTGCATGTTACGTGCCTGCCTGTATAGTCTGTAGGCATTATGAACGTTCTCTTCAGTCCAATCAGTGAACTTCCCGTGTCCCGAAGGACTGTAGCAGGCTTGCCATTCACATATCCTTGATGGATGTTTATTCTGCCTTTTGAATCTACTACCAAATTAGCTTCTTCATTGGCAATAGGGATGGAGTGGCCGCATGTTAAAATACCATCTTCATAGAAAGTATTACAAACAGTACATTTATTTGCGTTAAACATATCAAAAGCCCGTGCTGAGTTCACAGGGTGTTTCTCTGATTCTTCTTCATCTGATGATGAACTATCAAATAAGGCGGCATTTGCTTTATTGGTCATTTGCCTACCTTTACAATCATGGCGATAATGTCCATATGCCTTACAGAGAAAACATTTACGCAAATTTCTAAAGGATTTACGCTCCTTATCTTGTCTGTTTACGATGTTCTGTAAATATGTAAGATATGCGGGGTTCTTGTCGCACATCTCGCCTTGATGATGTGAAATTTTACAATATTTACAATGGTTGTACTTCTCAGATGTAGGCTTATAAGGTTTTTGCCTACTATAGGGTTTGTCATAATTAGCCGATGCTACAAAGTTGGTTTCAGTAGCTTCACTGGCAAAACAATGTTTGTTGGCTGTGTAATAAGCCGAACCACGCCTCTCAATCTGCTCTACACTCGTACATTCATTCTCTTGCAAAAACTTTGAAAATGCTGATGGAATGGATGAAATGACTTTATCTCTGATGATAAGATCTTCTAACTTTTGATAGTTCTTATCAATTTTAGCTGCTGAAGTCCATTTGGTAAATATGTCTCGGACTAAGCAGAGGTAGTCAGAGAACGTTTGAGTCGGTTTGGGGCTCAACTTGCTGAATTGTTCTCTGTAACCTGCCTCATCTAACATAAAATGTGCCATAATCTTTGATTTTAGATAATGGTAATCTTTTCTGAGGTCTTTGGGGATAGTCTCTATGACTTTCAGAGGCTCCCCTGATAAACTTCTCATATAAATTATATTCCATTCAGACAATAGGACCTGGTAATGGTCCATTAAAGTTTCAAAATTTTGGGTGAAGGCTGCAATGCAGTCACCCGAGGTATAATTTCTTACGATACCTTGATATGTCTTGTACTGGTTTTCTTTCTCCAGTCTCTCAGATTTCTTAGACTCTTTGTTTATCGCAGTCTCAGTATCAAGTTGTTTGATTTTTAATTGCACTTCCAGCTCTTCCCGTTTACTTTGAGCTGCTATCTCTGCCTTTTTCAGTTCAATATCTAACTCAGCTTGTTTTAAGGCTGTCTCTGCTTGCTTGGCAGCTCTTTCAGTCTCTGCCTGCTTTAATGCTCTTTCAGCTGCTCTTTCATCGCGTTCATTAGCTTTCTCCTGTACTAGGAGGTGTTCAGAGTATTTTCTTTCACTCCACTTTGTTAATTCGTCACCTGTCAACTTTAACTTCAACCCCATATCGATGAAATCATTTAATGACGACATGATGGAAAATGCAAATGAAATATCAAACACACAGTTTGTTACAAGTTGTTAGTAACGTGAACAATTTACAATTGTGTTCTATTTACAATATGTGCCTAAATTTGCATCCGAAAGTATATAGAAAGAAAAATATACTCAAGTGTCTTGGATGCGGTGAAGAACGGTTGAAATTCGGACTAGGAACTGTAGGGTCGCTACTTCAAACCACAAATGACCTCTACGGGCAAGGGTTTCAGATGGCACAGAAAACCTGCTTTGTTTTTGGAGGAAATAAATTAACGTCTGTTTGATGTGGTATGTATGCTTGTCACTAAGTTTTGATTAGGTTTGTATGGCGTTGAGTGTAATTGTAGGTCGTAATGTTGTCCGTCAACAATTTTTTTTTTTCAAAATCACAAGTCACTTTCTTTCAGAAACTTTCTGCTTTACACAACTCACTTTTCAAATACAATTTAACTATATCTCAACACTCTACAACATTGATGACACATCACTTACATCAAGATGATATTCAGTAAGGACATAGACATCAAGTTTACAAGATGGCGACAAGGTCACAATGGCGAGAACTTCACAATGTCGACAAGGTCAAAACGGTGACAAGTTCCACAATCACAAATGCTTTACACGTTTACAAGATCAAACAATATGTATGTACTTTACATTCACATCTAGTTTTCATGTTTAAACAATGTAATAATATATACCAAAATGAGCCTTCACAATCACATTTAAATGTACTCTAAAGTTGGACAAAAATTTCTAAATTCACAACTCTAGGTTTAAATGTTAATTACTTAAACCACGTTCATTTTAAAGCCGGACGAGCCCCCACGTCCACACATGTCAGGGTCTTAAACCTGGCTCGTTAACCTAACACATGTGAGACAGTACAAGTACAACGTGATTTGACTTGAGACTCAACGACACGAAGTTTCGATGGATTTATTTACAGATCACGATCTAGAGATGATCATCACAATACATAAGTTATAACAATACACTTACAAGCAACCCACAGCTTACAGTCTATCTCACAAGATGTACAAGCACTCGACTTTCGGGCCACAGAACTACACAAGCCTTTCTCCCATCATACGTCCAGTCGAGTCCGAGTCCCAGAGCTGTCTGGCTATTTCTCGCAACGCACCTGCCCACCTGAAGTGGCTTCACGAGGCCTGCGTGCGTCCTGCTTTGTCCTTGCCTGACCGCTGGCTGTCTCGTCAGCCGGCAACCTCGCAGGCAGGTAACTAATACTCGCCTGGCGGGCGTAACGATGTTACAGCATCCCCACTAGGGACTATTTGCCTGGCGGGCGTACCGATGTCCCTGCATCTCTGCTGGCAATACATTAGACTCTGACAGCTAGCATGCTTCCCTGCTGGTCCAATGGTCCCAGGTTGATCCAATCTTACATGGGTACCACAATATTTTGGGAAGTAAAGGAAGACCTATGATATTAACCACATTATTCATCAAGTGCCAGCTGGTCAATGCAAATATAACTTATAAGGTACACCTCAAGTTGTGTAAAGGGTTTACATTTTTTTAAATATTCTATCAATTACCATATACCCAATATTTCCCAAGGCATGAAAAGAGGCCCTTTACTTTGTTACTTAGTACAAATAAACCATTTTGGCCACATAAAAGACATGACAAATTAGAAGTTAAAGATAAAGACAGTCAAGCAAGAGTAGGCAGCAAAACAAGTGGGAAGATAACAGCAAGAGATGGATAAACATTAATATGTTGGTGTATACTACCATAGCAAGAGACAGTATTAGAGATTCATTGCAGCCAGCCTTCACTTTAGAGACATAATGTGACTGATGGTTGAATAGCAGGACTTGACATTCTGCCAACTAGTAACTGAAGTCTACCCAGCCTCATGAAATGGATACAGGATATTTTTCAAAATTTTCTGGTATGGAAAAGTGAAAAGGATAGAGACTGGTTGCCATATTTATAATGCCAGTACCTAGTATATGTGAAAGTCAGGCACTTTACACCCTTACTACAGTGTCTGCCTTAGTATTATTACCTTTTTCTTTTTTTTAATAACATGAGTAATGGTGGTGGTAGTAGCAGCAGCAACAATGGTCATGGTTGTTATGGTAGCAGTGATAGTACCTTTAGTAGTATTTGTCATTTTTATGATAACCAGCTTTGATAATCCACAATGATATTAGTGCAGACTAAAACAGAGCCAAATATCTATTACATAGAGCTGTCTTTTTAGTGCCTAATATGTTCCCCCAATCAGCTTATCTTTTGCATCAGATAATTTTACCTCATGCTTTTTATCAGTTTCTCCTCATTTCTAAACAGTTTTGGTTTGCACGTTATGATCATGGTTGGTCTTTTCATGTATGATGTCTTCTATTATTATAAATATTTATAAATATGTCCATATATTTTTGTTATGACATTAACAGTTAGTTTTTTTTATTCCATATTATTCCATTTGGTTACAAATGTTTATCCTTTGATTTGAATTTTATAATACATAAATTCTCTTAATCTATTGTGTAATTAAGTACAGCTAAATACATATATCATCATTGGTTTTCAATCAGGAAACTTCTTTCTTTTGAAAATGATTTAATTTGCTTTCATGTTTAGTTCTTAATGCTTAAGTTTATTTGCTTTCTTTTCTTAGAGTAAAGTTTCTTAGCAGAAAGACATGCGCTTGTAAATCTTGTCAGATGTTTATTATTTTTTAAAATTATTTTTACTACATGAAGGTAGTACCTACAAGACTGCATTATATTTTTTGTACAGTGATTACTTATATATATCATGTTTAATCATATCATTTTTAAGATGTATTAGTGTTACCTTTCCTCTGGAATAATCTCTGGAATAATCTAGGCATGCCGAGAGATTGATCATGCTGCATGGGCAACAGATAGTCTCTACAATTCAGCCCAGTTTTGTGCTCTGGAGAGGTATAACACCATCCTTGGTCACTGCTATGGGTTGTAGTTATTGTGCCTTTTTTGTGTCAAGACAGCAAGTTGCCAGTGCATTTAAGCACCACATTTGTGCTGAAAAATATATAGTACATGTTACAGTTTTCATTCGTTACATGTTACAGATCATTCATAAACATAGTAAAAGATAAAGTGTTTGTAGTTTATTCTGGGCCATGACAAGTGAAATGGGGTGGTCAGTGCCCTTTCTCATCTGCCTTAATACCCAAGCAATTCCCCAAAGATTCTGAAAATTGTCTGGCACAAATTTTTATGTCTGGATCAACCCAGAACTGTACTGGTTGGAAAAAATAAACCTACTTCCACTGGGGATTGAACCCAGACTGCTTTCTTGGCCAGAAATCACATAACCACTATATCACCAGAACTCTGGCTTGTGGAGACACTGCCTAAACTGCAAGAGAGGAAACTCATTTAATGTGAAATGAAATGTTTAAGAGCAGCTGCACATTTCACTTGTAGATAGTGAATTAGTTGTGTTGATATTATAAATATAGTAGATACTACTTCCTGCATTGAGTTTATAAGGAGACAATAAATGTAGTAGGTCAGGCTTCTTATGAGAATGAAACTCTATCAGCTCTTACTTAGTGCATACAATAAGAGAATCTCTGACTATAAAGCAAGAGAATAACCAAGAATCAGATCGAAGGATTTTATCAGGTATTTGCAACAAAATCAAAAACTTAATGCATTCCAGACAAATTATGAAAATTTGTTAAAATTATTGAAAAATGATCGAAAAATTCAACTTTCCCCTACACATAGCAGCAAAGTTAGTTGCATGTCCTTTACAAGACATCGCCGTCAACCCCAGCATTTTGTGGCTGTTTGTGATTTACTAGGTAAGTTTACATTCAGCAGTTTGCCATTGTTTTCTAAACAGCCAGCACTCATACTATTTTATGAAAACCAACACAAGGCGGTCTGCTTCCAAATCGCTTGCAGCTGTGTTTCAAATCGCTTTAGTAATATTTTCATTTGTATTTCTCATTAGTCCTGTTCTATTTTATATGAACAACATTTCCTTCAGTTACATGCTGTATAAAACTCTTTTGTTTTCACTCATTATAATATACATGGCTTATTACTCTATTAACATTGAAATAAAGGATAATTTCCTATCTCTTTGAAATAATGATAATTTCCTATAGCTGATATGTTTCTAAAGAAAACAAAATGTAAAATACTACAAACATCATTGTTGAAATAATTCACTTGATCTAAGTCAGATGTTAGTATTACAATTCACTTATTCATTCTTGCAAGTCCTGGGAAAACAGTCACTTTGATAAACTGTGGGGAAGAACTATCGGCCTGGCTCTTGATACACAATCCAAGCAAGAGTATTGTGGGATACAAGGTGAGTCTTTTATATGCACTGTATTAGTTACAAAGGTTTCCTCTGTCTAGAAACCCCCCATAATTTCAATATATTAATATCAGTCAAATGGAAGTCTATTACTAAAATACTGTAGGGCAAGACACAGTGAGTGAGTGAGAACTACATGAATATCAGTGAATCCAGAGGTGAGGAAAAGAAAAAAAACACACAGAGAAATTCTGAGAATATTTTAACTTGAAAGCCCTTTGTCTGTAACCTGACAGGACATACAAAATAAAGGAAGACCTAACAGGAAACAGATAATAGACTAGGAGACAGAAGTGAATAATATGGATGGACATAGACAGAGCTGCATGAGGTAAGAAAAGATAGGATGGCTCGGAATGAGCTGGTTAAAAGCCTATGCCCAGTGGGGGATAAAGGGTGAAAAAATTAGCAGAAAAACATGCAAAGAAAGAGAATGTCCTAGGAAAAACTACATGATATCAGTATGCAAGGAAATTGGGCACTGGTTTATGCTAACCAGAAGAGCACGAGTTAAATAAAGGACCTTTCTTTATGCCTTGAGGCATATTGGGTAGGTGCTGCTAGATCCACATTTTTATATACCAATCAGTTCTCAACGGGTCATGTGATCAACCGGGTCATGTGATCAACATCACGCTGGTCACCTACAGGGAGATCAGGCTAATGTGTAAATAATAAATCTGCCTAAATGGAGATTCAGATATATGACCAGCAGGCCGGCGGAAGAGTGTGCTAATCACTGTACTCCCAAAGTGGAGGAGAGTTGTTGAGACTTAGAGACAGGGGAGGGACATGATCAGATAACTCTAACGCCAGTCGTTAGACTGATTGAACTAATGAATGAAGTCATAAAGTAGTCCATGTGCATACAACTAAGGCAGATTGGGAATATGAAGGTCCATATGTTTGGTGGCCGAACAACACACAAAGGGTTTTCTTTGTTAGAATCATGTCAAATTGAATTGTTCATTCTTGTGTGGCTTGAAAAACTAGAGACTGTTGATAACTTAGCTCCATCCTGGTTAGCTAGAACTACACTCATTTTGAGCTTGGGCATGAGCTCTCCAAGTGGTAAGTTCAAAGAGAGTATGATCATCACCTACCATCGTTGTAGTGACTCTAGTAGTAGCCTTGGGCGGTGCTTACCAAACCCAATACCCCACATTGTGCCAACGACTTTGGGCAGAAGAGCGCAATTTGGAGGGTATAAGCCTTATCCTGGTGTGAGAAAATGCAACCTGAAGACTAAATGTCATGGCAGGGCAGACCAGGCCCTAAGCCTTGGTTGGTAACTGGTCTAGAATCAAAGCTCCGACAGGCAGACAGTTGAGCATTGCTTTGCTGATCTGGCAGCTTCTGCAACTTGTCTTGTTCCAAACATATTGGTGTCACCTTTCCTCTGGAGTAAACTTGACAGGCCGAGAGAGGGATCATGTTGCATGGGCAATACATGGTCTCTAAATTCAGCCCAGGCTTTGTGTTATGGAGATAACCCCATTTTACAAATTATCATCTGTCAAGATGGCAAGGTGCCAGCCATGCAGCCTTGGAGCATAACATTTTGTTGTCTGCAGTGAAGACTAATTTATCAGTGCAAAATCAATGGCCAGTCCTCCCTTCATTCTCAAGATTAGTGTCAGGACATGATGTCCCACAGAGAAGTAGAGAAGAGGCCTTGTCTAGAAACCCAATTCCTGCACATCAGTGCAAATTCTTAATTCCACACATGAAAGATGATATGGTCAATATTATGCCAGGTGCATTTGACTTTCCCAGAGAAAAATCTGGAACTCATTTTATGTGGCTGGGTCAAACTAAGAGCCATCCTGGTAGCCAAATGCAATCCTGTCACTCATCATCATCATGTGCCATGCCAATAAGCGTGGGCGGTCATGTTTCGCCATTTACATGATCACCAGAGTCGTGGATCAGCTTTGTTTTCCTGTTTCAACAATGCCATCAAGACATCCATATATTTACTTCTCTGCCTTCCCCTTGTTCTTTTCCCCTCAGTTTTGCCAGTTGTCACCAAGTTCTCTAGTTTATGCCTTCTCATAACGTGTCCAGAAATGTTGACTGTCCACATCTAATTTTTCTTATCAGTTTACAATTTTCATTTGCTTTTTCAGACTTGCTTATAGGTTGTCTTTTGTTGTTGTTGTCTGTCCATGATATTTTTTGTATTCACCTCAGAAACCACATTTCCACTGCCATTAGATGTTTTTTTCAGCTTGTCTGTTCATTGTCCACGTTTCACATCCATACAAAAGTACAGGTTCTTTGTAGCACTTCAACACTCTTTTTCTCATTGCAAGTGACATCTTTTTAATGGTCAGTATGTTTTTCATCTCTCAAAAAAGACCACCTTTCCCATAGTGATTCTTGTTAATCTCTTCAAGGCATTTCCCATCAGATGTCAATAACTAGTCTTTGGTTTTTGTTTGCTCTGCATGTTTCTGATCTAGTACTAAGTTACTTCTGAGCTGTCATAGTACAGTGGAGCACGCTTGTCTGTCAGTTTGTGGTCATATGTTTGAAAATCCCTCAAGGCAGGGATTTTGTTTTATTGACCTGAGCCCTCAGGTCAACCCAGCCTAAAATGGTTATTAGAAAATGGTCTGGGAAGATAAGTGATACTGACTGCATCACCCATCAAGAGCGGATTGGTCTATACAAATATGCGGCTAGCACCATATACCCAGTATGCCTCAAGATGTGGAAGATGGTCCTTTTTCTGTTTTAGTAAATTACTTAATTGATTTAAAAATACTATCTTTATACTGAAAGTTAGTTAGTTACAAGAGACCACCAACTGTTTCCAGTAATAAAGAAATTGACATGGCATTTCCTATTTATCTTTTGATGTAAAAACTATAACAATTTAAAAAAAAAAAAAACAAGCACAAAATTGTCATTCAGTATCATTGAAGTCATTCTTCCGTCCATCATGTGCCATGCCGATAAGCGTGGGCGGTCATGTTTTGCCATCTCACTCGATCACCAGAGTCGTGGATCAGCTCAGTGTTTCTGTCTTGACCATGCCACGAGGCCAAGCCATCCAGGTATTTGCTTCGAGGTCTTCCTCTTGGTCTGTTCCCTTCGATCTTACCAGTTGTCACCAAGTTCTCCAATTCATTTCTTCTCATAACATGCCCAAAAAATTGTGACTGTCTACTGACTCTAATCAGTTTACGATCTTCATTTGTTTCTTGAAGGACTTGTTCATTGGTCTTTCTGTCTGTCCAGGGTATTCTTTGCATTTTCCTCAGAAACCAAATTTCTACAGCCATCTGATGTTTTTCAGCTTGACTGCTCATTGTCCTAGCTTCACATCCATATAAAAGTACAGGTTCTATGGAGCACCTCAACTCTTTTTCTCGTTTCAATTGACATCTTTTTATTGGTCAGTATGTTTTTCATCTTGATAAAGGCTACTTTTGCCATGGCGATTCTTGTTCTAATCTCTTCAAGGCATCTCCCATCAGATGTTATTACTGTTCCGAGATAATTGTACCTATTCACTGGTTGAAGAATATTCCCATTTACTTGTATATTTCATTGTGGTATTTCGTTCTTCCTTGTGACGACCATAATCTGTGTCTTTTTACAATTTAATTCTATCCCTAGTTGTTCACTGTGTGTAACAACTGCATCTACTAAATGTTGCAGGTCCTGTTCATTGCCTGCAATCAAGACTGTATCATCTGCATATCTAATGTTATTGATGCATCGTCCCCCAATGTTGATTCCTTCCATATCTTCAATATTTCTGAAAATACTTTCACTGTATAGGGAAAACAGATCTGGAGACATTACACATCCCTGTCTCACCCCTCTCTTAATAGGCTGATATTGGCCTACTTCATTATCAACTCTTATGGCAGCTTGTTGTTTCCAATATATGTTTTTTACAAGTCTAAGATCTTTTCCATAGTAATTCTTAGACCTATTAAAATCATTAATCAGTTCAAGAAATGAATTCCTATAAGACAGATCTGCCTCCATTTGATCTGTTATCCACATACCTTTAATTGGTTAAATTCTTACATTGTCATAGTTCTCTGTGGACATTTTACAAAACTTAATTTGCCTTAGTATAAATCCATTGATTATTTATTTTTCAAGGGGACAATTTCAGTGTATGTTAATTTCAGCGTTAAATCCGCAGTCCTATTAAGAACTAAAAATATGTCAACTACGGTTGTATGATCAAGTGTCAGGATAATTGGCCTATCCAACATGACACATACTAGTACAGTTCAGGAAAAAGAAACGGGTAAGGAATAAAAATGAGTTGGATAAATAATATTCAGATATAGATTTTTAAAACTCTGGCAGAAAATGAAATGCTGACAAGAGATAGACGCACATGGAAACATGTCATACAGAGTGCAGTGAGAGATGGTGCCACAGTGATCACCTGTGTCATGGGTGCAGGTAAGGCAAGTAGTAAATCTACATTAACAAAAGACAGTTGGAGGTCTGCTTGATAGTTATTTCCTCTGATGAAGTCATAGTATACCTCTAGGTTTCTCAAACGAATGGTCTGGGATTAGACCCCCCACTAGTTGCAAGATGTATTCCTATCAGTACAGCTAAGCAGTTGACTCAGTGAAATGGGTATCCAAGATAAAGTGCTGAGAAAAGAAGCAAGTTAGCTCATTTCAGAATGCTTTGATCTAGCATATGTGAAGTCTTATCACTTTTCACCATTATGGAGCTATCTGATATGGGATTGAGTTGATGTGACATTTATTTGCAGGTGTTGTCTCCTCTTGTGCCTGAATTCAGCGGCTGGCTGAAACCATCTATGTCAGGAGCTTTCCTATTGCAGACCAACCTTAAAAAAGGTACTTGTGATAATCATATACATGGTGAGATATAATGTACTTAGGTACTTGTCACAGTAAGGTAAATGGAAATGTGCCCTATGAATTGTTTAGTTTATTTTGCCATTCTTCTTCTTCTTTCGTTCGCCTGAAATATGTTTATAACTGCAATGTTGTCTCTTGTATGAATCTAACAGTCTTTTTTAGTTGTTTTTTTTTGCCATTTATAAGTATATTTTATGGTTAGTAATAAATCAGCTGTATGTCTTTGTATAAAAATATTTAATTGCCAGCATTTGTATCATTGACTGCATTACGATTGGTCTATGAAAATAGGGAACTAGCATACAAGGTCTGTTCCAAAGTATTGGACCTTTTGGCTGGGAAAAGTACAATTACTCACCTGGAGGTCTGAAACCCAAATCCCTGTCAAAGTATTCTCTTTGGGACTGTACACATTTCTCCCAGTGGTTCTGCTATTGTTGGAAGCATTTCAGGGAGGCCTCATTTAGTGTGGCCATTGCACCACTAGGAGATCAAAGACAAAAGAAGAAGAAGTGGACAGTTATGGTCTTCTCCTTGCAAAAACCACCGATCAGGAAATCTTACATAATATGCACATCAGTTCTGTTGTTTTTTTCCATCCTTATCCAAGAAAGCTAAAGATATGAATCACAACTCTAGGATCAGAGGGGAGCATAACATCCCTGGGAATGTTACTTTATGTTTGGAATGTGCATTGAAATGTCAAGATTGTCCTGTTTGTACATTTTTTTAAATTTCAGTTACAGAGCTTTCTGGAAATGAGCTGTTCATTGATGTCCATTGGTTTTTCATGGAATCCAGCCATGATTACACTGGCTTAGATATAGAACAGGTTTATTCCACAACTACACCAGAAAGCTTGTTAAAACATCGGTAAGTTTATTGAACAATTACATCAAAAAGTTTGTAAACGCATCCATGAGTTTCTTTAACAACTACATCACAAAGCTTGTTTAAAAACTGGTGGGTTTATTTAACAACTACACCAGGAAATGTGTTTACACATCAGTGCGTTTATTTACCAACTACACCAAAATGCCGTTTAAACATCAGTGAGTTTAGTTACCGACGACTACATCAAAATGCTTGTTTAAACATCAGTGAGTTTATTTACCGACTACACCAAAATGCTTGTTTAAACATCAGTGAGTTTATTTACAGACTACACCAAAATGCTTGTTTAAACGTCAGTGAGTTTACTTAGCAACTACAATGATGTTTTGTGTCTCACTTCGAGGGGCATGCAATGTGTTTATAACTAGTGTGTGAGTGGAATGTTTAGGATACTGAAGACAGTCTATGAACAACTACTAATTAATGACACAATAACAGATGAATCAACATATTCAAGGATGCTCAAATTAGAAGTTAAGAGTGTGTCTGGGAGGGAGGGGCATACGAAAGAACAAATTCAATGTGTTTACAACCAGTTTGTGAGCGGATTAATTAATATATATATACCTTGCAACGTTTACTGTAGATGACAGAGCATCTATGGGTTCGCTTGGAATGGTATGATGTTGATTCTTAAATCAGTCAGTCAATCAGTTGTAAGAATGTTTTTTTTTTAAAGAATTTATATGTAATTGACCATGTCTTTTCTTCTATCATCTGGCCTGTTTTGCAGCTTGGAAGTAAAAATAAAAGAAGTGCAAACAGATTCTCAGCCTCTAAAGTTTGCATCACAAGAGCCTGATGAAAATGTGAGTGATTTTGTTTGTTGCTTAGTAACTTCATTTATTGTAATATATTACCACACTATCGTTAGCTTGTAATTTCAGTAAGTAATGACAAATGTGTGCATGGTTTATGTAAATTTATGATTTTTGATTGGTGTTAACATCAAAATAATTAACTAAACAAGCTGAACAATGCATAAATGCCTTTGAATACAAATGTTATAGACGGGTTTTAAGAATATCTCGGATACAGAAAAGAATAAATGCATCCGTATGACAAGAACTGAATATTGAAGAAGGTTCGCTACTAAAGACTATAAAACAAAGAAAATTGAAATATTTTGGTTACTTGAAACGTCAATAAAGTTTGGAGAGACCATTTATGGAGGGGAAGAGAGGAAGAGGAAGACCAAAGAGAAGATGGGTGCAGGATGTGGGAAGATGATCTCCAGATGGGTGTATTGGATGCGGGACATCTTACTTATGACCGAGAAGTTTTCCAGACGGTTGTTATAGGAGCGAAGGTCTGCAGAGGATGCTACTGAATGAAGGTTAGCATCAAAATATGAACAGGAAATACCCTGTCAGTTTCTTCTTTATTTGAAACAGTTTGTGGTCTCCTGTACCTAACTTTCATTAGAAGGATAGCATGTTTTAAAAATCAACTAAGTAACTTAATACTACCTGTTTATTTTAAAATAAGAGAAAATAAAATGTGTGTATGAAATATTAAGTATAATAAATAAATAGCTTTTAAATTGTTGATTTTGAAGATGCTTATTTATAATATAGAATAAAAGAATATCTGGAGCAACAAGAAGAACAACAAAAACCAAAGACTATAAATTTACAAATGTTCATTAACAGGAGTATGTGCAAAATAAAAGAGCTAGGTCTTGCATAATTACCAATGTGAAGAATATAGAGAAACTTAGACAAATTCTAATGAATCAGGAAGTGAAGTAAAGATTGATGCTGCAGAGGACATGCATTGAGAAAACTAGATTATAACTGGAAAGTTATTCTGGAATCTGCAAGACAAAAGAAGCAGAGGGCTAAAAACACATAGAGAAGAGAAGTAAAGATAGAGGTGGGTAATATGGAGGAGACATGAAAGGAACTACAAAATATAGCACAGTTATGAAATGAAGAATGGTTGGTTGGTTAGTTGGTTGTTTGGCTGGTTGGTTGGATGATTGGTTGGTTGTTTGCTTGGTTGGTTGGTTGTGAATCCTCTGGAAGACTGAGTTTTAATACTTAAGTCCATTTCATTGGCATTCAGGACGTCTATGCCTTGAGCAGGACTAAGATCTATTGGAGTGACTTTCCTCTCAGACCTATTGGAGTAACTTTTCTCTCAGATCTATTGGAGTGACTTTTCTTCAGATCTATTGGAGTGACTTTTCTCTCAGATCTATTGGAGTGACTTTTCTTCTGATCCCTTACAAAATGACCATCTCCATTGGGACTACAGAAACCAGTGGAGTGTTGCGAGATTGGTACTGGGACTTCACATCTACAGAGAGGTGTAGTAGGATGCAACCAGGTCTTGATTCAGCCCAACACATACACACTGGAATTAAGCCTAATCTGGTCATGTTTCCTCTACAGATTGGAGGTTTTTCATTGTTGTAGTGTAGTGCTAGCTGTTTGGATAGAAATTACTCAAAAGTAGTGATAAGTAGACTTTCAGAAAAAGAAAGACTAATCACTGTCGAAGAAGAGATTGTATGGCTCGTGATTCTAGGCTGTATGAATGAACAGGTCCCAGAAATGATCAAGTCTTCTAACAGTGGCCAGGCTGGAAAAGTAAGGAGAAGAACCACACATGAGTATAGACAGTAGACCAAGTTATTTTGCTATGTGTACCTGGAAATAAAAGGATCCCCCAAGTCATATCCTGTCTTACAACATGAAAATAGACAGACTAAATATAAAGTCACAACACTTTCGCCCTATCACTCTGACTGACTATACTAATCTTAGATACTATTGCAACAGATAATGTTGGTTAAAGTTTAAAATTACAATACATAGTTATTTTATTCACGCTGAGTACCCTCCACTTGAGGTGTACAGACAATGATAAGGGGATTGCATATACCCCAGCTACCTAAAATACTAAAGTCGCTCTTTGCTGAGTTCCCTATTATTATTATGATCCTGATTTTCAGAAAGCCCTAATGTTTTAATCACTGACTAAGTCACTGTGGCCCTGGCCAATTTTGGAATGTTACTGGGCCTAATGTCTCAGATGGATGGAGACAAGAACTTAGCTTGAGATTCCAGTCCTGTTCGTCAGCTATCTTGGTGCTGAAGATCTGGCTTCTCCTCCTCTTCAGTCAACAATGATTCACACAAAGCTTTCCAAAGGGTCTTGATTGCCTTGGATACTACTTATTGATTTAGAATTGTCCTTTGTGTTTCTTTCTTTTTGTTCCCGATTCGGGGTTTTATTTATAACACTATAAGTAGGTGCTCAACAGCACTTAAGTTCTTTTATAAAGTTCTTTAACACTGTAAGGTGGCCAGTAAGCCAAGATGTATATGTGTTTTGACATTTATTGCGTGGGTTGTTGGTACATTGTTTGATGTTTATGAGTTGAGTCAATTCAGTTTGACTATATCAGTGATGAGGGTGCAACAGTCCTTAATTTCTCCTGACCACACACCTTTCTGCTGCGAGACTGGTGCCACTAGAATTTACTAACTATTTTCCCCCAAATACTAGGCTAACAGGAGTCAAATAGGAATTTACTTTACAGCACATAAATGTGAACAGTAGTCTAGCTGACTGGCAACCCCATCTCACAACTTCTGGTGGATAAGTGACCAAGAGAATGCTGTTTTGCCAGACCAGAAGTGGTCAGCTGGGTTTTTCTGTTGCCACTGTTCAGCCGACTGAACTGAGCCAAACTCAGTCAAACCCGTTGCTTTGGCAGTAGACACAAACACGCTATGTTCTCTACACATAGTATAATATATTATAATTCTACCTGAAAATAAAGAAGATAGTGTGGGCTTACAGAGTCCTACTTTAATATTATTAATATATAGTAATACTATTAGTAGTATTAGTAATACTATTACGGCATTTACCTGCAAAGCGTTGTGGAACGTAATGAGCAAGGCACATAGAGTGCCCTGGTCATCCACTGCACCTGTATTCGTCTCCAGTCGTCTCGACTTGTCTTGCCACTGGACTCAGATGGACTCAGGTGAGAGAGTGAGGTCGACGAATTGCGCAACTCTTCCTCACTTTAATCCAAGTCATCGCGCAAGTCATTCTTCATCCAACGTCATATATCACCTTCAAGCCCTGTGGCGATGGGCAAGCGGCGAAGCGGCAGGCGTGGGTACGCTGGCAGCCATAGTCGCAGACCTGCACACAGGCGGCTCAGGCCATATGGTTGTCTTCTACTGACCGGAGCAGCAGTGGGATTCGGCAGCCCCCTGAACGACTGAGCAGCCCTCTATAGGAACACACTGCTCACCTCCATAGCATGAGGAAGGGGCTAGAAAAGGTGCCCTAAACATTGTCTGCTCCATCACTACCTAACCAGCTAGCCGCGGTTGGTGGGTACCCTTAACTGCGGTTGACATACAAACAAAGATAAAACAAGCAAAGCTAAAAGAGTAAACCATATTCCCTTAACAATTGGAACTTGGAATGTATGCACCCTACTTGACAGAGACGGTGCGTCGGGTCCAGAGAGACGAACAGCACTGATTGGGAGAGAGCTGGGCAGGTACAACATCGACATTGCAGCCTTGAGCGAGACACAACTTGCAGAAGAAGGCCAAATCTGTGAAATAGCTGCCGGCTACACATTTTTCTGGAGTGGAAGGAAAAGCGAGGAAAGACGCCAATCTGGTGTGGGATTTGCCATTAAGTCGGCCCTGGTCTGCAAATTAGCTGGATTTCCAAAGGCTATAAACGACAGGCTCATGACCATGAAGTTGCCCCTGCTGAATGGAAGGAAGCATGCAACCATTGTGAGTGTCTACGCACCAACTATGACCAACGAAGATGGTGTCAAGAACAAGTTCTATGAGGACCTGCACAATGTATTAACATCTGTTCCCAAAGGAGACAAACTTATACTCCTTGGGGATTTCAATGCCAGAGTAGGCACGGACACCACCTCTTGGAGTGGCATTATTGGAAAGCATGGAGTCGGAAATTGTAACAGCAATGGACTCCGCCTCCTTCAGACATGTGCCAAACATGACCTACTGATTACGAACACAATTTTCCGTCTCCCCATGAGAAATAGGACATCGTGGATGCACCCTCGCTCGAAACACTGGCACCTCATTGACTATGTCATTGTCAGGAGGAGTGACAGACAAGACGTCCGAGTGACAAAATCCATGTGTGGTGCCGAATGTTGGACAGACCATCGTCTCATTGTCTCGAAAATAAACATTCACATCAGGCCACCAAGGCGTCCTCAAGGGGTGAAAATGCAAAAAAAGCTAAATGTCACCCGCCTAAACAGCAAGAAAATGCAGCAGTCGTTTGAAAATATGCTGGAAGACCGCCTCAAGCCAAATGCTGCAGCTAAACAGGATACAGAAACAGAATGGAGAGCCCTAAAGGACATAATTTACAACACTGCTATGGAAATCCTGGGTCCAGCCCCCCGAAAGCATAAAGACTGGTTTGATGAAAATTCTGAAGACATCAACCAATTGCTGGCCGAGAAACATCTTCTCCTCAAGGCACATTTGAATGACCCGAAGTCAACATAAAAAAAAAGATGCCTTCAAGAACATTCAGAGAATAGTGCAGCAGAAACTTCGGCACATGCGGGACTCCTGGCTGAGCAGCAAAGCTGATGAAATTCAGGGCTTTGCTGACAGACATGAAATGAAAAACTTCTACGACTCACTGAAAGCGGTCTATGGTCCTACATCACCAGGCATAGTTCCCCTCCTCAGTGCAGATGGGGGAACATTGATCACCGATAAGAAAGAAATCCTTCAACGCTGGGCAGAGCATTTCAGCAACATCTTAAATGCAACTTCCTTCTTCGATGATAAAACTATCAACTGCCTTCCTCAAGTTCCTACCAATGAGACACTTGATGACCTGCCAACCATAGTGGAAGTAAACAAAGCCATCCAGCAACTCTCCAGTGGCAAGGCACCTGGTCCTGACTCCATCCCAGCAGAGATATACAAGGCAGGTGGGCCGATCCTAACAGAGCAGCTTCACCAAGTCTTTACAAACATATGGGTGAACGAGACCATGCCGCAAGATTTCAAGGACGCGTCAATAGTCCACCTTTACAAACATAAAGGAAACCGCCAATCCTGTGACAACCACCGAGGCATCTCCTTGCTCTCAATTGCAGGGAAGATACTCACCAGAATTCTTTTCAATCGCCTCACAGCCCATCTCGATCAAGGTCTTCTTCCTGAGAGTCAGTGTGGCTTCAGAAAAGAACGTGGAACTGTTGACATGATTTTCGTTGCAAGGCAGCTGCAAGAAAAATGTCAGGAACAGAACTGCGAAATGTTCTCCACTTTCATTGACCTTACCAAGGCTTTTGATACAGTCAGCAGAGAAGGACTGTGGAAGATTATGGCAAAATATGGCTGTCCACGAAAGTTTGTCCAAATAGTGCGGCTATTTCATGATGGCATGCAGGCAAGAGTGCAGGAAAATGGCGAACTGTCTGAACCCTTTCCTGTCACCAATGGAGTGAAGCAAGGATGTGTCCTGGCACCAGCACTGTTCAGCCTCATGTTTTCAGCCATGCTGATGAATGCCTTCGAAAACGACGACATTGGAATAGACATCAACTACCGTATGGATGGAAAGTTATTCAATCTCAGAAGGCTGAAAGCTAAAACCAAAATTAACAGCGACACTGTCAGAGAGCTCCTGTTTGCTGATGATTGCGCTCTGTACGCCAACTCAGAGGCGGACATGCAACATAATGTCTCAGCTTTCTCACATGCCTGTGCCAACTTTGGGCTCAATATCAACTTGGAGAAGACTGTAGTTATGTACCAGCCAGCTCCAGGGAATAACCACAATGTGCCGAATATCAAGGTGAACGATCATAGACTAAATGTTGTGGACAAATTCATCTATCTTGGCAGCACTGTGTCACAAGCTGCCACAATTGATGACGAAGTGAATGCAAGAATCTCCAAGGCCAGTGCAGCCTTTGGCAGACTGTATAAGAATGTATGGGACATAACTGGAATAAGCCTGCAAACAAAGCTAAAAGTCTACAAAGCAGATGTACTATCCACACTGCTATATGCTTGTGAAACCTGGACTGTTTATCAGCGACACGCTAGGAAATTAAACCAGTTCCACACAGTCTGCCTAAGGAAGCTACTGAAGATTAAATGGCAAGACAAGATTCCAGACACTGAAGTCCTAGAAAGAGCATCCATGCCCAGTATCCACACTCTACTGATGAAGAATCAGATTCGCTGGGCTGGTCACTTGACTCGCATGCCAGATCACAGGCTCCCTAAACGAATTTTTTTACAGCGAACAGCGTTATGGTAAACGCTCCCAAGGTGGCCAGAGGAAACGCTTTAAAGACACTCTGAAAATTTCACTGAAGGCTTTTGGAATTAATCATGACACCTGGGAGGCTGCAGCCAGAGACCGAAATTCGTGGCGTGCATCATTACGCAAGGGTGCAGTCATACTTGAGGCAACCAGGACTGAAAGAGCTGTGAAGAAAAGGCAGGACAGAAAAACCACTGCAGGAAATCCTCCTCCAGAAACGTCAAGCATTCCTTGCCCACATTGTCAAAGAACATTTCGAGCCAAAATAGGCCTTATCAGCCATCTTAGAACCCACGGCTCCATACCTTCAACCCCACTGGATGAAATGAATGGTCATCATCATTCTTGATGGACAAACAACATAAACTTTAATATTATCCTTATAACAGGAAAATGATTGTTTTTAGCAAAAGTAAATGGACTTTCTACTGATTTTGTCACAGATGCCCCCGTTGAAAGAAAAGTTCGAGACTCAGACTTTTCTCCTGGAGGAGCGCTCATCAAATTTTGTCAACTACTGTAATACTTTAGGTCATCTGGACTAGTCTTGTCCTCTTCTTCTGTAGACCAATGTCTACTAAAACAATGTTTCTTTATTCTGAAGACATCTCCTAACTGATTCACAGCCAAACAAAAAGTGGGTTTGGACTAAACAGAAAATGATGGCAGAAAATGGGAAGTAGGGGTGTGTTACAGTAATGATCTAGAAATGGTTGAAATGGTGGCCGTTATATTGTGTTATATATCAAATTAAAGGAGATTGCTCAAGGAACCTGTCCGTATTGCTACTATTGCTAGAGGTTAGAAATATCTTACAATAATGCTAGAGTCAGACTTGTACCGATAAACAATGTAAACACTATGTTTTATTTAGTTATAATGATTATTCTTTTACATTTAATTATCTAAATACTCCTCAGCTTATTTGTGTTAGGCATAGCAAACTTAGGGGCACAAGTGTGGCCCATTAGACCGAGCATAATTTGACATGACAAACTTTCACAGTTAGTTGTGTTTTCCAATACAGCCACTTGCTAAATAATTTATTTTAACCGAATAACCACATTAACCATGTGCTATCAGTTTCGTATGTTTCACACAGTCATTTAAATCAGAATAACTATAATCTAACTGTTTAAAACTATTATCTAATATAAATATGCGAGGCCGAAAACCAGAGGGTGTGCCATTTCTAAAATCAGAAAATTAACCACAATTTAATTTAAAAATTTTGCTCAAATTTTAGATACTTTCGTTCTCTTGTGGGCTATTGAAATTACAGGCCTTCTCCCGGTGTAAAATGTTTCTCACAGGGCATTAAAATTAGAGATGATACGTGGAATGAAACAAATAAAGAACTATCAACAATCTGTCACTACAGTGGTGCTTGACAGTTCAGTGTCAATCGCTTCTGTCTCTAAAGTGGCGCATAGCAGTTAATCAGCTAAGAGACCTTCTTCCCTGGTGTCGTTTCCATGGAAATCTATTCTGGCAACTTTGTCCTTGCTGAACGAGGAGTCCTCCGTCTGTATCAGATAAAGGTTCTTCGATCTCAATTGCCTTTTCTTGACCCGGTTGGTCTTGATCTGTAAATGTCTGTGCATTCCAGCTTTACTTCTTTAGTTTCCCTTTAGACGTCTCCAAAGTGGGATTGTGTTCAGCTTCACTATCTTTTGTACATCTGTCGGGGTTATCTTCCCATCTGTAGTGTTCTCCCCTGGATCCATTATTGGACACTGTCAAGCTCATAATATGAACAAGTGGGTTTGAGGTGTTCTCATAATTTCTTCTGAGTAACGTCACGGGGAACACTGTGTGCTTTCCGTGAATAGAAACTGTGTAGTTGGTGCGGGTTACCTTCTTTATGATGGTAATGGTCCCTGCCACCTAATTTCTAACTTATTATTCCCTTCAGGTAATAATACTAAGATTTTATCTCCTATAGCAAGTGGAGCCTCTCCCCCCCCCCTTTCTGAGGGGGGGGGGGGGGGGAGGGGTAAAAAGCATTCTCTCGGTCACTTATCCACCAGAAGTTGTGAGACAAGGTTGCCAGTCAGCTAGGCTATTGTTCACGTTTATGTGATGTAGAGTAAATTCTTATTTGGCTCCTGTTAGCTCTGAAGGGCAGAATGTCAGACGGGCCTGTGTGCCCAATTCTTAACCCTTTGAAAATAAAGATTGTTTGTTCGTTCATTCGTTCTGAGTAGGTAGAACCCGCAGACACTTTAGACAAGACCTGACATACCTTTTCATGTCTGTGGTATCTCCACCTGCCAGAAATAGTGGCAAGAAATATGTTGGGTAGTGGCTCTTATCACAAATACTTATGCTACATTCTCTACACATAGTATAATATATTATAAATCTACCTAAAAATAAAGAAGATAGGGTAGGTTTACAAAATCCTACTTTAACGATATATATATATATATATATATATATATATATATATATATATATATATATATATATATATATATATATATATATATTACTGAGCAACCAGCTCCATACTCTCGTAAGTCACTGGCACGACTCGAACCGCTTCCAATTCTCGTGCGCTCATGTCAATCATGAGAGTATTCAGGGTTATGGAGAAGGCTGCTAACCACTCGACCACCGGCACATACATATATATATGCACATATATATATATGTGTGTGTGTGTGTGTGTATATATATATATATATATATATATATATATATATATATATATATATATATATATATATATATATATATATATATATATATATATTATTTTAAGCAAAAGTATATGGGCTTTCTACTGACTTCATGACAGTTGTCAACAGACCCCAGTCCAGTGTCTACAGTAAAATATTGGAGGGGTTTAGGAATGAGGTGGAGGAGGCGGATGGTTATGTGTGTATAGGTGAAGAACAAGAATGAAGAAGAAACCATCAGAGCAGCAGCAGCATAATGTATTGTCATGTTCCTCAGTTTCAAGGGTAAAGTTAAACTAGTTAACTTTTCATCCATTCATAATTTACACTTGTAAGATATAAGACTGATATAAATATTTTTTCCCACAGGACCATTATCTTGCTGAGGTATTTAAAAATGGGATTTCTGTGCAGAAGTACTGGCTGATGGGAGGAAGTTATACGTTCTGCCTGCCGCAGAAGTGCAACGTTTTAGTCCGTTACCCAAAATTTCCAGTAAGATCTTTTGTCTGCTTGTCTGTTTTGTTTTTCAACATTAAATGTTCAAGAAATAAATAGAAAATAGCTTAATTGAGTTGATAAAATGCTGAGTTCAGAAGATAAGTCATATTGTAGAAACATAAGTAAATAAAATAAAGAACCCTTTCTGCATGCCTTGAAGCATATAAGGCAAATGATGCTAGCCCTATATTTGTGTACACCAATCAGCACTTGAGGGGGTGTGGTTAATATCATCATCACCATCCAGTGCCTTGCTGGTTGGCATGGACGATCATGCCTCTCCACAAATTGCAGTCTCCGATGGCATGGATAAATTTATGTGTTAACTCCCTTCCATGCCATGACACAAGACTAACAAATCTCAGGCTGTCTTTCTTTATCTCTCTTTCTGCAAATATTTCCAGTTGTCATTCAAGTTTTTGTCTTTTCATATATCACCAAAGACTATGACTGTTTCTTTCTGATGTTTGTGATCAATTGTCTTTGCGGTTTAGCTTCCTTCAATATGTCCAGATTGCTCATTTTGGCTGTCCAACTAATTTGTCTTATGTCTGTCAGTATCATGCAAGCAGCTTTTACTTACCCAAGGTATTTCCTGGTACCCATTTTAGATTGGGTCGACCTAGAAACCCAGGTCAGTTTTAAAAATCTGCCTTGATGCAAATTTGAATTCAAGACCGCCAGACCAACAAGCAAGCATGCTAGCTACTGTGTTACCATGTCTCCCAGAAATATAAGTGCTCATTTTTAATGATCAGGCATAGTATGGGAGACCAATTGACATTAAAAAAACAATTTTCTAGGGAGTTATCTGTTATCTGGTCTGACTCTGCTAGTGCTTTTTTACACCCTTTTGGATATCATTACTGTTTATGTCTGCCAAATTTCTTGATACCTTTGTTGGATGTCATTAATATTTATGTCTGTCAAATTAAAGAAAAACATAATTATTATGTGTGTTTTTCTGATTAACTTTGTCAATCTTTATTCAGACAGTTAACTATTTATGTTCTTTTTCAGACTCTGTGTCAGCCATATGGATTTCAAAAAGGAATGAGGATTGTTTTGGATCTAACTAGTGTTCAGAAGTCAGTAAAACAATTCACTAAATGTTTACAACAAGTTAAGTTACATATCCTTTACAGGACCTTGCTGTCAAAACCAGAATTTTTTTTTTTTTTTTTGCTGTTATGATCTTTTGGCAAGTTTACATTCAGTAGTATGCCATTGCTTTCTGAACGACCGGCACCCATACCATTTTGTAAAAAACTAACGCAACATGATCTGCTGCCAAATCATGTGCAGCTGTGTTTCAAACATAGGTATGCAGGATCATGAACTGCATCCATAACCCCTTCGCCACGGAGAACAATTAGAAAAATTTGTTAATTTGGACATTGTTTTTTTCATAATTAGTAGCACTAAAGAAATGTGTTTATTTATAAACAAGTATTATCTTAAGATTTGTGCTATTCTTAATCCCAGTCTAGGGGAACCACGGCTGAGAGGTTACAGTGTCCAACTCAGACTTGGAAGGTCCAGGTTTTATCTCACCATATGACTGGGCATTTTTCTAAGATCCATTGGTTTCTAATGATATCACATGACCCCTTCATCTCTTATATAGTGAAATTGGATACCTAGACTTCTTGGATAAGGGAAAAAAAACAGGTGTGTAAGTTGTGCAAGTTTAAAATCCTATGACAGTTGGAAATTGCAAAGAGTAGGCCATAAGGAACCGCCCTGGAAAAACTTAGAAAGAAAACCTAGCCATGGGTAGATAGATCCCATGACTGTGGATGGAATCTGTCTAGAGGAAGCAAACCATCCAAATATGCATGCCAAAGCTAGAAACACCAACCTATGAGGTTTGTAACGAGTTGTGGCACACTCCACTTAAAGGAGAAACAGAGGAGAATAATCCTAGGTCAGGGTGTTATTTTATACATAGTGTATCTCTTTTTATTTTATTCTTACTAGGTAATGTCTTTTTGTAACTAAGTTCTAGTAAATATTAAACAAATTAGTTTCTTCATTCCTTCATGTAAATGTTTATTCTTATAGTTCTGTCAAGCGGATATGCAGCTTCATAGTTCTAGTATATACCATGCTAGCAGTTCTTTCTAGTAAATATTATATTTATTAGTTGGATGTGTTAGTTCCTTTGAGGAAATATTCACTCTCATAGTTCCTTCTTTTAGTAAAAACTCATTGTTAAAGAGACCAACATATGTTTTTAAATTGTGTGTCCTCGTGATTTAAAATATATTTTTGTTTCATTAATAGTTCCTGTAATCTATAACAATTGAACTATTTTCATGTTTTTCAGAGATTTTTATGCAGAGGCTGTTATTGAGGAAGTCACTCCAGGTGGAGATCTGAGACTGCAATATTCCAGTCCTGAGGAGGAAGTTAATTCATGCATAGATTTGAAAGTTACATCACCTGAAATTGCATTAAAGGTGAAGTAGAGCTTTGAATTTTTACGTGTGCAATGCTAACTGCCACAGTGCAACAGACGTGTAATAGGCTTGCTGACTGCGATCCGGGGGTGTTACCCTCTTCTATGGGTTGATTATTTATTCTAAATAATATTATTATATATCAGTTGACCACCGTGGTTATTTCTCTCGGCTTCTTTGTCCTTACATAGAGCAGGACTGTCTTTGTTGGCAATACGTCCTCCCATCTTATTTACTTTGGATTTTCCCTAAGAAACTCGCAGGAGTTCCCATCTCAGTACTACATTTGGTTGTATGCAACTGTCATTCCTTACCTCTGAACAGCTCAAACTGTACACGAGTAGAACTCAAAGCTTGGCAACTCAACTTGTATCATATTTTCACAATCTATTAGGCTAGTCACAAAATACACTTCATTTATACTAGCGCAATTACCCAGCGTTATGAGTTAACAAACCAATTCAACAAACACAACTCCTAACAACATCCTAGTATCGGCGCAGTGTGTGGCTGTGCTACTTGAACTAAAGAACCAGGTCCGAATCTGACCATGGTTCAAGCCCAACTGATTTAAGGTGACACTTTGTCCTTTCCACAAAGCACCGCAGACGCTTCTCATGCTCTTGTGACCACACTCGTGACGGGTCACTTTGCACGGTCTCCTCATACAGACCGCACTTTATCCAAACCATGCCATGATCTGTTTTTCTATAAACTCTATCATGGCACTGACAAATGCTGGATACATTTTCTGAACAATATTTATGACTTGAAGAAAAATGATGATACTGTTATAAACTATTATAATGTCTCCTTTCTACTGGTCAGTTTTGTCTTCTTGTATTGAAAGATTTTGAAGTCAGATATATTAGTGATTAGTGAGGATCGTCATCATTGCACACGGAGAGGTCCATGGGTGCTATGATTTCCTCTTTAACAAATTCATCAGTGTATATTGACTTAACGCACCAGTTCTGTGTGGTTATTCAAATTTCCTATGCTCTTGGCAAAATATTCATGTCTGGCGACTCCATACTTCACTCCTATCTTCATCACTCTGGACAAGGAAGTAGATTCTCAAGTGTCCTTAAAGTAATTTGTTTGTTCAGTGCTTCTTATGGCATTGATGATATCTGACCCATTCATTGCTCTCCCCATTTCAGTCACTGTCATTTCCACCAACCATTCAGCTCACCCATTGCCTTTCATACTTTAGTGCCCCAGTACATAGATGAAAGTTAGCTTGACTAATTGTGATGTGCTCAGTGTCAAACCACTCTTGTTGTATGAGGTCAGTCTGGACCTTGTGGAGCAATGTTCATTGAGTCACTCTGTATGCAGTCAGATAAATGAGATGGTTGATATACTATGTAAATAATCTCTGTTGTAACTATGCTAATGAATGTGTCCACAGTTTACAAATGTATTGCAGGGACTGCGGAGCCGGTCTCCGTGGCCAAAGGCTTGTGAACGCAGTTCGTGAGCTGCTTACCGGGCACTTGAAACCCAGCTGCGACCGATTTGTGCAGCAGACCATGTCGTGTTGTGTTCTAACGTGTTGGTATGGGAGCCGGTCGTTCAGAAAACAATGGCAAACTACTGAACGTAAAATTTGCCTAGTACATCAACAGCAGCTGAAAAATGCTGGTGTTGAATGCAATGTCCTGCAAGGGATATGCAACATAAAAAAAAATTGCAGGGAGAGTCTTTAACTAGTTTAAGTAGTATAAAATCCTTGTGGAGCAGCCACACCTGAAGGCTTCTGATAATCAGATGAGATTCCCCTTCCATGAATGTTTCATCTTCTTTACACTCTTGAGGGGGAGGTCCCACCCAGATCATGACTCCCAGGGATCTTCCTCTTGTTGTACATTAAAACTCTGTACACAGTAAATACATATGCAGGCCATCAAGAACCACTTTTCTCAGCAATGAAATCCCGAAAGCTTGCCTGTTTTGGTCATGTTACATGTCATGACACATTCTCAAAGATAATCCTCTTGGGAATAGTTGAAGCCTAATGAAGAAGTGGAAGGCAGAGAAACATCTTGCATTGATAACATTGAAGAGGAGTGGCTGGGCGAGTGGCTAGAACGCCGGATTCTCCTACAGGAGACCTGGGTTCACATGTCTGCAAGATGTGGAGTTTTTTTCTGTCGGGGACAAAAAGAAAGCTGTAACCTGCACAGTTAGCTGCGTCTGCACTAGCCAGGTGGCCTTAATTCCTCAGGCTCAAGATCCTCCTGTATACACAGCAAGGTAATATATTGGCAGTAAATGACAGTTTTTAAATGACAGATAACATTGAAGAGTGAACAGGATATAGTGTTTCAACAATTGTGCATGTTTGTGAGGACAGAGTAGAGGGGGACTCTTGATTAACGATGCTTCCATCACAACACCTGAAGTACCCACATCCGAGGTTACAGAATGAGAAGAGTTGATAATAATCATGTTCATTTTCATTACTGTTTCTTAAGTTGATATAATTTTTCCTGAATTTCTTCATCTTCTTCTTCCTCCTCTTATCCTCTTCTTGCTCCTCCTCCTACCGCTCTTCTTCCTCCTCCTTATCCTCCTATCCCTTCTTCTTCCTCCTCCTTCTCTGACCCCTCTTCTTCTTCCTCCTCCTCTTTCTTCTCCTACCTTTCTTCTTCCTCCTTGTCCTACCTTTCTACTTCCTTCTCCTCCCTCTTTTTTTTTCTTTCTCTTCTTCCTCTTCCTCATTCACCTCTTCTTCAATATCACATGGCAGGCGTAATATTCACATCACTTCTCAAATACTCTTTGTCTATAAAAATATGAGACTAGCACCATATGCCCAGTATATCCTCAAGGTCTGTAAAAATTATCCTTTTTATGTATTGTGTAAAGTAACATAGCACAGGTGTTACTACTTAGCTTAAGATTCTTCACCCAGAATGAAACTGAGTGATTCCATATTGTCTGTTATCGTTATCTGTTAATAATTATTGCATTCTTGGTATTGTAAAAGAGCACAGAGCATGAGCAAGTTCAGGAGACTGTGGGTGCTAAAAGAGAAAGTGATGCAGGTGGCAAGAAAAGAAATGACTCCAAGTTAGCAAAAGCAAAAGTATCAGCTATGAATATAGTTGCTTTTCAACCAAGAGGTGAGGGGTCCTTTCTGTGTGTTCTGTATCAAAAGTTGTGTCAGATGTTTATCAGTGAATAAATTAATAATACTTTGGCTGAAATACTAAATGCATAGTCACTGATATAGTTTGAATGTGGAGTATGTTATCCCCATAGAAATCTAAGATTCAAATGAAGTCTTTAAATTTGCATAGAAATGGCTGGAACCGCATAATCGATAATGCCTCACTATTTTTGAGCAATCTATTATTGTTAATCGAATACAGTATATGAAAATTCTTTTCTTTGTTAACCCTATGATTGCTAATAAACAAATGTTCCATTATGGCCGACTTTGATGTTTTATGACCAGATAACTGCGCAGGGATTTCTGAAGATTTATCAACTCTCTTTATTTATGCCAATTTGGATATGTGATATTAATGTTATAATTTTCAGCTTGTTGTTATTTTTTTCTATTCAATAGTGATTTTACTTCTAAAGGTTAATATTTTATGTGACATTTCTTCATAGAGTTAGTCTTACAAATATATCAAAGCTGAACAAACTCTGTATTCAGTCGCTGTGCATTGTTTACATTTATATGTTTATAAAGAATTAACTACAAAAATATAGAGGTCAGTTTGCACTGCAATATACATATTTCCTCAAAAGGCTAGGATATGAAAGAAATGTGTTCACAGATGTAAAAATTATTTTTCTAGCTTGCACACATTTCTGAAAGAATCACTGACTACACCTAAACTATTACAAAACAGTGAACATATCTGCAGTGTTCATCCATTTCCCTTTACTTTATTATAAAACATATACTTTACTAATCCTTTGGCATAATATTTTAGCAAGTATAAATTATGTGGGTGCTGACTTTTTTGTGTTTGGTAAACAATTATGGCCACAGTGTAAAATAATTTACATAATTATTTTTTAAATAACTGTAATTATTTTACATTCCAATCAAGACATTGCTGTCCCCATCTTGGAATAGAACTAGATAGTGTTCACCAGGAGACGAATATGCTACCATTCAATTCTCTTGATAAAGTAATTTTAATCTATAAATAGGTAGAGTCCTGAGCCATATAGGGAAAATGTACTCAAAACTATTGGAACAAAGAGCTAAACCCATTGTTTAACAACAGTTAAGCAAAGTACAATTTGATTTTCCCAAAGGTAAAAGTTGCACTGATGCATTATTCACACTTAGACAAATATGTGAAAAAACCATCAAATATAGTGACCAGCAGAATATTGTGTTTGTAGATCAGGAAAAGGCTTTCAATAGAATAGACAGATACAAATTATGGATCATCCTTGAAGACTACAGGATGCAAAGACAATTGCTAGAAAACATCATAGCCATATACCACTCGAGCCAAAGTGCAGTAAGAACACAAGAATGTATATCAGATATGTTCAAGATCAATACAGGAGTGAGACAAGGATGTGTGCTCTCTTCTCTGCTATTTAATATCTACATGAACAGAATATTCAAAGAAGCAAGCCTTGACAGAATAGATTCAGAAAATTTAGAACTCTTCACTTCAGATGAAACAACTGATTCACAGGAAATAAATAAACTTCTATTTGCAGATTATCAGTACCTGTTTTATATCGATGAGGGCAGACTGCAAAATCACATTTATAATATAATTTCAACATGCAGCAGATACAATATGAGTATAAATATAACCAAAACCGAAGTAATGCAAGTTAGCAGATTACCTGGTCCACTAAGTATACAGATAAATAGCACATCTCTGAAACAAGTTAAAGAATTCAAATATCTTGGTAGTATGATCACAGAAGATGGGATATTGGACAGAGAAATCAAAATCAGTTATCAAAAAGCAAGTGCACTTACTTATAAACTATCACCCTTACTGTGATATCCAAATATACCCATGTCCGCAAAACTACAGATAATAAACAGCATATTCACACAACCCTATACTACTAACCTCAGACTTGGACATTATCCAAATCACCCTTTCGCAAAATCAACACCTGTGAGATGAGATGCCTGAGGAGAGCTGCCAGCTTAACAATCCGAGACCGAGTAAGAAATGCTGTTATCAGACAGACAGTAGGATCAACACATTGTGCCACATTTATTGAAAGACAGAAGATCAAGTGGTTTGGCCATCTCGCTAGATTGCAGCACCATCAACTACCAGCACTGGCCCTACATCAAAAATCATCTGCAAAGGGAGCAAGAGGACACCTGAGAAGAAAACGGATTGATGACATCAAAGACAAAGTACAATCACACAGAATTACACTGTCCAATGCCTCCAATCGGCTCTGGAGTGCCAGTTATTCCTCCCCACGACATTTTACGGCAAAAGTGGAAGATGATGATGATGATGGTGTAGGTAGAGTTGGGACCTAAGTAAATACATGTTTATCTAACAAGAAGGAACACAAGAACAATTTTGAGATAAACAGAATATGTATTGAACTGATTGTGAGAGCACAAAACAGAATATGTATTGAACTGATTGTGAGAGCACAAGAATAATTCAGATTATACAGAGTTATGTCTTGACTTGACAAGGGTGGTAACTTTTATCTGGTCAAGAAACATAACAAAGTAAATTAAATGTTTGCAGCACAATTCATCACTCATCTCATCTCATCTCATCATGTTCCTCTTGTACCTTGCGGTGTCGAGGTGAAGTATAAACTTCGTGAGAGTGCCCGGTTATGGGCTTCGTATATCGACATTCCCATGGATTCTGTTATTCCCTCCGTCCAGCGTTTACGTGGTCGGCCTCTTCCTCTGTTTCCATCTGGTCTGTACGTCATTGCCTGTTGTGGCAATTCATCACTGGATTGTGCAAATTAAGGAGGATATGGATAAATATGAACAGTATAACAAAATATTCCACATAAACAGTAGACTATTTTATTTTTGAAGTTAAATTAACTCATGTTAACTCTTAAACAATAAGAGGTCATTATCTAGGGTCAATAGTTCACAATAGGAGGCCGGAACTCATGACCTTTGACTGTTAACAAATTGTTTTTTATTTGATTTTGTCATGGTTATGACTATTATATATTCCATTATAACTATGTAAAAAAACTATTATATTTTTCCACACACACACACCAAATTGCCTATAAACACTTAAAGTTGTTAATTTGATGAAAATTCACAGGGAGAGAAAACTGCTGCACCAGATATGAGGGAACTATCCATTCTTTTAGAGTTATTTGTTGAAATAGTTATTTGAATGTTTTCTTTTATCTATTCCCAATGTAAACAATGGTTTGTTCACATCTGCTGTTAAGCACAGGAGAAAATCGAAGTTTTAAATCCAGAGTCAAGTGTGTTGTTTGAATTGCATTTAATTTGTGATGTCTTGTTTGGGCTGCATTTAGTTTGTGTTTGTGTACTGTGCCATTAATAGAAGTAATCTAGCTTCTTTGACTGCAAGCACAAATCAGTGGCTAATTTGACTTCATTCTCTGTAGATGTCTAAACAACTTCATTTGTTGCTCTGTGAATTCAGTGCTGGAGCAGTAATTATGATGTTTCTAATGTCATAATTTCTGTCTCTTCTAGTGAAACTGACAGCTTTTCGAAAACATTTCATATAACATGTAATGAGTATCCCCTCTTACAGTTTAGACATCATCCATGATTCGTTCGCAGGGTATTGGTCACCAATACTGTTGGTAAACACAAATGCTATTTAACACATGTCACTTTATTTCTTTTCCAAAAGAAATAAAGTGACATGTGATAAATAGCATTTGTGTTTACCAACAGAAGCACAGTGATTAGCACACTTACCTGTTGCCTAGTGGTCATGTGTTCGAATTTCCATTAAGGTAGAATTTGTTTTAATTGACCTTGGTTTCGAGGTCAACTCAGCCTAAAATGAGTACCAGAAATATCTTGGGAAGTAAAGACAGCCAGAATATATTGACCACATCACCTCTTGAGTGCTGATTGGTCAATAAAAATATGGAGCAAGTACAGTATACATAATATGCTTCGTGGAATGTAAAATGGCCTTTTAATTTTACATGTTACCTTCTTGACTTCTGTACAGACGTGCAGATGCTTGAGTAATGGTAATAGTTAAGTCAATGCATTCAAAATTTGGCATCTTTCTATTTCAGTCTAAAGTCTTCCACCTTCTGTGAAAATACTGCCTAGATGCTTGAGGTCTGGGACCTGTTTTACTTTAGTGCTATGTATATGTTAGGCGGAATTTTTTTTATCTACTTATCGTCAGGGTTTTGATCATAGATGTGTTGACCCTCATGTTATGAGTTTAATGCACGATGATAATTAATGTTTGTGGTGTTCAAAATCTCTCTTCATCATTGTATAGTAAACTCTGGTGATTAGGAAAGTTTAATTCAATAAGTGAGTTGTGATATTCTTCTGAGGAGATTAGTTTAACTGTTTGTGATTGTCACTGTTTTTGCTTCTATTGTTATTCTAGTCACGTATATCTTATAAAGTGAATGTGATAGTGCACAGCCCTGAACCGCCTGCTGTTGTTTTAAATACAATTATGAATCCATCAGTTGTTCTTACAACATTCTGATACTTATAGCAGTGGTTCTCAACCTTTTTTGGCTCGTGCCCCCCTTCACCATATTTTCAGAACGTCATTCCCCCCTTTCGTATTTCCTACCTAAAAATCCCGCTAAATTTGGAAGCTAAATTTAATAGCACATACTAAAACAAGTCTAGACATCCACATAAAACGTGATTTGTGGGTCTACTTACTTTATAAAATGAATTTTAGAAAGGTGAGATGTACAAAACCGTACAGTATGAAGGGAAAAACAATATCAAGTAATCGGTTCTTGTATTAACGCGATCTTGAAATAATCTTAATTCCCCCCCCCCCACCCCCACCCCCCCCCCCCCCCCCCACCCCACCCCCACCCTGGAAACCCTAAAATTCCCCCCTGGGGGGAATTCCCCACCGGTTGAGAACCACTGACTTATAGTATGAGGTCAACACATTGTCTATTATCTGTCCAAGTATAATTGTTATATGCATGTAAAGATAATAAATTGTTTGAGTATCAAAATCATAATTTATGTCATTAGCGTATAATGACATAAACATCCAAACAGTAACATTTAATTATTTTTGTTATTATTATTCACAAGGTAACATTGCAGCAGCAAAGAGAGCTTACACATTCCCACCTTTTCATCTGCTTACTGAAGTAAGATATATGTTTAATATATGTGTTATCATTTGCAGAAACTTGTTTGACAGACTGAATATCCTGACAAATGGTTGTCAAGTTGCTGGAACTGTTAGGCCAAATTTATAAACAAAATCAGAACTTCATTTGGATGAAAGTTGTCTCGGAATAGTTATAACAAACTGTTCTTTTTTCAATGAAAAATTTACTGTTTCTAAATATTTTTAAAGGGAAGTAAATCAGAGATCGTTAGCATATGTTTAAATCCCCTTACAGATGGGGATTTGTATAAAAACTAATCTGGGCACCCAGGTCAACCCAGCCTAAAATTAGTTACAGGCATGTCTTGTGAAGTAAAGGTGGCCAGCATAAGTGTAGTTTGGTCTATAAAAAGTGGGCTAGCATCATATACCCAAGGTGTGTATAGTGGGTACATTACTTTTCTTACTTTTTTTTCAGTTAAACATAAGTCTAATCTTGTTCGACAGTCAGAGGCAGTGATAAAGTTTCTCAGCAGGATGTTAGACTAAAATAGTTAACAAGATTAGTGATAATATCCAGCCAGGCCTTATGTGCAAGACTAAACAAGAAAGTTTTTAGTCATTTGATCTCAGAGATTCAATCAAGGACATTTATGTCATGTGCCATCATGGGTGACACAGGTGACCATGTCCTTTCACAACCATCTGTTTCCTGTGCTCTTAACTCTTTCAGCCCCAGAAGAATGTCATGATAGCTACCCAATGGGTGCAGTGACAATAATAACAAATGTATTACTTTCACAGGGACCAAATAAACACAACTTGTAAATACACAAATACATTGTCAGATTATTTAGTATACTCTGACTAAATACATACTGTAAAATAATGACATGTTCATATGTCCACATGAAGAATATGCAATTTCACATGGTGCATTACTTGGGGTAGAACGAGTTAATATGTTCTACAGCTGACCATTAAAGCAAGAGGTATACATCACAGTGAAAACAGAGCAAGAGGCAGTCCCCACAAGTGATGGGTTATTGAATTAACGGAGGCAATGAACACCACCTCATACACAGCCCTCACAAGGACTTTATCCACAAAAGGTCTTCCTAACATGATGCCTAAAGGCATAATAGGGATGATGGCGAGAAGAAGTTATAGAAGAAAGAGGAGGAGAAGAAGATTATAATAATACTTATTATTACTCACTGCAAGTAGTAAGAGCTGCACAGATTTTATGTTTATTATTGATTGCTGTTCCACACAAACTGCATACTATGACCTTTTCCCTGACTCTAGCTGAGAATCTCCAGCCAATTTTCGCTCTCTGATGCACAGAACCATTGGTGAACACTAGGGTGTCATTGCTGCTGACTTGCTCATCTGTCAAATGTTGGGCTTGCTCATCTGTCAAATGTTGGACTTGCTCATCTGTCAAATGTTGGACTTGCTCATCTGTCAAATGTTGGACCTCCAAATTCTGCCAACCCATTACACTATTTTTCATCCTTGTCTGTGTCTTTTATTGATGATACCTGCCCAGATTAGGAGAGTGTGACTAAAGGGAGTGTTTATGGATACTTTGTAAGAAGGAAAAGAAACAAGAAGTGTATAAAAATAATACCAATAAAACGAACAATTCGATATGCAGTGTAAAAGTGCTAATTGTAGGCAATCCTCAGTTAAGATGTTAAAATTGAAAAAGGCAACTCTTCTGCTAGCTTAAAGTACATAAGAATAAACATGGGGCCCATGACGTTCTAAGTTTTTTTTCATTCAAATCAAATAGGCCAGCCAGGCTGCGGTTGTGTCACTTGATAGTGCATGGAAAGCAAACACTCTAATCTCAGTTGCCCAGTGCAAGACCTTGCCAACAAGACTGACAGGTAACATCATTGTGTATATCATGTTATAACATTATGATGATAAGACTAGCAGGATAATCATGGAAGACAGACTGTCATAAAAATGATTCACTCGTTGAGCCCAAAACCATTTTCATTGCATTGTGAAAGTACCCTTTACTATTCTGATCTCCTCCTAAGATCACTCTTGGATATGTTCAGTTCAGTGCATGAACTCCACAACACTGACAAAGATTCCCATGTGTTTGTACCTACATAGTTAGACTTAAATCCATGATACTATAAATATTATGTTTGAGATAGATTTTCTCATCTGGACATTTTGCCAGGACAGCAAACATTTGGCCTACACTTCACAGTTTCTAATCACCACGGGATTTCAACCATGCATATTGTGCACATATTTTTTGGACACATTATGAGAAGAAATAAAATGGAGAACAGCTGGCAAGATTGAGGGGAAGAGAACGAACAAATAAACAAACTATTTTCAAAGGGTTAAGAATTGGGCACGCAGGCTCATCTGATATTCTACCCTTATAACTTTCCTGTCATACGTTATTTCATTCATACCTCACTATGAAGTTAATCTTAAAGAACAAGGGGAAGGCAGATAAGTAAATACCTGGGTGGCTTGGACACATGGCATGGTCGAGACAAGAATATAAAGCTGATCCACGACTCTGATGATCGTGGGAGATTGCGAAACATGACAGCCCAGGTTTATCGGCATGGCACATGATGATGATGATTATGCACATGAAATCTTCTATTTTTCACCATTGTCTGAGAAGACATAACATCCTGTTCCCTACCCCCAGATCATGGAGGAGTGTGACATCATAAGGATACATAGATTGTTTGGCATAGGCGCAGGCTGAAACCAATATGGAAAGATGATTTCACTGAAAATCAAATTCAGTCTATTGCAGACGTTGATCATTTCAGCAAATATGTATGTATGTGAAATAGCCATGATGATTTGGGTTTAATCCCCAGCAGTGACAGAATTCTTTATTTCTGACCATTATAACACTGAGATTTACCGTGCCTGATCAAATGGGTTACTTAGTTGCACATATTTTACAGGATATTGCAATCAACCCCATCATTTCTGTTGTTGTTAGTAATTAACTAGGCAAGTTTATATGTAGTAGTTCGCCATTGCTTTCTGAATGACAGACGCTCATATCATTGTTAAAAATCAACAAATAGTAGTTTGCTTCCAAATCACCTGCAGCTGATTTTGAATGTGGTTTACAGGATTACGTATTGTATTCACTAAAACTTCACCATGGACGCTGGCATATGGGGACCTGATCATTTTCAGTATTTTCAGGGAATTGTCTAGTATGGAAAGGTGATGAGGAAGTAAACTGGCCATCTCACTTCTTTATTCTGTGGTCTAGAACATGCAAATGCCCTTCTTTCTCCCCCCCCCCCCCCCCCCCTTTAGCAGTATCTGCTGTATAACTATCTTTACCATATGTGAAATATTGACATAAACTAAACAAGGAAGGAAAATTCAAGCAATGAGATGTTTGCAACACTTGCTTTGAATAACATATAAAAATTTTATGCTTGAAACACATTAATAAAAAGATTATGTGCTTGAGAAACATCATCTGAAAGATCATATCTCAAAAACCATTATGCTAAATGTCATCAGACAATTTGTGGGATTATACACAGAACTTTTTAAGACTCAAAAACAAGCAAGCTCCAGTGGATAAGTCCTGGTAAAAAGAAAAAGGAAATGATTACAAAATGTAATGGACAGATAATCAGAATTGGACAGTCAAAGCCTTGGCAGAAACTGAAATGCTGGCAAGAGACAAACACATGTGGAAACAAGTCAGACAGACGTTTACTCTGTTTTATTTCTATCTGCTGAGCGATTTTTAACGATAGCTCAAGTGCATGTGGATCCTCCAGTTTTTTTCACTTGTCTGAGATGGCTAAATGTCTGATCCACAGTCGACACTGAGCTTAAAATCTATTCCTATTGGGTATATGCAGATATCATTACATAACATTTTGTTAAAGAACAGTGGTTAAATGCTGCTGGGTTAATGATAGCTACTCAATGTTCATATAACAATAATTTCCATTTTTGTGTTTAATTAATTGTATTTTTAATGTATTTATCAGTACAAGAACTACAGATCAGCCAGTTAGTTGGTAGTAATGTAGACTGGCTAGTTGGAGCTACCCAATCCCGTAAGTTTGATCTGGCATTTGCATTCTTGCCATCAAAACTGCGATACAAGGAACTCTGCTATCCTACAGTGCCTAACATGTTCACAGAGATTGGTGTTCACAGGCTGTGCTTTTTGGTTGGTATGTTAACTTATTATTGCAGCATTTTTAACAAGTGTGCTATGGGAAAGATCCTTAAATTTGCAATGGGCGGTTGAAAGGAGACATAAAATAAAACACGCAACAAAAATGTAATTTTAAAAAAATTAGTAAATGGATTTTAAAAAATTATATGGTGAATGATCAAGAGAGGGAGGGAGGGAATGAAACATATAATTTGTGTATTGACATTTTATTTAAATGATAAATGGTTTCATCATTTTAATAATTTAAAGATATGAAGTCAGCTTTATTTTGTAAAATAACACAATGATTAGAATATTAAATATTGAACATTTAAACAAAAAATTTACATTTGTGTTTTTGTGTGTGTGTTAAAATGGCTTATTTTGTTATACTGATTGCATATCTTGAAATAATAATCCTTTGTTGAGTTGAAAATTGTGAAAAATCCCTGGCTTACTTAATGGCATTCCCCTTTCATCAACTCCTGCTATGCTGATTACACATTTCATAGAAAAAGTCAGAGGGAACTACAGAAAATATACAATTAAAATCAATGGTATTAATTTGGGTCAAGTAATGAGAATCAAATATTAAAGTACATGGGCAACAGCAGATGGAAGATTAATTATGAGATTTTAAAACTTCAAAATAGGGTAATCAAAAGCTGCATTTTATAAAATGAAGAACATCTTTTGCAAAGCATCCTTGTTGGTTAAAGTTAGAGAAAGAATTCTTGCATTTACATAGAGCCAATTTTAACATATGGCTGTGAATCCTGGACAAGTAATAAACAAGCAAAACAATTCCGCGAAGCCACAGAAATGTGGTTGTACAAAAGAACGATAAAGATAAAATTGTTATGTTCAGAATAGATATAAGTAATCTAAACGTTCCGAAAGAGAATAAGACATAAAGAAAAATTGCCACACACATCTGAAGCAGGCATATTTTGAGAAGTCACTTGAGTTTGTCTAGCTCTTTCCTTGAGTTCCATATTGGTGATTCAATTCATAACATATTTGCTTTCTGTTACTTTTATTTTATCTATTTTCTTTATCTGTACCCATTCCATTCTTGGCTGCCTACATATCTGTTGTTTTTTTAATGGTAATTTCACTCCACTATTTTCAACCTTATGTATTCTATTTCTGAATATTTAGTAGAGTTTCTGTTTTTTAATTCAAAGATGAATTTAAATCTACTCTGCCTATTTATGCTTCACATATTGGAATCTGTAGAAGAAATTTATGGTTGCAGCAATAATCTCTTTCTTACTGTATCCACTTAGCATGTATTCTTCTTTTTTTTATTATTGTGCTGTTTCTCATATTTCAATTCTGTTTGGGATATTTCTTAGTGCTCTATCTTGAGGAAATAAAGAAAAGTTAGGGAAAGGTTTTGGGCTCTGAAAATGTCATACAGAAAAATAGGTATGCTCCATAGTGAAACAGTTCTTCATAAGATAGCTTCCTTGAAATCATGGGTCACAAAAGTTATCTTTTTGTTCTTATTTTCCACTACCTTCATTTGTATGTAGTTGTTGTTGATATTCTTGCAGTTTTACTTGTTGTGAGTATAATTTTAATGTATTTTTCAATTGCAAGATGGTTGAATAGGGGACTGGTAATGACTAAGTTTTATCCTCAAAGACAAGAAACACACTCATTCAATCATCTTTATGAATCACCATATGGGTTATGAAATGTGTCCACTTCTTATCCAGAATAGTATCCAGTGTCCTGTGGGGTAGTGAAAGTCTTGGTATGGTAATTGATCCAATTTTCTTTACAAAATTCCACAAGAGATGCAAAAGAGTGGAATCCCCAATAGTAAATGCAGGTATCAAGGTCTGTAATGATGTTGATGCAATTATATACACAGATGGATTGGTTATTTGTTATCAAAGATGTGCATAGACCTTCTCTGTATGCTCACATAACTAAATTGTCAAGGAATTCAGCAATGATATCACTACAACCATAAGCAGTGCAATAATGGGTATATTGACACTAACAGAAGCAATACACTGGCTTTGTTCACAAAACTACACCCATGCTTACATATTAAGTGATTCATTGAACATGATTCAGAAATTCGAGGCAAGTGTCAAGCACAAATATTGGTTTGAACCCCTGAAGAGGCCCACAATTAGTATAGTTATGTTTGCTTTCATACCAGGACACATGAGTGTTGTGGACAATGGAAAAGCAGATAGGCTGGTTGGTACTGCCACTTTGTCAGAGAGTCAACAAATGGACCAAGCCAACGTCACAAAGCCCTTAGAGAGGCTGGCTGAATGAATCAGCATGAATAGTTAGAATTTCAGATTGATGACTGGTGTGGCCAGGAAAGAGGTGGTCTGTCAGTTTACATTGGACTGGCACAGTTAGTCATTGTACACTGATAGATTTACTATGGAGTATAGATGCATTCATGGTTCGAACACACGGCAGGAGAAAGACACCAGGAGTCATGACCCAGGTGGGCCCGCCCCCAGATAGTATCAAGAAGGTAAAGGGCTGAAACATTCTGGAAACGGGGAATTCTTCTGGTGATCAGAAGCCTCTCATTATGCTTGCTGTGCGGCAGAGTTTTTATAACTAAGGAGCATATTGGAACACATATGGTCATGTCTGAGTGCATGTATGATAATCTTAGCAGAACTCATCTAAACATACATGCATCTCTACATCCCTCATTCCTGTATTAATACTTATATATGCTTTAGTATTAAATTTACAGTAGTATTAATTCAGTGCTCATAAAATGTTTTATGTAATTTTACCAGATTATTTGTTGTAATATTCCAGATCAGATGTACTTCAACATTCGTCTGGCCAAAAAGTACAACATTACTCTTGATGCTCCCCTCCACTTTGCCAATGTGGTTCCCAATCCGCCATCATCTCCTCTCAGTGTTGATGTCACATTTGCATCAGCTTTCACTGGATGGACTTATTCAACCCTTTATTCTAATAGGTTGTATTTGCCACTGTGTGATAACATCTTTCCTGAGGGTAGACCAGACTTCAGTAGAAACGAGGCAAGTTCTTTGTTTAATTCTCTAAATATTTGAAGTACAGTAATTTTGCTTATTTTTTAACCTTTCATTGCATTTGAACACATTTCATCTTGTTTCTCCCTTTTTTTTAAAATCTTCTAATACACTTTCATGTTCAGTTATGTTCAAGCTATCACAAAGCTTGCTTTTCAGCTAAGACATGTTTACATAAAATGCAATTATCTAAAGAGTATCAACATAAGAATTTGCAGATTAAAATTTTCATGGAAACAAATTCATTTGCCTTAATAAATCTTAAAGGACATGAACATGCACCGTGTTTGCTGTAGTAGTAGTATCTTTTTTGGGTTGTCTTATACTGTCAAAGTTTCAGGGTCAGTGGAGGGTGAAATCACTTTGAGGTACAATGTCCAAGCCTAACTTGAGAAAACCAGGTACAAATGATGTTGTGGATGTTTGCAAAATAAGAAACTCACAGATGGTATACCTCCACTGATTCTTGGATAATGTATCGAATGTTTAATCTTCTCACATATGGCAAAAAATTAGAAGCACTCTGGACACGTTAAAAAATCCTCTGCAGTTGGTAATCAGAGAGTAGGTAAATTAAGCCCCTTCTTGAACTTTTTATACCTTTGTTTTGGGCAAACATACTGTGCTATTGAGTTATAAATTATATTTATTTTGGTCAAGAGTTCCAACTTCACTAAGTATGAAAAATTTATTGCTTTAATAGGATGTCTCATTGGTCAAACTAAGTTAATTAAATGGCAGAGTAATAATTATGACAGAATTAGAAGTAACATTAGAAATATCATATTCCTTGAATTTAATTTATAAGGAGACAAATAGAGTAACTTTTACATCTTATGAGAATGACCCCTAATCAACTACCACTTTGTGCCTACAATCAAAGATGTTCTGATTATAGAACAAGAGGAAGGCCAAGATTCAAATGGATAGATTCTATACAGGGTATAATCATTTATTTGTATGTTCTTTAGAGGACTTCGGAATGAACCGCAGCATTTTTTGGCTTCCACTGATTTTTTTGGCAATTTTATTTTCAGTAGTTTTTTATTGCTTTCAGAATGGCCAACACTCATACCATTATGAAAATCAATGTAAAGCTGTCTGCTTCCAAACTGCCTGCAGCTGACTTTGTGAAAATGCGTACAATGTCCCAAAGCTACAGATGTTGACAAGGGTATACTACACAAACACAACGTTCACAGAATCTGAGAGACATGTTTGTCTCTAGATCAAGACATCAACTCCCCGTTTAATGGCAAATGTAAATCACGAGTCATCGTCCCTATAATAACAATAGCTTCCTTTAGTCATATCTAGAGGGTGTGTCTGTGTAACGGTTCTGACATTACGCTAACACTGTCAGGAGCGCGATCAGATGAGGGTTCAACGGCAACTCTCGTCATTTTGATGTGGAAGGGGAACGATTATTGTCTTCCTATTCCACCCTGCTCTGAGGCCTGCAAAAATCTGATGTTAACAACACATCACATACCAACACATCACATACCAGCACATCACATACCAACACATCACATACCAACACATCGCACACCAACATATCACACACACACCAACACATCACACACCAACACATCCCATCCCAACACATCACACACCAACATATCACACACCATCACATCAGACACCAACATATCACATACCAACAGCATGTTCCTGCTACTGGACTTTCTTTTTGCAGTCATATCTTTTGTAGGTTGATGCACCCAATGAGCATGAAAACTTCTGTCACATGGCCTGGCATTCTCTTAGTGGGTTGTTTCCTAGTCATTATCCATGTGGGAACAGATGATATATCCTAGACAGATAGTAAAAGTGACTGAATTAATATGACCATATTGCGTCTTGTGTTCCGCCCAGTTACCAAAATTGTGAACATAGTACCATATCCCCATTATGGCATTCAAAAAAGCTTACTTTACTTTTACTTTGGTCAAGAACGCCTCTAGAGATAAGAGTTTCTAAACAAATAGCAATTTGTATATTTCATTGGTTATTATATTTGTTTCATTCAATAAAGGACATGCATGTTCAGATTTTTAAAATTGACATTGCTTCCCTGGTTGACCCAGCCTGATATGAGTACCAGGACTTGTTTTGGGAAGTAAAGGCGGCCAGCATGATACTGACCACATCTGAGTGCCAATTAGTCTATAAAAATATTCCCAATGTACCTTAGGCGTCTAAAAGATTCCTTTACTTACTTAATAAAGGACATAGGCAATTAATCATTTTAGCATTCCAAATGTGCCCCACTGAAGAATCACATCAGACAATATAACTCAATCATATTTCCGTTTAGCTGGAGCAGCTGATGAAATCTCTCATACATATATATGCGGCACAGTGTCATATTTTTGCTGAGCAGCATGGAGGAATCATGTTTGAAGCAACTCCTGAAAATGGCTCGCAGATAATCGCTGCATCTATAGAGCATATGGATGGCAGTGTAGTGAAAAAGACAGACAAGGTAACAGAGCTCTTATAATTTGTCTAGTGTAAACATATTATGGCAGTCAGTGTAGATGCTTCTTCTTGTTCCTATAATGCTTGCTGTGTGGTGTTGATGATCACGTCTGTCCACAACCTGCTGTCTTGTGTACTGCCAATCATTTCCGATACTGATGTTCCTCCGTTTCATGACGTCAGACTGTCTCGGTCTCCCCTGCCTCTTCTCCCCTCCATTTTCACGACTTAAGATTTTCCCTTCTCTTGACATGATGCCCAGTGAGTATGGACTGTCTTCTTTTAATCCAAGTAACCATTCTCTTTATGAGATAACTTCTGTCAAGATATCCTCGTTACTCTTGTTATCAGTCCACGGTGTTCTCATCATTCTTCTATAAAATAAATCTGCTGAAAGTCATATTAGTATGTAGTTAAAAGTTAGTTGCATATCCTTTATAGGACGTCACAGTCAACCCCAGCATTGTTCAGCTGTTTGTGATTTCTTGGCAAGTTTATGTTCAATAGTTTGCCATTGTTTTCTGAATGACTGGTACTCACACCATTCTACGGAAACCAACGCAAGGTGGTCTGCTTCCAAATCGCCAGCAGCTGTGTTTTGACTGCGACTGCTAGATTACAAATTGCATTTGTAACCCCTTCGCCACAGAACTAGTAATAATATGTAACTAGTCAATGTTCAGGATGGCACACATGGACTGGCTGGTGTTAGGACTAGGTTATTCATGTTTCCTCCACAGGTTTCAGGTATTTCATTGTCAACAGACTCCACCCCAGTGCTCAGGAGGACCATGAAGGCATATTGAAGATCATGTTTTAGACCTTCATTTTTGATGGCCAAACAGGTACACTTGGTATACATTCATTATCTGGCTGGCCACTCTATCTGTCCATATTATGAAGTTTAGTCAAACTCTTACTGCTGCTGATGTAATTCCAAAATTCAGGTTTAAAACTCATTGAAAAGTTAAAGCACATATGTGTGCTTGTCAGAAACACAAATATTTGGATATTTGGTGAGTTATATTTATGTAAATATTTTTATATATTTTACTTAATGATTTGCTAAGAATATGCCACTATTTTATATTGAATTTTGCTAATAACTCTTTCAGTTCCAGAATGATAACAACAGTTAAATATTAAAACAGTGACTTAATTACACCGGGTGTTGTCTCATCTGGCTTGGTCTCACAGCCGAACAACAAGCCACCTTTTGAGAGCATTACACAAAGTCTTTAGCTCCAGTGATGACCCCCAGTGATCTGGAGAATAATTGCACTTGTGGTCTGAACAATGCAGTCTTTAAAATGAACCCATTACCTTTAGAATGCAGGCAAATGGCTTGACAACAGAGAACTCCTTAAAGAGAATAATAACAAAATCACAGGTGTATTTCTTTAAAATGGCCAAATATTCATGTTGTCAAACCCAGAAATGTTGTCAGATTTCTTTAGTATGTTCTGACTGAACGTAAAAAGTACAGTGACACATGTCACATAGATTGGTACACATGAAGAATGTCTAGTTACACATGTCACATTGATTGGTACACATGAAGAATATTCAGTCTTTCATGTCACATTGATTGGTACACATGAAGAATATTCAGTCTTTCATGTCACATAGATTGGTACACATGTAGAATATTCAGTCTTTCATGTCACATAGGTTGGTACACATGAAGAATATTCATTCTTTCATGTCACATTGATTGGTACACGTGTAGAATATTCAGTCTTTCATGTCACATTGATTGGTACACATGTGAATATCCAGTCACACATGTCATATTGATTGGCACACATGAAGAATATTCAGTCTTTCATGTCACAGTGATTGGTAGACATGAAGAATATCCAGTCACACATGTCACATTGATTGGTAGACATGAAGAATATCCAGTCACACATGTCACATTGATTGGTAGACATGAAGAATATCTAGTCACACATGTCACATTGAATGGTATACATGAAGAATATCTAGTCACACATGTCACATTGAATGGTATACATGAAGAATATCCAGTCAAACATGTCACATTGATTGGTAGACATGATAGTATACATGAAGAATATCTAGTCACACATGTCACATTGAATGGTATACATGAAGAATATCCAGTCACACATGTCACATTGATTGGTAGACATGAAGAATATCTAGTCACACATGTTACATTGACTGGTAGACATGAAGAAAATCTAGTCACACATGTCACATTGATTGGTACACATGAAGAATATCTAGTCACACATGTCACATTGAATGGTATACATGAAGAATATCCAGTCACACATGTTACATTGATTGGTAGACATGAAGAATATCTAGTCACACATGTCACATTGATTGGTACACATGAAGAATATCTAGTCACACATGTCACATTGAATGGTATACATGAAGAATATGTAGTCACACATGTCACATTGATTGGTACAGATGAAGAATATCTAGTCACACATGTCACATTGAATGGTAGACATGAATATCTAGTCACACATGTCACATTGAATGGTATACATGAAGAATATGTAGTCACACATGTCACATTGATTGATACACATGAAGAATATCTAGTCACATTGAATGGTATACATGAAGAATATCTAGTCACACATGTCACATTGATTGGTAGACATGAAGAATATCTAGTCACACATGTCACATTGATTGGTACACATGAAGAATATCTAGTCACATATGTCACATTGATTGGTACACATGAAGAATATGTAGTCACATATGTCACATTGATTGGTAGACATGAAGAATATCTAGTCACACATGTCACATTGATTGGTAGACATGAAGAATATGTAGTCACACGTGTCACATTGATTGGTAGACATGAAGAATATCTTGTCACGTATGTCACATTGAATGGTATACATGAAAAATATCTAGTCACATTGATTGGTAGACATGAAGAATATCTAGTCACACATGTCACATTGATTGGTACACATGAAGAATATCTAGTCACATATGTCACATTGATTGGTACACATGAAGAATATGTAGTCACATATGTCACATTGATTGGTAGACATGAAGAATATCTAGTCACACATGTCACATTGATTGGTAGACATGAAGAATATCACTTCCGGTTTCAAGATGGCGACGGACGGTCGTGTTGTTTTGTGTTCGTTAACTTTGTCGCGTAGGGGATGGAATTATTCATCTCTTGCGTGTAATTGGTGTGCCAGGATGTAAAACCAGGAGTTTATACTCAAGATCTGCGCGGGTGCTACGGAGTTCGTGCATCGAGCGAAGCCTTCCTTGAGTGAATTTTCAGCAGCGTGTGTGGTTCTCAGCAGTCTGTGTTTACGTTTTTTCAACATGGCGGAACAACGTGTGTTTTCCGAGGGTTCAGCAGTCAACATAACGAAGCGGCGTGGTAGCCGCGCAGGGAGGAAGAAACAAGGTAAGCGCGGTGGTTTGAGGCGTTTTAGACTCAAGTGTCACCGTCTAGGACTCAGGAACATCCGTATTCTATATTGGAACTGTGCCAGTGTAAAACAACGGGGCTCTATTTTAGAAACCCTAGTTTACAGGAACGACATTGTAGCACTCCAGGAGACGAGACTGGGCAATCAGCCACTCCGAATTGCCGGCTTCAAATGTTTCTACAACAGACGACATCTGGGAACGGCGATTCTCGTTCGCGACAGCATGGTGGCGTCAGAGCTAGACATGTCCAGTTGGGACAGTGACGATATACAAATACAGGCGTTGAGAGTTCATTCCAGTGTACCATTCGTGTTGGTGAATGTTTATGCCCGCAATGGGAGTATGGACGCCCAGAAGTGGCAGTGCTTAAGTGGCATATTAGGCCACGAGAGGAATGTTATTTTCTGTGGTGACTTCAACGCTAAAGGCAGATCATGGGGAAACACTTCCTCCAATACACAAGGGGAGGAGCTCGAGACTGCACTGGAAACCATCGACCTGGTTTGTATCAACAGTGGCTGTGTCACTAGGACAGCAAGCCGTCCAGGCGATGAGGACAGTGCTATTGATCTGGCGCTAGTTTCACCTTTACTCACTACAGTGTGTAGATGGGATGTCCTAGGACACCATGGCAGCGACCACCACCCTTGCAGCATATTGGTGGAGAAAGGCAGAACCAGGCAGCACAAGCTAAAGGTAAAGACGTTCCAGTATGACAGTACAGGGCAAGATGTGGTGAGTAAAATAAGACGTGACAAGCGCAGAACGTTTCAGGGCAGGAAAAAAAGCTGGGAGCAGCCACCGTGGTGGAGTTTCGAGGTGGATAAGGCGTGGGTGGATAAGCGTAGTGCTGTAAGGAGATGGCAAAATGCCAAGAAGAACAGAGCTGGTCATCCTAGTCCCTGCTTGCACTTAGAAAGAGAGATGCACACAAAAGTAAGCTATTTCAAAAAACTGGTCACGGTGGTTAAAAGGGAAAAATTGGCAGAGGTGTGTCAAAGGGTAAGCACAGACAAGTCACTGAAATTGTTCTGGCGACTACATAAAAGCATGAGTGGTGTAGTCAAGAATAAGAGCATTTCTGACTTCCAAGGTGCTGACCTCATCTGGCAGAGGACTGACGAAGACAAGGGCAAAGCCCTCTTTGAACGCTACCTTGAGCAGGGCAACCAGACAGACATGGGAGGTCGAAATCTGGCCAAGGAGGTCACCTCAGACAGATGCAAGGCCCAGAACACTCCGGATGAAGACACAGTGACAGTGAAAGAAATCAAGGCTGTGCTTCGACGATCAAAAAACAGTGCTCCAGGTCCTGATGGCATAAGATACGACGACATAAATAGGTGTACCGACAATGAGCTAGAGAAACTAGCAGACATGTACAACAACAGTATAGGGAGTGCTAGCATCAAGGAGGAATGGTTACACAGCTATCTGATTCCCTTGCCGAAGCCTGACAAAGACCACAAAAAAATTCAGGGATATCGAATTATAACCATGCAGAATACAATAGGCAAGCTGCTGGAGAAGGTAATTGCCAGGAAAATATCAAGCCAACTAGAGAGGCAAGGTGTTTTCCCACCTACCCTGGGTGGGTACCGTCCAAAAAGAGAAACCTGGACCAATGCAGCAGTCTTTGCCCAGGATGTCTATGAAGGTTTCCACTCAGGCACTGAAACCGTTGCTGCAGCGATTGATCTTGAGGACGCATACAACAGAGTACCACTGGATTTTTTAATGTTTCAGCTTCTTGAACTAAACGTAAGTCCATTCCTCCTTAGTTGGATCGCTGCAGCCCTCTTCCAACGGAAAGTAGTTTTTAGATGTGGCAGTTGGACTTCGGAACCAACAACAATATATCCTGGCCTACCACAGGGATCACCATTATCTCCGGTACTGTTCAACGCCTACACAGTGAGAATCACCAGTGAGCAGATCACTGGACCTGGCAGGACATTGTCATATGCCGATGATGTTTTAGTGTATCGTCAGGGTAAGGATAGAGAGGAGGTTGCTGGGGAACTACAAACCGAACTCAATCGCATAAGTACTTGGTGTGATGAAGCTGGGGCAATGGTTAACCCAACAAAGGCAACAGTGACTTGGTTCTCGTTGAATAATCATATTGTCAACAATCCAACACCAACTGTAATGCTGTGTTCAGAGACGGTGGAAAGAACGCAGGCAATGAATTACCTGGGGATACGGTTTGATCGAAGCCTTGCTTATAATGTGCACATAGACCAGGTGATAACAAAGGCCAAGCGGGGTTTGGCAGCGATGCGGGTGATGGCGGCAGCAAACTGTGAGCAGCGCCATCTATGTCTTCTGTACGAGGGGCTGGTCATGTCTGTTTTGGAGTATGCAATGGCAATCTTGACTCTCAGCCATAAGCAGATAGAAAGGATGGAAAGGATACAGAATGAAGCTATGCGCATTATTCTTGGATGTACAAGAGATACAGCATGCAGGGCGATGCGCTACCTTCTTGATTTTCCAACCATTGAAGAGAGAATACAAGTTTGCAGGGCACGCGCCTACCTCAGAATTAACGCAAACACACAACATCCACTGCATAGTGAAATTAGGAAGGTGAAGGGCAGCAGGTTAAAAAGAGGACGGTCGTGGATGGGTCAAGCCGAAGACATTCTTCAACAGGTGTGTTCACTTGAGGACTTAGAACCTGGCGAGGAGTGGGTGCAAGTGCCAACAGACTTCTGCACATCCTTTTCAGTTTGCATCCAATTAGATAGAAAATGCAGACAAGAAAATCCGGCTGCTGTTGAGGCTGAAGTACAAGCGTTGATTTTCGAGAATTCGCTAGACGGTGACGCGGTCATCTACACAGATGGGTCGGTCGTCCGACATGTGAGAAGCTCATGGGCCTTTACAGCTCGGGCCGGAGGGAGAATTGTGAAGGAGGACTCTGGTGCTTTCACTGAAACCACAAGTAGCCTGACCATGGAAGTCATGGCAGTAAGTAAAGCAATAACATGGCTCGAGACACAGACATTCACCAGGGATTGTTTCCTTAGCGACTCAATGAACATGATCAAGAGGATAGAGGAGGGGTCGATCCGAAGAGAATGGTTGCTGCCTCTGAAGCGGTCTCGGCTGGCAAAGATTAGTTTCATCTTCGTGCCAGGGCATGCGGGAGTACAAGGAAATGAGCGGGCTGACAAGCTCGCAGGTGAGGCTACTGTGGAGGGCGGACGCGCCATGGACCAGGCTGACATTCTGAATGCTCTACGTGATGTGAGACTTTTGCGAGAACCAAGTGATGACTGTGAATCTACAACAATGGCCAGACTGCTAGAGCATCAAATTAAAAGAGGTGTGGCCAAACAAGAACACTACGCAGGAAGCCAAAGAAGATTGATAAACCAACACAGAACTGGCGTCGTTAGCCGCTACACGCTGCGGGATTTGCTGAGGAGGGGATCCGAGCACTTATGGACTGAATGGTTCGATGTGCAGCGAGGATGATCTGTCGACTAACTAACTAACTAACTAACTAACATGAAGAATATGTAGTCATACATGTCACATTGATTGGTACACATGAAGAATATCTAGTCACATATGTCACATTGAATGGTATACATGAAGAATATGTAGTCACACATGTCACATTGATTGGTACACATGAAGAATATCTAGTCACACATGTCACATTGAATGGTAGACATGAAGAATATCTAGTCACACATGTCACATTGAATGGTATACATGAAGAATATGTAGTCACACATGTCACATTGATTGGTACACATGAAGAATATTCAGTCACACATGTCACATTGATTGGTAGACATGAAGAATATCTAGTCACACATGTCACATTGATTGGTACACATGTAGAATAGCCAACCACATGGTGCATTACTTTGGACAGAAATAAGTAAATTAAGAAAGTAAGTACAGGACCCCTTTCCATGCCATAAATTGCACTGGGTCTATGGTAAAAGTAAAGGACTCTTTAACACACCATGAGACATATTGGGTATTAGGTGCTAGCCCCATATTTGTGTAGACCAAATAGCACTTGATGGTTGTTATAATCAATGTCACACCCATCATTTTTACAACATTTCCTAGTACCCATTTTTTGCTGGGTTGACCTAAAGGCACAGGTCAATTTTTGTTTTTAAATTGTCGCCTTGATGAGGATTTGAGCACATGACAAATGGGCTGGCAGGCAAGGATTATCACATGCAAGAGGACTAGAGAGTCAGTGGTCACTGATGCTTTCCTGAATCAGAAGAAGAAGCATGATTGTAAGATTGATTCAGGAAATGACAGAAGAAGAAGGCATGATTTTGAGATTGATCCAGCCACAGGAAATGAGTATAGGGACATGTTTTGGGAGTTATGGTGGCCCGGGTGATACTCTCCACATTGCCTGCAAATTACTGATTGGTCAGGAAAATGTGAGACAATCACCATATCCCCAGTAAACCATGATAGCATGGGAGTGGCATTCTTAACCTTTTCTGCATTTTATTTTTAACTAAAACGTCATTATATATTATTTTATCTTTCATCACTGTCACTTAAATTTGCCTGTCTATGTTCTTGGTGCAGGCAGAACTGAGCAGTGACACTCTCATCAGAAAGAAGTTTAGAAACAATGTTTACTGTAAAGCTCATCAGTGGTGCTTGCCTGGGACCAATGTCATTATGAAGGAAGAATTTAACTTCAGGTAGGTGTGTTGTCTGACAGTAGCAAAGCAACAATACTTTTTTCAAGTTTGCAGTTGAGTACATATTTAATATTTGCAGAAATATCATTTTTTTTTAAATATAGTAACATTTATTAATTATTTATTAACAGAAATATTTTGATTTAGTTTTTGAAGGATCATTTTCTTTGCAAATGCAACCTCTAGATGTGCACCAGTCTCCTTCCATATAAAAGAGGCTTCAAATTACACTGCACAAACTTAATAACCTCTGGCAGGACCCAGATTTGCATATTCCAGAATCATACATGTTTGTGAATATTCTTTTGTGGGTTTTCAAATTCTTTCAATGTAGCTTTGCAACAGCCTTTTCAGGCTGTTCTTATTAGATTTCCAACTTCTTGGGGGTTTTTTAAAGCGTGCTCAACACGTCCGTAGCTCCTTCTAGTGTTTTGTTGTTAGCCAAGAAGACTAGACATTTGATCCACTATTCTAGAATCAGGTGGAGTAAACCATCCTTTACTTATTTTGTAAAAATCTGTGTCGCTCACACTATCTGCTCAAGTTGGAAATGGAAGGCATACCTCTAAACCAATCCACCTACTATTCGTTATTGCTTGTTGGTTTAGAAAATATCTAAAATGTCATTTCGACAAGCAATGTGTGGGGCTGCACAAAAACCTCAATAGAAGTTTCAACAAGCTCATTTGGTCATATATCAAGATCACCTGGGTTGTCCATAACCAATGAAATAGTCACATACAAAAAAGGAAGTGAACACTAAATATCCAATGGAGAAATTATAATCAGAAAAAAATATTTTAAGAAATCCTAGCAGAAACAGATGCTGCCAAGAGATGCATGTGAAAATAAGACAAAGAGAGGAGAGAAGGGATGCCCAGTCTCTTATTTTACGGGAAAAGGCAAAGCAATTGAAAATATGTAATGTTTTAGTCAAGTGTTTTCATTTCTTTTTTTAAGTGTTGAATGCTTTGCCACCTACCATCCTATATGAATATGCCAGCCCTTTCATCTTCTAAGCATTTCTGCACCATTTATTAGAAACAACTCTTCTGTTGTTCAGACATCTTGTTTTCTTCATTCTGTGTGCTTTGGTATTTCTGGAAGTTTATTCCAGCAAATATTTCTCCACTTTTCATTGTATACTATATTACCATAACATTTATTACTTCTTTTATTTTCAGTAGTTTATGTTGATGACATTTTTGTTGGATTCATTCTGGCATATTTGACATACTAAGACATTCCCTTTTGGCTTTACATAGGATAACCAGCTTCATGTCGCTGTAGTATTATACATTAGTTTATTGGACTGCTGTTTAAAGTATGAGATACATACTTTTGCTTTTCTAAACTGAGTTGTCTACTCTGGCAGTTGAGTGACATTGTAAGACAGATACTGATTGTAACAGATCCAGAAATATATAAAATAAATAGCAGTTTGTTGGATAAAATTGAAGTGTTTTCCCTGATATTGCAAAGTGTAGATATTCATTTTCATTCAAATTCAGTTTATTTTTCTTCATAACATTCCACACTCAAAATCATCACTGTCTATGTCTAAATGCTGTAATAAATGTAGGAAACTGGATCTTTTACCCTTTAAATGTTTTATATTATTCTGTATATAATTGTTTTCTATTTTTGCTTTTTCTCCTGCCACTATAATTCATATTTTATAATTCACAGGAGTGAACTCTTTACACCATATGAGGAGACAGTAAATCTCATTGTTTGTGAGATGGCACGAGTTACTTGTGTCAGAACAGATTTCTACTCATTCTTCCCAAATCTCCAATATCTAGAGCTACAGAGCTGTGAGCAGTTGAAGGAGTTGCCAGATGGCATTTCTAAATGTTTGAGACTTGAGATGCTTTCTTTAAAAAACAGTGCAATAGAGGTGCTGCCAGCAGATTTGTTCCAGTCTCTCTCGTTGATAAGGCTGCATTGTGATAATTTGAAGGTACATTTTACATGTAGTCTGTATTACATGATAATAGTGTATTAGCTTGTTTCAAATGATTCAGTGCCACAGGTTAATATATTGCCAAATGCAACCTTCCATTTGGACAGAACGATGATATATCACCATACTAGGGTCATTGTGTTATTTGTTTCGTTTCACAGTATCTTACACAATTTTAATGCAATGTGAATGGAAATTTACATTACAATATTGCAATACTTGTTCATTTGATTGTGCACCATGTTTGGTCCAAGCCTACCTTTTTTTTTTGGTTAGGCAGTGAATCAGTTAAGAGTTACATTATATTATTTGCATTTCTTGTGTTTACTACCGTGGAGCTGTGCTCAAGCACCAGTTAATAAGTATATGTAGTTTATTTATCTGTGGCAAAGAGTTCATGAGCCCAATTTGTAATGCTGCAAACCGTGTTTGAAACACACATGGGAGCGATCTGGAAGCAGACCGCTGTGTGCTGGTATTTCATACAGTGATATGAGTGCTGGCTGTTCAGAAAGCAGTGGCAAACTACTGAGCGTAAACTTGACAAGAAATCACGAACAGCCAAAAAATGCTGAAGTTGACTGCTACGTCCTGTAAAGGATATGCAACTAACTTAAGTGTATTTGTAATGTTTACGGTTATTCTCCATGTTTTTGATCCATACAGCAGTTCTGATTTCATTTTAGAGTTAAATATTGTAAGTTTGGTTACTATATGGTGTATTTTTAATGACTGTGCAGCATTTGAAAATATTGCCGGTCCATGTTTTGTATTCGCCCTCTGTAAAGTTCATGCAACATACTAGGTAAATACAAAACTTGGACCGGTAATATTTTCAAACACTGCACAGACATTAAGAATACACCCTGTAGATTTAATTTCCTTTAACTTCCACAAATTTCTTGGTGCTGTAAAAGCTATTCTTGCCTTTTTTAAAACTATTTTAATATCTCTAACTTTTTTCACCATTTTTGTCTACATTCCACCTCTTGGAAGTGAGGTTTCACCAGTGAAAATCAGCTTATTGCTTGATTTATTCTCATTATCTGTGTTGTTTCCCTATAACATTTTAGATGTGATTGTTGTGATCTCCCATCAAGTATGTTCAGTTTAGTTTGCATCTGATTTCATGTGTAGGAGGTAGGGCAGTGTTGTCACTGAAGTCCAAATCAACACTGTCAGAGTCCATTGAATTTCATTTATGGTGGTAGCTATTGTTATCATCATTGTCCATTCTATGGTCAGTTAGAATAATAAAGCTGACAAAATGCATCATTGTTTCGCTGCTGTTCTTATATAAAATGTTTCTGCTAGTCTTCTCTTATAAAAAGCTCTGCATTTCATGTTTCTATATGTTGCGTTTATTAAGTTAATGATCATCTGTCGGTTTCATAGTAAACAAAAATTAAAAAACCCTTTGACATGACTATCGGATATATGATGCTGGCCCCATATTTGTATAGACCAATCAGCTCTCGTTGGGTGGTGTGGTCAGTATCACATTGGCAGCCCTTACTTCTCAGAAAATGTCCTGGTAACCATTTTAGGTTGGATCGACCTCGAAGCCTTGTTAAATTTTTTAAAAATTCTTGACTTGATGGGGATTTGAACATATGACCACTAGGCAGGCAGGCAAGTGTGCTAGCCACTTTTCTACTCTGGCTACCTGAGATCCAATAATGCATCAGCAATTTCCAATGAGATTCACTATAAATGCTATCAAATTCCTTTCATAGTTCACAGATCCAATCTATGTAGTGAATTCATTCCAATGCTTTGCTCTAGTAATATGTGTAATATGACTATCTGGTAAGTGCAGGATCTGTTTGGTTGGAAGCCTGCCTGTTCAACCCTTAGTTTTTTATTATTGGCATCTTTTAATCTCCCCAGAATGATCCTGCTTAATATTTTCCTAGGAACAGAAAATAATTTTACACTTCTCTCCAGTCTGCTAGTATTTCTTCAGTCTCCCACTCTGTGAATTTATTTGTGCAGTAATTATGTTGAGCATTGGTGCAGCAGTTAGGAAATTGTGTTGATAAGGCATAAGCGTGATCTAACAAGGGTTTGATGTCAGCTCCCATCATTCACTACTGAAGGTAAAGACTGGCCACTTAATCCTCCATACACTCTGGTCTACAAAAATGTGATACTCCTAGCATTTCATATACCCATAGCATATTCCTGAAATGGGGCTTGGTTTTTATTTTTTAGGTGTTAGTGTAATTTTTAGGATATTACCTTGACAAAAGGTATGCACATCGTGATCAAACAAGGGTTTGTTCCAGCACGTTTTTCGCTACAGGAGGAAAATACTGGTCACTTCCGTGCACTCAGGTCTACAAACATGTGATGGTTCCTAACAATTCATCTACTCACAACAGGTTCCTGCTATAAGGCTTGTTTAAAAAAATTATGACTTGAATCAAAGTGTTGCTGTTCTTTGCCTCTAATAATCATGGTCCAGTATTATGTTAATTAGTTTTCTGTTTTATTGTTTGTATATTTATGTGTCCTTATATACATGAGTAATTCTTTATATGTGTTGTGTATACATAATATTTCACATGAATCACTGATGTTATATAGTATATAACTTATATAATTTTGTTTACTCTAATTAGAACCCAGTATTTAATCAAACTTGGGGCTAGCACCTTATGTCTAATACCTTTCATTGCGTGAAAAGGGATAATTTACTTACTTTAAAAAGTTGCTTAAAAGTCTTCAGGATCGACTTCATTGCACCTGGTTTTTATCCCATATGGCTCAGTCTCTTTTTGCTGCGAACTGCTGAAAGCATTGCACAAAGTATGAACCCTGTAGCTCCAGCGACAACACCCAGGAGTCTCCGAAAACAATGCACTCGTGAACTGAAGGACACGGCCCGGAATCGGATCCACAACCTTCAGAGCCCGAGCCAGACGGCTTGACCACTTCGCCATGGAGACTCCTGATTTACTTACTTACAATGTTGAAGTTAGATATATTCTTTTATTGAGACTATCTGTATTTTTTAGCATTAGAGCACTATGTTTGAATCTGTGCATTTATGGTAATGTTGTTTTATGTTTCATTGACTCAGATACATGCCCTGCCTACCAGTGTCATAGATCCTAGCCCAATCACAGAGCTTATTTTAGCAAGCCTCCTTCTAACTTCAGTCCCTAAAGAACTGGGCAATCTTTCAAATCTGGAATATCTCAACCTAAACAGTAACCCTCTAGAGATGTTGCCAATGGAGCTAAAATTGCTGACCAAACTGAAAACGCTTCTGTTGTGTGGTAAGTAGATGAATAGGTAACATTGACATGTGCTGGTTTATTTTAACCTTTAAATTTTAGAAAGCTATGATTTTTCATCACTTTAATCATATTAATGTTGTTCATTATTCAGTAAGCATGTTGTGTTTTGGTTTGCAAACTGTGTTGGTTAAAAAATGTCCAGATTGTGAGAATTAAAGCTAAAACAGATGATCTGAGTATAATCAGCATGAAACATCCCCTGCTGCCTTTTATTTCCCAATGGATCATAAGCGCTTAGCCAACTCAGGCCAAGCCATCTATCCTTTGCTGTCTCCAAAGCTCCTTGTCCTGAATGATTGGAAGGGCCGAATGTAAGATGGGCCTGCATGTCAAATTTGTGACCCTTTGAAAATAAAATGTGTTTGTTCGTTCATTCGTTTGTTCCTCCAACATGAAACTAAATACTGAAAATATGTGTCCAGCAGTTTATTCTATATGTGTCATATCTTACCTAACTGCCTATAGATGTTGTTCTACCAAATCTTCTGTATACTGTCCAGGTTTCTCCAGCTGTATACTGTCCAGGTTTTGCCATCTGTACACTATCCATGTTTCACCAGTTGTACGCTGTCCAGGTTTCACAACTGCACACTGTCCAACTTTCAGTTATACTGTCCAGGTTTCAAAAGCTGCATACTGTCCATCTTTTATAACTGCGCACTGTCTAGCTTTCACAGCTGCACACAATCCAGCTTTCACAGCTGTACACTGTGAAAGGTTTTATCAGCTGCACACCATCCAGCTTTCACACATATATAAAGAATACTCTGGATCAAAAAGACGAGAAATGCTGACATTCTACAGCATCTGAACTTCGAAGAAAACTGGCATAAGAGCAGCATCACGAAAATTTTAAAATAGTCTGGCCATATTAATTAAACGTCACAACGGCTTAAAAAAATTTAAATGAAGACATGATTCCTGGAAGAAGAGGCAGTAGTTGAGCAACACGAGGTGGACACAGGACATTATTATTGACACCATGGGCATGAAAATACATGAAGGGAGGGAACTGACAACAAATCAAGTCCATGTTGAAAGTGTAGTGATTAGACACTTGCCTGTTGACCAGGAGGGCATGGGTTTGATCCACAGATGGGTGAATGTATTTTTCCAAATGGACCCAGCCTAAAATGGGTACCAAGAATATCTTGGGAAGTAATGTTGGCCACCGAAATACCAACCTCATCACCCACCAAGTACCGATTGGTCTATAAAAATGTGTCTAGCACTTTATGCACAATGTACCTTAAGACTTGAAAAGGATCTTTTACTTTTTTTGTTGTTGTCAGCAATGTTCTGCAAAGAACCCTGCTACGTAAACAGAACAATTTTGTAAACATATTTTGAACCACTGTCGTCTAGTAACTTTGTGTATTTGCATTCTGGTTTGTCACATTTATTAATAATGTTGCTGAAAATATTTTCACTTCTGTGTTAGATCTTCTTTGTGTGATCTATTGGAGAAAACTGAAGCACTGGTAGAGTTTATCTGTCTGCAATGAAGGTCAGTGGGCTGAATGAATAACAGCGTTGCTCTTAGACTCCCAGTGCACTGATGCCAATGTAGCAGGTTTAACACCTACAATGGTCAGCTGGACTAAAATGTTGACTTCTTGTACTTGGCTTGGGGATGTAAATTATAACTACCTCAAAAGTCAGAGTGGGTTCACCTGATGGCAAGAACATAGCATAGAGACAGCTAATCTGCACAGAAATATCAGTCCAGTGCACTAAAAGTAGTAGAATATGCTTGGACTACGCTTGCGTTCAAAACGAGTGAATAAAAAAAACAAATATGCGTAGAATGAAGGTGATCATTTAAAAAACACTGCTATATCAATTGCAATTCTGCCATTTTCATTTTACATCATGTGCAGAGATTGTAAAAGACATATCTTCAAATTATTAATTGAGTGTAACTTTGAAATTTCAATGAGCTAGGTGCTAAATTATGCATCCCTCTTCAGGTATTCCTTGGATTGTTACAGCAGATTCTAAGGTAGAAATGCCGCTAGATCAGTTTGAAGACTTCCTCAAGACAAACTCATCTCTCAAACATTACATGGGAAATGAGGTAGGCTTGTTTCCTTGTTATTGTTCAAGTGAATGGAAAAGCAATACTTATATAAAATTTACAATTACTCTTGCAAAGTCATCATTCCATGAGAAGAATATTCTCTGTGGTGCAACCAGGTCAGTAGAAGTAAGAAAATGTGTCTGAACTCATTAACTACCAAAGTAAATACCATACTTTGAAAGACTTTATTTGTTTACATCTTTCAGCCAATGGTGTGTCTATATTAGCTGTGCTGTTTTAGCATATTATGTATTGTTGATTGAAAAATTTGGGATCAGCTAGTATTAATGTATTGCTGTTCGAGTCTCATAGCATTTGTAGTTGTTAACTCATCCAGTAGGAAACAGGGCACCCTGTGTTTACTATTTACATTAAGTCAGAACAACGTATTTCTTTAGTGAATTTAAACACAGAAGCCACAAACAGTGTGTTGCATGATTTATTGCCTGGCATAATTTGCTGCGTCTCATCAGGTGCATACTGCAAAGTTTTATATCAGATGAAGTGAATAAATGAATAATTCCTAGGATGAAACACATAAAACACAGTCATAGGTATCATTTTAATGTGGAGCATTTGTTATCCCCATGCATCCCTTGCAATTACCGTTAAACTTACAATAATGTTTTTTTTTTCAAACGTTTTATGCCCCATTAGATATTGCTAAGAATTATCATGCAAAGAGTTAGGAAGAAAATACAACCCGAAATAGGGGAAGAACAATGTGGGTTTGTAGAAGGAAAGAGTACATACAGTAAATGCTGTGTATGTACTGAGAACAGTAATTGAACGTTCTATAAAAGTAAACAAAGATCTATATCTTTGCTTTAGTTGACTACACAAAAGCTTTTGATAAAGTGAGACATGTCGACACGATAAGGATGCTTGAAGATCTACAAATTGATTGAAAAGACCTTAGACTTGTAAAAAACATATATTGGAAACAAGCTGCATCAGAATTGATAATGATGTAGGTCAATATCAGCCTATTAAAAGAGGTATGAGACATGGATATGTAATGTCTCCAGATCTTTTTTTCCCTGTACAGTGAAAATATTTTCAGAAATATAGAAGATATCAAAGGAATCAACATTGGGGGATGATGCATCAATAACATTAGATATGCATAAGATACAGTCTTGATTGCAAACAATGAACAGGACCTGCGACATTTAGTAGATGTTGTTGTTGCACACAGTGAGCAACTAGGGTTAGAATTGAATAGTAAGTAGACACAGATTATGGTCGTCACTAGGAAGAAGGAAATACCATAATGTGATATACGAGTAAATGGGCATATTCTTAAGCAAGTCGCCCGTGTGTTGCTAAGGCCCATAAAGGAAGCGAAGAATAGTAACACTGTTGCCTTCCATGCATGTCGTAAGAGGTGACCGAGGAGGCTTAAGCTGAGACTTAGTCTACAGTCTATTGGGACTTCTGGTGGATAGGCATTTAAACCGTTAAGGCCTCTGGAGTGTTTACGCTTGTGGCTAAGGTGTTCATTCGCATTTTCCGAATGTTGGACTGGTAGTGCATGGTTCCGTCACCCTCCTACTGAGTGAGTGCGTGGCACGATACTGTTAGCTGTGAATTTGCGTGGAATGCTTTTACATCTGTCCGCGGTTGTTTGAAGTGTGAACTGCATGTTCAGAACAATGGCGGCCGGCTGTTGCTGAATAGACTGAGTTTCCTTTTCGGTTCACGAGTGGATTTTTCAGGAGGCTCCTGGGAGTCGTCGCTGGATCTAAGGGGTTTGTGCTTTGTGCGTCACTTTCGGTGGGTCACCCTGCGGAAAGATACCGAGCCATATGGGATAAAACCTGGGTCAATAAAGTCTTTCTGGTAATTGCTGATTCCATCAATGATGAACTGTATTTTTCGTTGAGGACTTTTGTGTTGGCAATCTGGCGGCGGCACTATGAACAGTGTACCTGTGTATGCTATTGGCTTGCCGAGACTCCTGTCTACTCCATTGTTCACATAGGGCAGTGAGGAGCATTTCGTGTGGTATTAACTGGCACAGGAACGGAGCATAATGAGGACGACCCGTTGCAGTGAAGTTGGAACCGTGACTAACTAACTATTCTTAAGCAAGTGAATCGGTACAGTTATCTCGGAACAGTCATAACATCTGATGGGAGATGCCTTGAAGAGATTAGAACAAGAATTGCCATTGTGAAGGTAGCCTTTTGCAAGATGAAAAACATAATGACCAATAAAAAGATATCAATTGAAACGAGAAATAGACGAGAAATAGAGTATTGAAGTGCTACATAGAACCTGTACTTTTGTTTGGATGTGAAGCATGGACAATGAGCAGTCAAGCTGAGAAACATCTGATGGCTGTGGAAATGTGGTTTCTGGGGAAAATACAAAGAATACTATGGACAGACAGAAAAACCAATGAAAAAGTCCTTCAATAAACAAATGAAGATCGTAAACTGATTAGAGTCATTAGACGTAGACAGTCACAATGTTTTGGGCATGTTATGAGAAGAAATTACTTGGAGATCTTGGTGACGACTGGCAAAATTCAAATGAAGAGACCAAGGGTAAGACCAAGAAGTAAATACCTGGATGGCTTGGCCATGTGGCATGGTCGAGACAGGAACACGGAGCTGATCCACGACTCTGGTGATCGAGTGAGGTGGCAAAACATGACCACCCACGCTTATCGGCATAGCACATGATGGATTGATGGAGTTGTATCCATTACTTAGTTAGTTAGTTAGTTAGTCGACAGATCATCCTCATTGCACATCGAACCATTCAGTCCATAAGTGCTCGGATCCCCTCCTCAGCAAATCCCGCAGCGTGTAGCGGCTAACGACGCCAGTTCTGTGTTGGTTTATCAATCTTCTTTGGCTTCCTGCGTAGTGTTCTTGTTTGGCCACCCCTCTTTTAATTTGCTGTTCTCGCAGTCTGGCCATGGTTGTAGATTCACAGTCATCACTTGGTTCACGCAAAAGTCTTACTTCTCGTAGAGCATTCAGAATGTCAGTCTGGTCCATGGCGCGTCCGCCCTCCACAGTAGCCTCACCTGCGAGCTTGTCAGCCCGCTCATTTCCTTGTACTCCCGCATGCCCTGGCACGAAGATGAAAGTAATCTTTGCCAGCTGAGACCGCTCCAGAGGCAGCAACCATTCTCTTCGGATCGACCCCTCCTCTATCCTCTTGATCATGTTCATTGAGTCGCTAAGGAAACATGCTCTAGTGAATGTCTGTGTCTCGAACCATGTTATTGCTTTACTTACTGCCATGACTTCCATAGTCAGGCTACTTGTGGTTTCAGTGAAAGCACCAGAGTCCTCCTTCACAATTCTCCCTCCGGCCCGAGCTGTAAAGGCCCATGAGCTTCTCACATGTCGGACGACCGACCCATCTGTGTAGATGACCGCATCACCGTCTAGCGAATTCTCGAATATCAACGCTTGTACTTCAGCCTCCACAGCAGCCAGATTTTCTTGTCTGCATTTTCTATCTAGTTGGATGCAAACTGAAAAGGATGTGCAGAAATCTGTTGGCACTTGCACCCACTCCTCACCAGGTTCTAAGTCCTCAAGTGAACACACCTGTTGAAGAATGTCTTCGGCTTGACCCATCCACGACCGTCCTGTTTTTAACCTGCTGCCCTTCACCTTCATAATTTCACTATGCAGTGGATGTTGTGTGTTTGCGTTAACTCTGAGGTAGGCGTGTGCCCTGCAAACTTGTATTCTCTCTTCAATGGTTGGAAAATCAAGAAGGTAGCGCATCGCCCTGCATGCTGTATCTCTTGTATATCCAAGAATAATGCGCATAGCTTCATTCTGTATCCTTTCCATCCTTTCTATCTACTTACGGCTGAGAGTCAGGATTGCCATTGCATACTCCAAAACAGACATGACCAGCCCCTCGTACAGAAGACATAGATGGCGCTGCTCACAGTTTGCTGCCGCCATCACCCACATCGCAGCCAAACCCCGCTTGGCCTTTGTTATCACCTGGTCTATGTGCACATTATAAGCAAGGCTTCGATCAAACCGTATCCCCAGGTAATTCATTGCCTGTGTTCTTTCCACCGTCTCTGAACACAGCATTACAGTTGGTGTTGGAGTGTTGACAATATGATTATTCAACGAGAACCAAGTCACTGTTGCCTTTGTTGGGTTGACCATTGCCCCAGCTTCATCACACCAAGTACTTATACGATTGAGTTTGGTTTGTAGTTCCACAGCAACCTGCTCTTCATCCTTACCCTGGCGATACACTAAAACATCATCGGCATATGACAATGTCCTGCCAGGTCCAGTGATCTGCTCACTGGTGATTCTCACTGTGTAGGCGTTGAACAGTACCAGAGATAATGGTGATCCCTGTGGCAGGCCAGGATATATTGTTGTTGGTTCCGAAGTCCTACTGCCACATCTAAAATCTACTTTCCGTTGGAAGAGGGCTGCAGCGATCCAACTAAGGAGGAATGGGCTTACTTTTAGTTCAAGAAGCTGAAGCATTAAAAAATCCAATGGTACTCTGTTGTATGCGTCCTCAAGATCAATCGCTGCAGCAAAGGTTTCAATGCCTGAGTGGAAACCTTCATAAACATCATGGGCAAAGACTGCTGCATTGGTCCAGGTTTCTCTTTTTGGACGGTACCCACCCAGGGTAGGTGGGAAAACACCTTTCCTCTCTAGCTGGCATGATATCTTCCTGGCAATTACCTTCTCCAGCAGCTTGCCGATTGTATTCTGCATGGTTATAATTCGACATCCCTGAATTTTTGTGTGGTCTTTGTCAGGTTTCGGCATGGGAATCAGATAGCTGTGTAACCACTCCTCCTTGATGCTAGCACTCTCTATACTGTTGTTGTACATGTCTGCTAGTTTCTCTAGCTCATTGTCGGTATACCTATTGATGTCGTCGTATCTTATGCCATCAGGCCCTGGAGCGCTGTTTTTTGATCGTCGAAGTACAGCCTTGATTTCTTTCACTGTCACTGTGTCTTCATCCGAAGTGTTCTGGGCCTTGCACCTGTCTGAGGTGACCTCCTTGGCCAGATTTCGGCCTCCCATGTCTGTCTGGTTGCTCTGCTCTAGATAGCGTTCAAAGAGGGCTTTGCCCTTGTCCTCCTCAGATCTCTGCCAGATGAGGTCAGCACCTTGGAAGTCAGAAATGCTCTTATTCTTGACTACACCACTCATGCTTTTATGTAGTCGCCAGAACAATTTCAGTGACTTGTCTGTGCTTACTCTTTGACACACTTCTGCTCATTTTTCGCTTTTAACCATCTTGACGTTTTTTTAAATAGCTTATTTTTGTGTGCATCTCTCTTTCTAAGTGCATGCAGGGACTAGGATGACCAGCTCTGTTCTTCTTGGCATTTTGCCATCTCCTTACAGCACTACGCTTATCCACCCAAGCCTTCTCCACCTCGAAATTCCACCAAGGTGGCTGCTTCCAGCTTTTTTTCCTGCCCTGAAGCTTTCTGCGCTTGTCACGTCTTATTTTACTCACCACATCATGCCCTGTACTGTCATACTGGAAAGTCTTTACCTTTAGCTTGTGCTGCCTGGTTCTGCCTTTCTCCACCAATATGCTGCAAGGGTTGTGGTCACTGCCGTGGTGTCCTAGGATACCCCATCTACACACTGTAGTGAGTGAAAGTGAAACCAGCACCAGATCAATAGCACTGTCCTCATCACCTGGACGGCTTGCTGTCCTGGTGACACAGCCACTGTTGATACAAAACAGGTCAATGGTTTCAAGTGCAGTCTCGAGCTCCTCCCCCTGTGTATTGGAGGAAATATTTCCCCATGATCTGCCTTTAGCGTTGAAGTCGCCACAGAAAATAACATTTCTCTCGTGACCTAATATGCCACTTAAGCACTGCCACTTCTGGGCGTCCATACTCGCATTGCGGGCATAAACATTAACCAACACGAATGGTGTACTGGAATGAACTCTCAACGCCTGTATTCGTATATCGTCACTGTCCCAACTGGACATGTCTAGCTCTGACGCCACCATGCTGTCGCGAACGAGAATCGCCATTCCCAGATGTCGTCTGTTGTAGAAACATTTGAAGCCGGCAATTCGGAGTAGCTGATCGCCCAGTCTCGTCTCCTGGAGTGCTACAATATCGTTCCTGTAAACTAGTTTTTCTAAAATAGAGCCCCGTTGTTTAACGCTGGCGCAGTTCCAATACAGAATACGGATATTCCTGAGTCCTAGACGGTGACACTTGAGTCTAAAACGTCTTAAACCACCATGCTTACCTTGCTTCTTTCTGCCTGCGCGGCATCCACACCGCCTCGTTAGGTTGACTGCACAGAAACCACAGAAACCACACACGCTGCCAAAAATTCACTCAAGGATTGCTTCGCTCGATGCACGAAACTCCGTAGCATCCGCGCAGATCTTGAGTAGAAACTCCCGGTTTTACATCCTGGCACACAAATTACACGCAAGAGATGAATAAATCCATCTCCTAAGCGATAAAGTTAACGATCACAAAACAACCCGACCGTCCGTCGCCATCTTGAAACCAGAAGTCAGGTATCCTTTACTTCCCAATATTTACTGTAACTTCTTTTAACTCATCATCATGTGCCCTGTCATTGCTGACAAACCTTTCCTGACCTTGGTTGTAATGTGATCTGCATTATTTTTGAATGCCCTCGGTCGAATCTCACACCCAAATAGAATGTGAAGCTTGTCTTACAATGTCCTATCTGTATAATTTCAATGTTGGCATGGGTGTGCTGACAACATGAATATTCAGTGAGAACCACATTATCATCCCTTTGGATGAATTTGCAGCTGCACCTGAGTTGCTGCACTAAGATGAAATCCGATCTACTTCTTGCTGCAGCTCAAGAGGGACACTACATCGGTCTTTCCTCTGCCTGTACACCAGGATATCATCTGTGTATGAAAGGCTTCTGCCTTTGCCATTTAATTGTTTGCCTGTGATTCTAACTATGTAGACATTGAACAGGACTGGAGACAAGGAAGACCCTTACAGCAAGTCTGGGTTGATTATGATAGGGTCTGATGTCCAATTTCCGAATGAGTACAACTTTTCTTTTGAACAAGGCTGAGGATATCTACCTGATGAGGAGTGAATAAAGATTAACTTCCAGCAGTAGATTCGTTAGTAGATGTAAGGAACTTTGTTGTATACATCTTCCATATCTATGGCAAATGTGCATGTATTGACATCTGCCTAAAAGCCTTCATGAGTGACACATGCAAAGAATGCAGCATTGCGCCATGGCTCTGCATTCTGTCTTTGATTAAATTCTGATATTGGTTTTCAAACTGTTGTGGAGACTACTTTTTGCCAAGCTCTAAAGAAACTGCTATGGCCACGTGAAGTGTTGGAGCCATCACATTTTGTTTATTCTTGAGTGTGCAGAAGAATAGCTTGCCAGTTTTTCCATCCCATAGCAAACATTGAGAGCTGACAATGAATCCTCATCTGACTGCACTAATGTCATTGTCTGGATAACATCATAACCATTACACTAACATGCCCACTACTTTGATGTATACCTGTACAGAAAATATCTGTTGTGGGGGTTTAGCAAATGAACTAGGGGTAATCTTGGAATAAATCAACATCTGTATCTATTGATGTATTAGGAGAAACTGACAATGAATGAATCACCCAAATAAACGAGAAGTAGATTGTGAGCTTTACTGAAACACGACTACAAGAGACAAATTGGACGTTGCGGCCAAAGCCTTCGTCAGCACAGGACAAACAAATACAAACCAACACAAAACTACATGAAACACACTATGACAATATTAAACTATTAAACTAATTAAAATTGAATGTACTCATCTGAATACCGTGTCCTAGCTTGGAAGGTCTGACACAAGTAGGGCGCCAGTGGATCAATAGACCGGATGTATGGTACACGGGTCAAAGGTCAAGCGGGAAGGGAGTGGGGTGGAGACGCGCCCATGTGTGCGGAAAAGTGAAATTAGAGGCCGGCAAAGATGTTACGGACGCAGATGACAATTAGCAATTATCGTTAAGCGCTCGAAACACCGCTGTGGAAACCTATATAGTGTTAGTACACACAGAGAGGCATGAGTGGCGGTCGTTCAGAAAATGATGGCAAAACACCGAACGTAAATCCGCCAAGAGAGTTGACTGTGATGTCATATAAAGGATCTGCACGTACCCAGATGGTGGACTGTAAGCTAGGGGTTGGACGGTGGGGTGGGAAGTTAAATGAAGCTGTGTTGGACATTAAGGCCGTGAGGGGAGAGTGTGCCCAACTGGAAGATGAGACGGTGTTCCAATGTCTTCCGATCCCGTTCGTGGGATGCGCATGATTTGATGGCCGTGACCTGTATGTCGGCTACGCCATGGTGGTCAGGACTGTTGAAATGTATGGATACTGGTTTCTGGGCGCCTGTGTGGGTTTCTGGATACTGGTTTCTAGGAGAAACTGAGTACTTATTTATGTGGCCCAAAGAAATGAATGTTGATTATTAAACCTCACATATTTTATACTGCATTTCTTGTATTCTTTGTCATTTACAGAAACTGATAGCCTTATTTCATGAATTTGATCGCAATAAGAATTCTCAACTTGGTGCAAATGAATTAGCAAGTCTCAATGCTTCTTTATTTTGGAAAGTGCCTCGTATTGGAGTAACATGTATAAGTTAGTACATTTTTTTTTCTACAAAAAAATACAACAGTAGTCAAATTAAATATGCCTTGTCACTGTGCCATAACTTTACTATCATTTTAAAAGTATTGACTGCTAACTCGATAAATGAAATTAATCAACAACTACATCACATAAAATAAAATTCACAATAAGTAAGAGTAAGTTTAAATACATGTATTGTTTCAAATGTTCAAGCAGCTGTAAAATTCTCTTATCTGAAGCACATAGATGAACTATTCTAGATTGTCCTCTTCTGTGCTATTTATTGAAACCAGTATCATTAGCATCATCATGTGTGGTGTGGGTGATCATGTATCTTCATATCTTGCAATCTCTAATGACATCTGAAATCATTATATTAATTGCTTATTTCTGTTCATACAATTTAGGCTGTGCTGAGTATGGTGGTATACCACCTGTAATTTTTCTCTTGAGTGGCCTGGAAACTCTGCACTTGGACTTTCAAGCCATAACTTCAGTCCCTGTTCACATTTGCCGTTTACAGAACCTGAAGATGTTAAGCATTTCAAATAATCCACTGTTGGAGAGCTTGCCGGGGACTTTGGGTCACTTGCCAAATCTCAGATGTAAGCTAGTTTGTTGTTATAACTGAACATTATCTGTACAAAGTTAAAATTAAATCTGTTTTTGTAACTTATTATAGAGGCTAAAAGAAGCAGAGAAGTAAATTAACAACTGCTTTAATTATTTACATTTGCAAGCATCTATACTGTGCTTTGCAAATCACAACTGAGATGGGCCAGCCATGTTGCCTCCATTCCAAATGAACAAAATCTTTTTTTGGCAAACTTAACTCAGGCAAGCGAACTACCTGTGAACCAAAAAGTCATACAAAACCACCCTAAAAGCCTCATTAAAGAACTTAAGTATTAATTTCTAAATCCAAGAAAACATTGCTGTTGATTGCTATGCCTGTCGTAGTCAAATCTCTACTGGTAAGATGACTTTTGAACACTTACAAATAAAGGAAGATACACAGCCATAGAAGTATGCTGTATCAAACTCAAAAGTCAAGCAATCTCCATCTGATGAGCAGGTTGCAGTCCTGTGCATCACGGTAACAGATGCTTCCACATTCAGACTGGTAAAATCGCCTACCTGCTACCCACTTTGGGACTGACAGATGACCTTATGGTTTTCTTCTACAAAGATGGATAAACAATCAGTTAACAACTTTCTTGTGAAAAATATTGAAAATTGTTGGTTTATATGTCGTACATTTTTTAATCAGCTGAGTTACTGGGGCTGTAATTGGGAAACCAGATTCTGTTATTTGGTTCTCAAGCTATAAGGATTAAAACTAGTTGCAATGAAGTCGATCTTCTTGCCTTTAAACTCAACTTTTATAATAGAAAAAGAATAGTAACACTGTTTCTAACCCTCCACAAATAAGAGGCAACTAAGTAGGGTTACATAGGCTGTATAGACCTGTATACAATTTTAGCAGTAAAATCCAACCAATCATGATCAAGTCTACGAAGGGCTTGGCATAAGTTGGCTGAGGGCCTATGTTCCATTGGGGGAAAAAAAGACAGACGAAGAAGAGAAGAAGACATAAAACTCCCACTTTTGGTTGCTTGTAAATAAACTGTTCATATTTACAAAATCCCTATGTACATAGAAAGAGAGATGTAATTGATTGTAATCATTTCTGTCATCAGCGCTGGTTCATTACATTTCAGCTTTGAGATTATTCAGCAATCCATCCCTTCGCACACCACCACATGAAGTGGTGGGTAGAGGTTTCCCTGCAGTGAAGGCCTACCTCAAGAAGCTGGCTGGTGGATTCACAGAGTGCAGGCGCACTAAGCTTATGCTTGTTGGGCTGGGTGGAGCAGGGAAAACTAGGTAAAAGCAATGTTGCACATTAATTTGTTTCCATTACTCTCTATCCTTAATACTGTTGCTTTCATTTTAACTAAGCTGATTTACTGTGTATCTATATGCCATATTTTTTGTTTCATTTTATTCCCTGAATTTACTTAGAATTTACTGTTTGTGTGTGTGCTACACTCTGTTTATTAATTCATTGCCTTCATGCCACAAAATCTATTACATTTGGATGTATTTCATTGTTCTTTCTCATTCCACATTTACATATTTAGATAGATGTCGCCTAGAATGGAAGTAAACATTAATACTTGTGCTTTGATGTAAATTACACATAAATTAATCTGTTATTCATTAGATATTTATGGCTTTGTCCAAGAAGATTGGCTATATCTCACTTCTGTGTATTGTTGGAAAAGTATTTGCCAGAATTGTTCTGCGCAGACTTCAAGTCCTAGGAGATCAAGTCTACCCCGAATCACAGTGTGGCTTTCGACAGAACCGGTCTACCACTGATATGATATTCTCATTGCGACAAATGCAAGAAAAATGCCGTGAACAGAATCAACCACTGTTTATTGCCTTCATCGACCTCACAAAGGCATTTGATTTGGTCAGTCGTGAGGGTCTGTTCAAGGCACTAAAGAAGATTGGCTGCCCACCAACTCTTCTGTCCATTGTGGAATCGTTCCACACAGGCATGAAGGGTATAATCAAGTTTGATGGTGCAACTTCTGAAGAATTTGAAATCAAGAGTGGAGTTAAGCAAGGTTGTGTACTAGCTCCCACCCTCTTTGGAATATACTTTTCACTTCTACTGAAATATGCATTTCGTGATCAGGATGGTGGTATATACATTCACTCACGCTCAGATGGCGGCCTCTACAATGCTCAGAGATTGAAGGCTAAGACCAAAATTAGGAGGGTACTGATCAGAGAGTTGCTTTTTGCAGATGATGCTGCAGTTACGACCCACTCTGAGGAAGAATTGCAATGTCTACTATCTGCATTCTCCAATGCTTGTTCTGAATTTGGTTTAACAATTAGCAAAAAAAAAAAAAAGACACAGATTATGTCACAAGGTGCACATGGGGTACCATCAATCTTTATTGACGACGCCGAACTAGAGATAGTAGACCATTTTACATATCTGGGATCGGTGGTAAATAGCAAATTATCCCTAGATCAGGAAATCAACATCCGGATTGGAAAGGCAGCAACAACAATGAACAGGTTAAGAAAAAGAGTCTGGGAGAACAGGAAGCTTACTGCCAAAACAAAAGTCCTTGTCTATCAAGCCTGTGTCCTTAGTACTCTTCTCTATGGCAGTGAAACCTGGACAACTTACTCACACCAAGAGAACAATTTAAACAGCTTTCATATGCGGTGTCTGCGAAGAATTCTTGGTATTAAGTGGCAAGACAAAATCACAAATACTGAAGTATTGGAAAGATCAGGTTGTGTGACAGTTTATTCCATGCTCAGTCTTCGTAGACTTAGATGGATAGGACATCTTAGGCGGATGGATGATGGTAGAATACCAAAGGATATCTTTTTTGGTGAATTACAGATGGGTAAGAGATCTCAGGGTCGGCCTCTACTACGATACAAAGATGTGTGTAAGCGGGACATGATTGATACAGGCATTGATAATGCACATTGGGAGCAAGTCGCCGCTGAACGTGTTGCATGGAGGGCAAATATCAGAAATGGAATAAAGTCAAAGGAGAAAATTATTGCAGAAAAGTCACACACCAAGCGTTTGAGACGTAAGATGGTGCATGATGGTGGAAATGACCACGTGTTCACATGCACCCACTGTGAACGGACATTTACAGCGCAAATTGGCCTTATCAGTCACACTCGCTACCGCCATAGTTAAAAGTTATTATGCCTTTTTAAAGCACAAACTATCGTCTGTCAAGACGGCAAGGTGCCAATGTGATTTATGGCTTTGTGTGTACAAGTTTGACTAATATGGTGGTCAAAATTATGAAAACAGAAAAGCTTGCTATTCATATCTTGTTGCTTTCTCTTTGTTGATGGAATCGACACATTTGGATATACAAGATAAGTTATTGAAATTTACTTTAATGGTAATTTGGTTTAAATACATTTTATATTTTATTTGTAACTTCAAATAGTAATTTATTGTGGTAAATTATAGCAATTGCTGATTCATATTCCCGTTGCTATGTCTGAGTAGTAAATAAATTTTTAAAAAGGCAGCACATTTAGCACCAATCACATTTACAATGCTAAGTAATTTAATCCAAGCAGGGATGTGTTCTTTTAATCTTATTATCCGTTAGCTTCTTTTTTTTCTGTTTTGATTGTGATTTGAGTACTCGAAGTTGACAGTTTTTTTTTAGTGGCAGTTCTTCATGGATATGTCAGCTGTCACAGATCACCCAGACCATGCTGTTACATATCACTCCAACTCTGCTCTCAGTCAGCTGTCATGTCACACCCTTGCCCTTTGCTAAATTACACATATCACTTTATCTTGACATTTTGTCAGCTGACACATATCACCAAAACTTTGCAATAAGAAGTCAGCTGTCGAAGATCACTCCAACTTTGCCCTTAGTAAGTTGTCACATATCACTTCAATTTTGCCCTTAGCAAGCTGTCACAGATCTTCCCATACCTGTAGTTAGCCAGCTGTCATCAGTCACCCCAACTCAATTTCATTTTCTTCCATCTTAATCTTGACAGTCCTTCAAGTTACATTTTGGTAACCTTGTTTTTCATCCGTTATTCCATATCATTTCTAGTGATTCTGTTTGCATCTCTTCTGAAGACATCACCAATTAAGTTCCAGAATTAGCTTGATGTAATAAAAAGAAGACTTTCTTGTCTACTTATATTCTCTTCTTCTTCTCTCCTTCTTCTCCTCTTCCTCCTCCTTCTTATTGCTTCCTAGCATCAAATACAGAGTTCTGGAATGTTTTCAAGTGCATGTCTCATACACCTTGATGTTTACTGCCTCAATTATACACATAATCTGTCTTTTGTAGGTGTGGCCTTTTGCTTTTTTTTTCCCTGCTGTATTTTCTTTAGAGGTGGAATGATAAACCTATTTAGGTAGCAATGTAGATAAAGAAGGGAAACAGACAAAGATATTAAAATAAGAATACAAAAAGCAAGAAGAGCTTTTATGTCACTTGGAAATGTGTAGATGTCAAAAGAAATTAAATATAGTACTAAACATAGAAAATTTAATTCAAACTTTAAATCAGTCTTATTGCATAAGATAGAAAAGACTGAACCAATTACTAATAAATATTCATTAACTGTGTAGAATGGAAGAAGTAAAATGGTATGAATTTAGGGAAAGAACTAGATATATTCCAGCAAATCAATAGGTATATACCTTAATAATATAACTCTATAATAGTGTAACTAAAAAACCTTTTTCTGGAACCCACTGGGCAAAAGAAAGAGGGGAGACCTAGAAACATATAGAGAAGAGAATTGGAGAAAGATTAATTGGGGTGGACATGGAAGGAGCTGCAGGAGATAACAAGTAATAGTACAACAGGGCGTGAGATGGTTGAGGGCCCATGTTCAAGTGGGGTATACAGGGCAGAATAAGAAGACTATCTTTACAATTGTTTATTTTTTCAAATTAAATCCAGAAAATGCCGGTCTCCCTGGTCTAGGGGTTACATGACTTTCTCTTTAATCCCGTGTACTTATGAGTAATGTGACGTGCATGAGAATTGGTAGCGGTTCTCTCCGCGACTGTAACTTACGGAGTATGTGAGCTGGTCGTTCAGAAAGCAATGGCAAACTACTGAGCTTAATCTTGCCAAGAAATCAACAATCAGCTGAAAGATGGAAAGATGCTGCTGTTGGCAGTGATGTCCTGTAAAGGATATGTGAACAAAAAAACAAAAACAAAAAAAATCCAGAAAATGCAGAATTTTGTATTATAAAATGACAGTCTGGATTATTGAACTTAGTAGACATTAATTCTCTATGTGAATGTGAGTCTTTGATGTGTTTTTTTTACACATCGGTTATTGAATATTGTCAAAGTATTTAATATTGGTGAAGCAAATAACCTTTTAGGGAGCTACAGTAGCACAGTGGCTAGCATGCTTGCCTGTCAGTCTGTTGATCACATGTTGGAATCCCCCCCCAATATAGAAATTTGTTTAATTACCTGGGGCTACCAGCTAAAATGGGTATGTGGAAATATTCTGGGTAGTAAAGGCAGCCAGTGTGGTATTGGCCACATCACTCATTGACTGCCAGTTTGTTTGTATGGGACTAGTATCAAATACACAAGGCATGGAAAAGAGCCCTATACTTTACTTATTTAAACAATTTGAAAATCACTTCACAAAACATCAGTCGACTCGTCGCGCTGTGGAGAACAAGTCGCCTAATCGGAAGCCTGACATGTGGATGAAAATGGCACGTGGCAAGAAAACCTCCACAAGACACCCGACATTCAAAATGAGCAGCGTGGAAGTCGCCAAGACTATCAAGAAGATGCAAGAAAAAAACTTGTCTGCGAGCCGCAGCACAATGCCAGAATCTCAAGAAACATTAAAGGAAGCTACCACTTCTACACCAGATGAAGCCGCTCCTGTTGCTGTTCCGTCGCCAGAGGTTACGATTACAACTGAAGCCAGCAGCAGCAGAGATGTTCACAACAACACTATTGAGAAGCAACCAAACAGCTCACCAAAGACCTCCACAACAGAGGACTTCACCGGCAAAATCCTCCTGAAGCAAATCAGGGGGGAGGCCAAACTGTTGGCGCTACCAACAGACAAGATAATTAGCCTGTTGGAAAACGAACTTGGAAGAAACAGCATCTGCCAGTTGCGCACAACACCTGATGGAATAGAGGTCTCCATCAACAAGAACTCCAAGACCAGAGCACTAATGCAGAAGATGTCACAAAACGAGAAAGCCAACATCAAGCTACCCCAACGGCATCACAGTAGAAGCCACCCAACACAGCATGAAACGATGGGTCATCAAACGAGTCAAGGCTTATCTCACCAACGACCAGATCAGGGAGATGCTGACAAGGGAGAACAAGAAACTCAGGATCACCAGTGCTGAGAGGATCATCAGCAAGAATAACATCCCCTCCACAGTTGGCCTCGTAACAACGGAGGACCGAGTGGTCCCTCAAGTCATTAGATGGGACAAAAAAGATCAAGTTCCAGAGCACTACATACCGAGAGTACTGCCGTGCTCTAAGTGCTAGAAATTTTGGCACACCCATGCCACCTGCAAGAGTGAGGTGGAAGTATGTAGACACTGCTCTGGACCCCATCCATACAGCTAGTGCCAGCAAGCAAAGATCGACAAGGACTTCAGGAAGCCTAACCCTAACAGAAAGTGTGCCAACTGCCTCGGCAACCACGGCGCCAAGTACCTCGGCTGCCCCTGCCACCAAGACAGCAATGAAGAAATGAAGATCGCCATCAAATCCAACCTACCATATAAAGAGGCTAGGAGGCTGTACGAGGCGACCAATGACTTACAAAAAGTGACAAAGCGCAACCGGAAGGCCAACTGAAGGACCTGAGATCCAAATTCAACAGCTTGGAGGAAGAAAAAGACATGATGCAAGAGGCACAGTTAACAGTAGTAACAACCGTTCAAAGCATCCTGGACAAAATAAAGCAAGTTCAGCAGAAGATTGAGCAGGATGCCGCTCGAGTGGCTGCAGTAAAGACTGAAACAAACGAAACTCTAGCAAAACTTCAAGAAGAAAGAGAAAAGACAGAAGAAACTCTCAAACAGATTCAACAAGAAAGAGAATGAACAGAACTGCTCAAGACCAAGTCTGAAACACCTGAACCAGAAGATGCAAAGGCCCAGTCAGAAGAAGAATCAACAGAAGAAGAACTAGAACTGGATGAAGAAGGCTACCCAGACCAAGACCTAGTGTGTAGGGCGGTCATGAATTGGCTCCACTCTCCGCGAAGATCAAACTATCGAGACGACACACAAAATCAAAGAAGAACGAGAAGATTTTAAGACAACCCAAGGCGGAGAAATAGGTGGAGAGACGACTTCCGGTAATCATCCCTGAAGGAAACAGCAACATATGACGGGGTAGGAACACAATTACTCCAGGCCTCAACAAGTGTGTGACTCTGGCCAGACATGTAAAACCACAAGGATGAAACGAACTCAATTGCAGCAACTCGTCTCTTTCAAGGAAGCAGATATAAGCAGCATCATATATGAAAGAAGAACGAGATACACTATAAAGGCCCCAAATACAACCAAACCGATATAGTCAAAGGTTGAACGGGGCCATTCATCTCAGCTGAACTGGAACTGGGAACTTCACAAAATTGTGACTTGTGTTCAAGGAAGATTTTATTTAAATTGATTAAAAGAGCAGAGTGAACAAGAGTTATTTATATACAGAAACATCTTAAACAATCACAGTTATAGGAAAACATGGCTAATAGGTAATTTGTTCTAGGTGTGGAGGTACATCTTTTAATCATCTTATATTTTAAAATGAAATTTCTTTACTTTCAATAAATGTTGTTATTGTTAAAATAGCACTATATAGAATTCAAATAGTTGCATTATTTTTCTTGACAAAAAATCGTTATTAAATTGTTTCCTCTTCTTCATCTGCAAGTTTACTTCGAGCTCTCATGAGCTCCAATAAAAGAACAGCTGGAACAAAAGGGGAAGATATAACCAATGGAATAGACATTCTCCCATGGACAGTGCGAACAAGTGACAATTTAGAGGTCACATACAACACATGGGACTTTGCTGGCCAAACTTTGTATTACAACACTCACCAAGTAAGGATAAATGTATAATGTGGGTTCATAACTATATCAGTCACAGGTGGTCACCATATTAAATATTGTTTCCAATGGGTTTCTTGTTTTGATAGTATACTTGGCAGATTGCTATTTTTTTTTTCCATTTTTTAATATTGTCTTCTCATTTATTTATTTCACTGTTGCATTTTTTTTCCACTTTTTAACATTGTCTTCTCACATATTTCACTACCTACCTCATAAGTAAAGTAAAGGATTGATTGATTGATTTAGGAACTGACATCACAGCATTTGGGGCATTCCCATAAGCACTCCGTCCCCATCCTCAGCAGCCAGCGAAGAGTTCCAACGCTAATAGTACCAGTAGCAAACTGATTATATGTCCGTCTCGCCTTTCCTCTGAGCATCGATTATCGCCCTGATCCCCTCGTCACCCCTCGCTGTCGCATTCTTGCTAGACCATGGTGATCCATTTGCTCCTCCGAGGTGTACACGTGCTCCCACAAGGCCGCAACCACGCCTTCCTTATCATGCATCAATACTCCACCAAGTTTTGCAGAGCCAGCCAATCTGTCTGCCTGTTCATTCCCCAGCACACCAGCATGCCCTGGAGAAAAGATCCAGATGATGCTTGTCACCCGTGACTTCCGAAGCAAAGCAAGCCACTCTGCACGAAGCTTGCCTGTCCTCGCCCTACTCAGCATGCTTTCTGAGTCAGTTACAATCACGATGTGTGTGTGTATCGTATTCTCCATCCAGCGGAAAGCTGCACTGACTGCCTCCACCTCCATTCTTAAGCTAGATGTTGTGGTATCATATGCCAGGCTCTCCTGCACCAAACGGCGACCATTAGCTTTTGCTAAGAACCCCCAGGCACTTCTCCTGCTTCTCAACATCGTACCATCTGTGTATATAATCACATCACCCGGGCAAGCATTATCCTGAATTAGTTGCTGGATTTCCACTTCCGTGGCCCCTGCTGGCCACTCCCTGCACTCCCGGCTCAATGTGATTATAACTTTGCACAAGTCTGAATGCTCCGCTGGCACTCTGACCCACTCCTCTCCTCGCCTATTGTTCTCCAAGATGCACACCTGTCTGATCGTATCCTCTGCCTGAGCCATCCATGATTTCCATCTTATCAGTTGCTGACCCTTAACTACGTCCAGCGCCTCATGCAACGGGTGATCTGTGTCAGCAACTACTCTGAGGTATGCCTTCGCCTGCATCACCTTGAGCTTACCAGCAACAGTTGGCAAACCAAGGATGTAACGCATACACACTACCGGGGTATCTCTCGTGCATCCCAGAATGACCCGCATAGCTTCGTTCTGTATGCGCTCTAATTTCCCAATTGACACTTTGAGACAGTGAGCAGTCCTAGTCCATAATTAATCACTGAGAGAATCAACTGCTGGTATAGTATAAAAAGCATTCTCTGCTCTATGTCCATTGCAGCCATAGTTTTAAGTGCATTGAGTCCCTTTTGAGATCTTGTCACAACCGACTCCACATAGTCCTTGAAGGACAGGCTCCTGTCAAATGTGATTCCCAGATACTTCAGTTTGTTCTCTCTGTTGACACTTCTACCATCTATCGTGAGGCTGGGGACATCAGTTCTCACAATCCTGTTGTCCTGAGAGAACCACAAAACAGCTGCCTTTTCCGGGTGGATGACAGCACTCATTTCAGTGCAACTGTCAATCACTTTGTCTACTGTCGCCTGTAGCTGCTGGGCTGTTTGCTCCCTATCTCTCCCCTGCCTATATGCAAGAGTATCATCTGCAAATGTTAGTATCCTTCCAGCCCCTGGTGCTTCTAGGTTTGCAATCTTGCTTGTATACACGTTAAAGAGCACCAGTGAGATTGCAGATCCCTGTGGCAGTCCCGGGGTTAAATATGTGGCTCTGAGGTCCATGCACCCAGATGGAGAGCAACCCGACGAGAATGCAGAACGGCTGCTATCCAGTTCACCAACCAGGGATTGACCCCCTTCTCCATCAGTGCGGTCATCAAAATATCATAGCGAACTCTGTTGTACGCATCCTCGAGATCAAGCGCTGCCGCCATCATTTCCTGTCTACTGTGGAATCCCTCATAAACGTCAAAGGCAAAAGTGGCTGCATTTGACCAGGTATCTTTTCCTGGCCTGCAGCTCCCCAGGCCTCTTGGAAGAAGCTTCCCCCTTTCCAAAAGCTCTTGCAGCTTGACAACGACTATCTTCACTAAAACCTTCCCAAATGTATTTTGAAGGGTGATGATCCTAAAGCCGCTAAGCTTTGAATGATCCTTGAATGGTTTTGGGAGAGGGATGAGATAGCTATGTAACCAATCCTGCAGTACTGATGCTGTCCTAATGCTCTGGTTAAAGCAGTCGGTCATCTCCTTCAGGTCTACATCGCTCAAAACCTTCATGTGGCCATACCTAACACCATCGGGCCCTGGTGCCGTGTCTTTTGCCTTTTTCAAAATATGTTTAACATCTTCAACCCGTATGATATCTTCATAATACATATTTTCCATTGTGCCAGATAACTCCTCTCTAACTGCATCCCTGGTATCTGCATCATTATGATTGGTCTGCTCTAAAAATCTCTGGAGAAACGCCTCCCTTTTCTCTTAGTCTGTTGTCACGCGCACACCATCCTCTCTATAAATTGTTCCCACTGTCATAGGCTGATCTTTTCTTTGCATTTGTCCGTGCAGTTTCCAGAATTTTCGCAGTGTTTTATCACCTCCAATCTCCTTCCTAAAACATTCCCATTTTACTTTCTTGGCCTCTGCAGCACAGCGCTTGAAAGCCTCCACCTTATCTTTTTTGACATTTTCCGCTGTGTCCACTTCCTCTCGTGAGCTTCGGGTTGTCTGTCGCACTTTCCCTAGCTGCTTCAATGCAGCTCTCTTTGCTTTCCAAGCATTGTCTACTTCTGGGGCTCACCATGGGGGCTGCAAAAAAGGAGTTTTAACAGTCCTGTTGCATGCCCCCTGTCTGAGGCGTCCAAGAAGGCTGTCGGTCCACTCATACCGGAAGGTCTTGCGCACTCTCCCAGCCTTAACTTTCCTGGATTTAGAGATCAGGACTGAGCATGGCATGTGATCACTCCCATGCTTTTATTCGCCATATGTCTCATCGGGCAAATGGTGCTAAATCCATATTTTTTATAGACAAACTGGCAGTAAGTGGGTGAAATGGTCAGTGTCTACCTTTACTTCCCAAGACATTCTTGTTACCCATTTTAGGCTGGGTCAACCTGGGAGTCCAGGTCCATTTTAAAAAATAAATGGGGTTGGAACCTATGATGTTGTGTGCATGTGAAAAATGGATAAGAAGAAGACAAACTGACAAACATCTCATGGAAAGGATATCATGGATGGACAGAAAAAAATAATGAGGCAGTTCTTCAAGAAACAAATGAAAACCGTAAATTAATTAGAGAAATTGGATGCAGACAATCAAGATTTTTTGGGTATGTTATGGGGAGAAATAAACTTGAAAACTTTGTGATAAATGGAAAATTCAATGGGAATAGAGCAAGGGGAAGACATATAAATAAATACCTGGATGGCTTTTTCACATGGGATAACTGGAGAAAGAACAGAGACAGATCTGAGGTTGATGATAGTGTGAGAGGGTGAACCATGATCACCCATGCTTATTACCATAGCACTTGATGATGATGATGCTAATGTGGCCAAAGTATTGTAGTTTCCAAGACATAATCTTTATAACTCAGTTTTCTTGTACGTTCAGATCTTGTAGAATGTCAGTATTTATTTTCAACCTTATTACTCATAGTCATTAGAATTTCAAAGCTTGTTTCATGTATAATTTATTTTGACATGTTTATACAGGTAATACACTGTTCAACCCTTATAGGATGTAAGTTGGGTATATGTTGTGATTTATTGATTCAGATGGTCAATTGTTGCTTAGTTTATTCATTTTGTTGTTGTTGACAATTATGATATTCTTACCGTGATTCCCACCTTTTAGATAAGGATGTGTAGTGTTATACATTTGCGATATCACATCATATAGGTACCAAATGTTTATATTATTCAACTTGTAATAGTGTTATGTCCTCTAAATACTGGAGAGTGTAAGAAATGCCTTCATGTTCTCAGCTCAGTGAGGACAACTTCAACTGAATCTCCTGGTGATAGAAGACAGGCAACACACAAGAGTTATGCAAACACAGTACAAGGGACCAAGCATCCACCAAAATAAGTGAATGAACCTGTACATCAGCAGAGCATTCACTTATCCAGTGGAAAACTCTACACCTATGCAGAGCAGAGCACTCACTTACCCAGCTCAGCACCTGAGCAGAGCAGAGCACTCACTTACCCAACTCAGCACCTGAGCAAATCATAGCACTCACTTATTTAATGTAATAGACAACTCTGCACATGAGCAGAGAAGAGTACTTCTTATCCAGACATCTGGAAATTGCTGTCATAGGTAAAGGTCACAATGTGGATTAAAAAGGGAGATCACATTATCTTCCCAAGATTAAGATTATGGACATGTCACAAATCTGGAATGGAGGAGTGACAAGTTCAGTGACTTCATACCATTCTTCTATCTGAATAGCCTGATGTTCATCATCATCCAGTGGATTGTCTTGTGGAGAACTTTTGCCCCATAACAGTCTTTTTTATTGTCTCTCTGTCATAAGCCAGATGTCACTGTTGCTTTCATGTGTAAATGATCTGTCACATCTTGAATTTATTTGTATTGTGGTTTTCTTCTTCTCCACTGCCCTGGTAATCTCCCTCCATTATTATCTTTTCCAGACATTACTTGAAAATATTGTTAAAGAAACGAAACTGATGTCCATCCAGTGTTGATTTCTGCTCTATAGCTCTTGTTTCTCCTTTAATTATCTTTTTTATTACCATTTTGACAGTTCTTTTATTTGCAGTGTTTATCTTTTCATAACTTTTTTCATGGCTATTGTCAGTTGAGAGCCACAGTGGCGCAGTGGCTAGCATGCTTGCCTGCCAACCCAGGGGTCATCTATTAGAATCTCCATTGAAGTGGATGATTTTAAAATTGGCCATGGCTCCCAGATCAATCCAGCCTAAAATGGGTACCAGGACATGTCCTGGAAAATACAAGTAGCCATCATGTAATTAATCACATCACCCATCAAGTGTCAAATAGTCTGCACAAATTTGGGGCTAGCACCATTTTCCCAATATGCCTCAATTTGTGTAAAAGGGTCCATGACTCTTTTCTTGTTGCTGTAACACTTCACAATGCCTATTCCTACAGTTTTTCCTATCAAAGAGAGCAGTTTACCTCTTGCTATGGTCAACACGCCAGGGCTTTGAGCATGCTGGTTTGGAATTCTGGCTGAGCTCAATAGCAAGTCATGCTCCCAAGACACCCATTTTGATAGTTGGCACCCACTGTGATCAGGTATGGGGCACTGTCTGGTCTTCTTCTTGTTTAGAGTTACTGGTAGAGAATAATATTATCTAAAAACAATTTTTTTTTTGTAAATTTGAATAATGAAAATAAACAATTTGTTGCCTGGTATATTCACAGTAATTTATTAGGTGCATACTGCAGAAAAATGTTCAACATATAATGAAGTAGTGTAATGAATTCTTCAACTGAAACACACACAAAACTACAATATAAAATGTTTTACAATTATCACGACAGTTTAAAGAGACTATCATATCTTTTTGTTTACATAATTGTCATTGACTCATGTGTGATAGATATCTTGGCATATCTCAATAACCTTTGGTTTTGTGTAGTGAACAGCAATCTAAAACCCTCTTTGCCACATGCCCAAATTCCATTAAATGGTGTGTTATTGAAGAAGATGGCTCCTTCCGGTTACTAGGGTTAGCCGATTGCCAGAATTTTTTATGTAAATGCCAGTCTATTTACATACACAGGACAGAACATGTGGGTGGAAAGTAGAATAGCAGAACACATTCGTAAATGGATTAGGAAACGAACACTGGAAAATGTCTGACTTCTTTTGAAGAATCCACAATATTATTCTCCTGTATACCTGTTTCAGTGGTTATTCTGACAGTTGCTTGTTGACCATGTTGTAATGGTTCAATTAAGTGGAACAAATGTGTTGGAAACCTCATATTTCTCATGTTCAACAATTTCTGATGTTGAACACAGTCAAAGGCCTTAATGTATTCAACAAAACAAGTATGAAGATCTACATTGTACTCTCAGCATATCTCAAAGATAGTTCACATGTTGACAATAGAGTTCCTAGTTCTTATACCCTATCCGAAACCTGCCTGTACTTCTTGTAATGCACATTCTAACTAACTATCATATCTCTTCATGATGATTCATGAGAGAATTTGACTAGCATGGCTTAGCGTAATGGTACAATAAGTGGTGCACAGCTTAAAATTTCCTTTCTTTAGGAGACGGATGTAGACTGCAAGTCTTTCATGCTTTGAGCCAAACAGTGGCGTTTTTTAGCTTCGCACATTTTGCTGATGCTGGATTTTCCTCCTGTCTAGATTAGTAGCTTTTGCTAATTCAGTATCACATGGACTTGCACCGGCTTATCTGCCCTTAAATTTATGATTTGAGCTCTTTCCATTATGCATTTGTCAGGTGAAATAAGATAAATTGCATATCATTTTGTCATCTTACACATAACATTTTACTATTTTCATGTGTATTAGATATGCAAATATGTGTGGAGATGGTGTAAATTTATGTTCTTATTCTTATATTCTGGTTGTGTTTTTATTAAGTGTTTTAATTATAAATATTTATAATCTCTTATAAACTATTTATAAACTTATAAAATTGGAAAACTTGGTGACATCTGGCAAGATCGAGGGGAAGAGAGCAAGGGGAGGACAGAGAAGTAAATGCCTGGATGTCTTGGCCACATTGTATGGTCGAGACAAAAACACTGAGCTGATCCTCGACTCTAGTTATCGAGTGAGATCGCAAAATATAACCGCCTACGATTACCGGCATGGCACATGATGATGATGTATAAACTCAGTTACAACTTTTAGTCTGATCAAAACTTAATGATAATCACTGCATAAATACTTTTCAAAAATAGTAATTTTTCTGAAGGTTTATAAGATAGATGATGCATATGTCTCTCTGGATTGTTCATTTAAAAATGATAGATGGTTATATCTTTGATCTGAGGCTCTGGTGATCGTGTGAGATGACAAACTATGACCACCCACACTTATCAGCATGGCACATGGTGAGGGAGATGAGTTGTATTATATTTCTCAGTCACTGTTTGTTTGTTTTCTTTAGGTTCCTAAAGCGGACATTCCCATGTCTGAATTACGAGAACGTTACCCACAGATTGCAGGATTTCACTTTGTCAGTTCAGTTGAAGGAACAGTTAGTAGCCATTTTACCAAATATTTGCTTTTGTGTGTGCATATTCCTGTGGAAATTGTGTTTATACTCTTGACATATCTGCTGTTCTGTATATAATACGTATTGTGATTTCTAGATATATGATAAATTCAGATAACTCAATTTATGAACTATGGTGCAGTTGATGTGAACACTGGTCTGAAATAAAGTCTAGATATTTGTGGGGCAGTGCCATGAAATTGCTAGTATGTAGGAGTGAATTATTCCTAGAATATTATGAGCATATACACAACTATCCAACCTGACGGTCCCACTTTCAATTCCCAGTAAGAATAGAAATATTCTTCCTGACCAGTATAGCTCTTGGGTCCATGTAGGCTCATGATATTTGTATCATAAATGTTTTTGAGCAAATAAAGATGGATTGTCTGCAGCAAAAAGCATCAAAAACAGATAAGTAATTAATAAGAGGGCAAGAGAACACCTAAGAAACAAGTACATCACACAGGCATGTAAGAACAATGGAGTTCAAGACTCAAGCAGAGCTGAAGAGATTTCCTGAGAGCAGAGGTCAGTGGAGTGACATGATCAATTACTTCAACACCAGTCTTTGGATAGACTAATCTGATCATAGCGATTTCTTTCATGGCTTTCTATTCTTCATATTACAATTTTCATATATTTCTAGAAGTTATAATTGTTGACTGTCACTCTGATTATTCCTTTATGTAAAATCCATCCATCCATCATGTGCCATGCCGGTAAGCGTGGGCGGTCATGTTCTGCCATCTCACCCGATCACCAGAGTCGTGGATCAGCTCCGTGTTTCTGTCTCGACTATGCCACAAGGCCAAGCCATCCAGGTACTTGCTTCTAGGTCTTCCCCTTGGTCTGTTCCCCTCGATCTTACCAGTTGTCACCAAATTCTCCAATCCATTTCTTCTCATAACATGTCCAAAAAATTTTGACTGTCTACGTCTAATTTCTCTAATCAATTTACGATCTTCATTTGTTTCTTGAAGGACTTGTTCATTGGTCTTTCTGGCTGTCCATGGTATTCTTTGCATTTTCCTCAGAAACCACATCTCTACAGCCATCAGATGTTTTTCAGCCTGACTGCTCATTGTCCACGCTTCACATCCATACAAAAGTACAGGCTCAATGTAGCATCTCAACACTCTCTTTCTCGTTTCAATTGACATCTTTTTATTGGTCAATATGTTTTTCATCTTGCTAAAGGCTACTTTTGCCATGGCGATTCTTGTTCTAATCTCTTCAAGGCATCTCCCATCAGATGTTATTACTGTTCCGAGATAATTGTACCTGCTCACTTGTTGAAGAATATTCCCATTTACTTGTATATTACATTGTGGTATTTCGTCCTTCCTAGTGACGACCATAATCTGTGTCTTTTTACAATTTAATTCTAACCCTAGTTGTTCACTGTGTGTCACAATCGCATCTACTAAATTTTGCAGGTCCTGTTCATTGTCTGCAATCAAGACTGTATCATCTGCATATGTAAAATATCACCATTGAATTATCTTACAATTTAGGGAATTGCAGAGCTCGAGAAAGAACTTTTGCAAGTCACACTGGAGTTAAAAAACATGGGAGAGAAAATTCCCAAAGTATGGCTTAACATGGAGAAAAAAATTCTAGCGTAAGTAGTAAGCAGTAATATATAAATATCACACAAATCTTTGAATGATCTTTGCTGCTTGTGTGTGAGTCTTGGAAGCCACTATGTTTAGTTGGTATGCAGAAATCAGACATAATAAAAGTTTATATTATCTTAACCATTGGAGCCTGTGATAGTATCTTTTGAATAAAGCAGGATGTTGAAATTTAATTTGTGTATCCATTGATTGGTTGAGACTTCCGGTCAAACATACATGGAGGATAGGCATTGAAACGGTTAGGCCTCTTGAGTGTTTATGCTCATGGCTACCATTTTCATTCGCATTTTTCTCATGTTGGACTGGGAGTGTATGGTTCCGTTGCCCTACTACTGAGTTGAGTGTGTGGCGCGACACTGTGAGCTCTGAATTTTGTGTGAAGTGGTTTTACATCTGCCTGAGGTTGTTTTGAGTGTGAACTGCATGCTCGGAGCAATAGTAGCTGGCTGTGTCACAGAACTGACCAGTTTTTGCCTTATGCAGAAATGTTGGCTGCTGGTCTTCTAGTGACTGCCGCTTCCATTGACGATGAACTGTATTTTCATAGAGGACTTTTGTGTTGGCATTCTGGCGATGGCATTATGTACAGTGAAATGCTTTTACATCTGTCCGAGGTTGTGTGTGGCATGAACCGCATGTTCATAAAAAATGGCGTAGCTGACTCAGGGTTGCCACTTTTCTTTGACAGAAAACATCTAGAAACGGAATAAACAATATTAGAAATATCTAGACCGTGTAGGTGAACATCTAGAAAAACATCCAGATTGGAAAATGACTGCCGCTTCCATCAAAGATGAACTGTATGTTTCATGAGGACTTTTGTGTTGACATTCTGGTGGCTGCTTTAAGCACAGGGAAATGCTTTTACTATATGTCCGTGGTTGTTTGGGGCATGAACTGCATGTTTGGGGAAAATGATGTAGCTGGCTTTGTCGCAAAATGGACTGGTTTTGCCTTTTGCAGTAATGTGTGGCTGCTGGTTTTCTAGGGACTGCCGCTTCCGTCGAAGATTAACTGTTTTTTTTTTTTTCATGGAGGACTATTGTGTTGACATTCTGGTGGCAGATTATGCACAGTGTACCTGTGCGGGCTGTTGGTTGTCGAGACTCCTGTCTTTTCCATTTTTCACATGGGGCAGTAAGGAGCATTTTATGTGATATTTACTGACACAGGACCGGAGCATAATGGGGAAGACTCGTTGCTGTGAAGTTGAAACTGTGACTAACTAACTAACTAACTAACTAACTAAATATTGATTGGTTGAATTATGTTGCACTGTTTCGTCAAGCCCGTGGCTCAGTACATCCGACTTGACAAGCATTTTTCGGGTTTGCTCCCCATAGCCATTGACTGTCCCCAGTCTACCGATAAGGCAGCAGGTGTGTGTCTCTCTTCATCTGATTCCTATCCCTTGACCTGTCTGACATGGGAGACCCTACCAGTTGCTAAACTACAATCGGCATTGCTCTTGGAGTCATTGGAACATTCAAACCCCTCTACCTCGGTAAGTTGGAGGCACGGCAGATGGCATTTTTGTTTTCTATCTACCATATCACCAGCAAACTTACCAATGTAACCAGGAAGTATACTCTAAAACTAACCTGTATTTTTCTTCCCCCTTCTGCTTTTCAGCTCTCAATAGAGCATACGCCCTCGACCAACTCACTCCATGGCTTTTCTAGACTTTTTCATGATTGGTTAGATTTCCCATCTAAAGTTTTCTATGGATGAGGTAGCTGGAAGGAGTGAATTATTACTAGAATAATATGAGCATGCTGTGGGAGGTTAATCTACATTCTCATTTCAAGAACGAGAAGTCAACATTTTAGTCCAGCAGACCGGTGTAAGGGTTGAACCTGCTACCTCGGCATCAGCACAACAGAAATTTAAAAGCAGGTGTTCTTATCCATTTGGCCATGCTGACCTCCTTGCTGTGATCTGACTAGTAATGTAAAGGTCATTCCACTGTCAGTGCTAATGATATGAGTTTATGAAATGATATGGATGATGGGACCATCATGTTGTTAGTTGTGTATAGGTTAAAATACATATATAAATGTGTATAGGTTAAAATACATATATAAATGTGTAATAGGTTAAAATACATATATAAATGTGTATAGGTTAAAATACATGTATAAATGTGTATAGGTTAAAATACATATATAAATGTGTATAGGTTAAAATACATATATAAATGTGTATAGGTTAAAATACACAACTAACAACATGATGGTCCCATCATCCATATCATTTCATAGATTCATCTCATTAGCATTGACAGTGGAATGACCTTCACATTACTAGTCAAATCACAGCAAGGAGTTCAGCATGGCTGAATGGATAAGAACACTTGCTCTTAAATTTATGTTGTGTTGGTGCCGAGGTAGCGGTTCAACCCATACACCGGTCTGCTGGACTAAAATGTTGATTTCTTGTTCTTGAAATGGGGATGTAAATTACAAGTACATCAGAAGTCGGAATAGGTTCACCTGATGGTGAGAGACACTGGTAATAAGAAAAGCTAGCCCACATGCAAAAATAAGTCTAGCGTGAACTGCGCTTGAGTTTAAAGCGAGTGAACAAAAAAAAAAAAGAAACACAGCAACATATAAATGTGTTTGTCTTCCACACAGAGCAAGAAACAACACTAGTGTGCTGCCTTGGCAAGTCATTACAGAATTTGGCACTGAAGTGGGGATTTATGATGAAAAAGATGTGAGTTCATATAAATGACATTGACATGTCTGAAATTGTTAAATAATGTACACACACAATATTCATCACCATCATTATTTTTATTAAACAATTTTGTGAGACAGATTATAATCATCACTTGATTCTTCACATCTCACTCACTGTCAGAAATATCTGCTGTCAGTCTTCTAACCTAAATAGCAAGAGAAACATCAAAGACAAGAAATAGAAAAAAAAAAACAGAATCAATTAAAATGTTCTTTCAAATTAAAAAAAAAATTTTCTGTCGATTATTTTTTAACACGTTGTAAATATTAAACATCAGAAAATGATAGTTGGCTACATTATGAAAAGAGAAAAACTGGAACGTATTGTGGCAATTGGGCAGATTTGTGGAAAGAGAAGAAAACAGCAAGAAAATATTGTGCAGTCTTTTGTCATTGCATGAAAAGATTTCAGCACAGGAACTGGTGCACGCTGTTGGAGATTGCAAGATGTGGAGAAGCATGATTATCCATGCCAGTTTACAAGTCACTTGATGATGATGTGATTGTTGACAAGGACAAAATTATTAAAATTTCCATTTAATGTGTTAACAAGGTGATTTTTATGTCATTGACTTCAGTACATCAGTAACAGGAAGGACATACATTTTTTGTTTAGATCAGACATCCTTAGGGTTTGAGTTGTTTGCTTTATAGTAAAAGAGAAATTACTAAATACCAGCCATGGTACACAATCTGTGGTGCTATTTACAGATGTAAAATCAGTACTTGAGGAAATTGTCTGGAAAATTGCCAGTCTTACGGACACTATTTTCTTAACTTTGCACACAACGTAAGGTCGCCATACAGTGAATACCATCTCACTGTGGAGTGAGTACCTGGAAACAAGAGAGCTGATCAATTAGCTAAGGAAGGAGCAATAGAAGAACAACCTGATGTACCCGTTACATACCACTAAAAAAAAGAATGATCAAATCATTCAGAAAGCCACCAAAACCTGCTCATGATGACTACTACCTTATGGACAGACCACCACAAATCATTATTCTGCGTCTCAGAACAGGACACAATAGACTATGCAACCACATGTATACAAAATTGACGAATCAGCCATGTGCACACGTGGACTGGTGCTGTAGACAGCAGAACACATACTCCAAGACTGCTCAAAATACAACATATCTAGGCAAACCTTTTGGCCTAGAGAAAACAGCGGAAGATACACTTTATGAATTGTGAACTAAAAAAGACAGTTAAATTCATACAAGAGACAATATTGCAGTTATAGACAAATTTCAAACGAATGAAAGAAGAAGAGAAGAAGAGGAAGAATACTAATCCTTTCTGATAGCATAATGACTAGAACCTAACCTTGTGATTTCCCATTGACCTCATGTCAACAGTTCCATTTCTTCTGGTACTCAAGTGCTACCAGTTATCTTATATATCTCTAACTTGGGAAAACAATGTATGCTTTATTTTATATGATATTTATAATCACAGGTGAGAGAAGCCATCCAATTCCTTCATGAACTTGGGACAGTGCAGTACTTTGACAATGAATTTCTTCGAAACCAAGTTGTTATCAATCCACAGTGGATTGTCAATGTCATGTCCTGCGTGGTGTCCGTGAAAAACTCACCAATTCAAGTATGTTATTGCTAATCTGAAGTTGCCTTATTTCATTTCACTCTTTGTGTGCATTCAAAAACTGCCTTTGACAGGTTCATTTCTTAGAATAGATTTAGAGTCATTATTTTTTTTTATTTTGCATATCCTTTACATGACATTGCTGTCAACACCAGCATCTTTCAGCTGTATGTTGATTTCTTGGCAAGATTACGCTCAGTAGTTTGCCATTGCTTTCTGAGCGGCCGGCTCACATACCCCGTAAGTTACCGATGCTATTCGAACCACTGCTGATTCTCACCGTCATCACGTTACCGACGAGAGTATACGAGATTACAGAGAAAAGTCATAACCTCTAGGCCTCGAAGCTGGCAGAGTCATTATTGGTAATAGTAATATGATTCTCAATGCTTGAGTTTGATTTATAACTGAAAATTCCACCCCATGTCAGCACACTAATTGCCAGGAGTGACTTTTAGAAATACTGGAATAGAATGCAACATATATTTATTATCTCATCATGAAGAACACAACTACTGAATCCACTCTCAATAGAGCTACTTCAAGTGGCCATGCTAAGAGTTACAATTTATTGTGGTTATGGCACTTAAGTTGTATATTGGTGATATGTTGAAAAATAGTCTACTGCAGCAAATGGATAAAAGTCATTGTAAATAAGCAGCTTAATAATATTATGAAATAAAATAAGTATCAAAAATTACCCTTAGACTTTGCCACGGGGATGAAAACTTAAATAAATGAAGGGCTATAGCCATGTCAGGTGACACTCACATATTTCTTTTTTCACTTTTTTTTATCATTGCGGAATACAGATGGGTACCTGCATTACAGTTTAAGCTGCCAGAACAAATATGTGACCTAGTTTTTAAACAACAGTTATCATTGTCAGCTTGTAAAGGTTTTGCCACTCTATAAGATTTGTTTGCAATAATCTCAGTGTAGCTTGTACAGAAAGTGTGTTCCATATTTTCCTCAGAAAGTCGTTGACATGGTATTTTAGGACTCTTGTCATGCCTTGAGATATATTAGGTATATGATACCAGCCCCATATTTGTATAGACCTTCAGCACTCTGTGAGTAATGTGGTCAGTATCTTACCACGTTTACTTCCCAGGGCAATTACTGGCACTCATTTTAGGCTGGGTCCAGCCCAAGCCCAGGTCAATTTTTAAAATCTGCCCTTAATGGGATTCATACACATAACCACAGGGTTGGTGGATAAGCATGCCAGCCACTGCAGCTCCCCACAGTGTTGACCACATCACCCACCTAGTGCCAGATGAGCAACAAATATGGGGCTAGCACTATACATCCAATACACCTCGTTTGTGGACAGGATTCTTTAATCACTTTCAGATCATTGAGTCTTAAGTAGGTTATTTGATGGCAGGTTTATGTCTCTAGAGATTGAACAGGTTTATGTCTCTGGAGATTGATCATGTCCTTCTCATGTTGATAAGCTAAACCACTGCCAACCTGTATGTGTATACATATCATGAAACCACTGTAGCATAGTGGTTAGATGTTTGCATGTGGCTTGGTGGTCAGGAGTTCAAACTGGCATTGGTGCTGGTTTTCTTAACTGACCTGGTCAACCCAGCCTAAAATGGCTACCAGGAAATATCTTGGGAAGTAAAAGTGGCCAGCATGACACCAACCAGTTACTCTCCAAGTGCCAATAAGTCTAGAAAAATATGTGCCAAGCATCATATGCCCAGTGTGATTGAAGGCGTGTGAAAGGGGCTTTTTACTTTGGTTACTTACGTATATCATCAAGTGCCTTGTAGACTGGCCTGACTGTCTCTTTCTGATGGTGTGATATGTTGTGTTTGTGTGATGACCTCTTTCAAAACTTTTAGATTACTCACATATAATATGTGATTTAGTGGTAGATGTATATATTTTACGTGATTTGATGACAGAAGATATGTATATATAAATTATATAAGACAACTTATCACAAACATCATAAGTGACAGTCAATATTTTAAAAATATGTATATATAATCTTGCAAACTAGGAAAACCATGGGAAGTTTTTCCACAAGGACATGCCTGTCATCTGGGAGTCCTACCCTCCAGAGCTTCACAGATGGCTGCTGCTGTTGACAGAAGAGTTTGATCTAACGTTCCCTCTTCCTGATGAAGATATTAACATAGTTCCCTGTCTCCTGCCTCATGAAGTACCGCAAGAGGTGAGTACTGTACTTTAAAACACACCTTTCTTTGACCATCACATTATTTTGTAGAAGGTCAAATTGTATATCTGTAATTAAAAGACACTTTATTTAATTCTTTTTTTTTTTTAAAGAATATTAAAAAGTGTATTTTAACTCTTATGGTACCAGGGAGTTTAGCAGCAGAGTTTTGGGGTGTGTATGTAATTACATTGTGAAATTGTGCATATGTAACACATTAAAAACAGACCAGATTTTGCAGCATGCACATATAATGTATTAAATTTATAAGACAGTGTTGAATATTTTTTATTGAAATGAAATTTTATGAACAAGTCAGAGCGCTTGTTATTTAGTAACTATGCTCTTAAATGATAGAGGAAAGCACTAGAATTAGTTGATGTTGAAGGAAATGTTGTTTCACTAATATTTCTTTTCCCCGTGTCAGCTGACTATGCCCTCTTTCTTCTTTCTTTGCTTTGGAGGAGGTACATTATATACTAGTTCCTCATCAAAGCTTTGAGAAAACTCTAGATTGTTGCTTTCGTCATTGCCAGGGAGTCTTGAATGATTCTCGTGTTTGAAGGATTTACTCCCCAGCGCTCAATTGTATCTTGCTGATGGGCTTCGTAGTTTCATATGGCATTAGTTACTGAAGTCATTGTTACTGTACTACGGAGCATGATGTAGTCACACATAGCTGAAATTGTCAGCACGAACTGATGGTGTCGTTCGGAGCTGATATGATTAATTTTGACTGTTTATGTGACGTTTTTCTCTTGAGCACAACTCTGTGAACTTTATATTGAATATGAAACATTATATTTGAGTGCCCAACTCTCAGGTGTTCCCATCGCAGTATTACACTTGGTTATATGCAACTGTCCTTCTTTACCTCTGAACAACTCAAACTCTGAACAACTCAAACTGTGCACAAGTAGAACGCAAAGCTTGACAACTCAACTCGTGTCATATTTTCACAATCTATTAGGCTAATCACAAACTACACTTCATTTATACTAGCGCAATTACCCAACATTATGAGTTAATGACACAATTCAACAAACACAACTCCTAACAACACTCTAGTAGCGGCGCAGTGTGTGGCCATGTTACTTGAACCATAGAACCAGGTCCAGACATGACCATGGCTCAAGCCCAACTGATTGAAGGTGACACTTTGCCCTTTCCACAAAGCGTCCCAGGCGCTTTTCACGCTCTTGTGACCACGCCCGTGGCTGGTCACTTTGCACGATCTCCTCGTACAGACTGCACTTTGTCCAAACCATGCCTGATCTGTTTTTCTATAAACTCGATCATGGCAGCCATCTAACTCAACACCACTCTGATGGATCCATTGTTTAATTAAATTTGAAGCTTCTATAGCAATAATTCGTTTTGCTAGACATGTACAGAATATCTGAGCTGCCTGCCATATTGATATAAAACATAGACTAACAACTCTATAAGGCTAAAAAAAAATCTATTTATTTAGCTTTAAAAAACTTTCCAGAACAGAGAGAACTCACACTTCCTATGTGTTATTAAAACCAGAAGGGCTGCACAAATTTATTTTTACAGTGGACAGTTGTAAAATTAGTGGCCAAATGGATTATGTGTCAATTGATACGCCAGCACATTTATAGATAAGCACATAATGCATCAGTTGTACCAGAGTTAAGAAACTTATCCATAATGCATCAGTTGTACCAGAGTTAAGAAACTTATCTAGAAATTTTAAGAGCCATTATTCAAACCTTTATTCATGATTAGTAGAAGCTAAAATCATATTCAATCTGTTAAAAATAAAATATTTACCTAGTGAATTAATATGCTTATAATATTTGCCTATTGTCAATTATGCTTCCTCTATATGTTTACCTCTTATTTCATTCTCTTAATACAACAGATTTTAATTACATAACAATTAAGTGGAATATTTACAGTTGAACTGGTCAGAGGTGGATGCAAATTTGAACTTGAAGGAAACCAAATTTACATACCATTTCACCTACTTGCCAGCTGGTCTTTTCAACAGAGCTCAAGTAAGTTCACATAATTCTGTGACATTTGAATTTAATATAATACTTCACATTTTCTAAATGAAGAAAATTGTAGCAAGCAGAGAATCAAAACTTCAAGAACTCACAACAAGACTAGAAAAGTCAGCAAGATGTTATAGGGGGATTTTTTTTTTTTTTGCATATCCTATTTACAGGACATTGCAGCTAATACCAGCATTTTTCAGCTGTTGTTGATGTCTTGGCAGGTTTTACGTTCAGTAGTTTGCCATTGCTTTCTGAACAACTGGATCACATACCTTTCCATAAGAAAATAACGCGACGCAATCCGCTGCCGAATCTCGTGCTGTGTTTCGTGCATGGGTATACAGGGTTACAAACAGCGTCCATAACCCCTTCGCCAGCGCTAAATACCTTTACATATTTCAGGTCCAATATACGTAAAGATGGAAGTTCAGCAAATGAGATAAACATAAGGCTAGAGCTGAACTCCTCTGCAATGACAAACTAAATATCATATATTGGCACCTTGCCGTTTTGACAGACGATAGTTTGGTACATTGTGCTTCAAAAAGGCATAATAACTACAACCCATGGTGGTGCCGAATGTGGCTGATAAGGCCAATTCACGCTGTAAATGTTCATCCACAGTGGATGCATGTGAAAACATGATCATTTCCACCATCATGTACCATCTTACGTCTCTCACGCTGTGTGTGTGCTTTATCTGCAATCATTTTCTCCTTTGTCTTTATTCCATTTCTGATAGTTGCCCTCCTATTCAACACGTTCAGCCGTGACTTGTCCCAATGTGCATTATCAATGCCTGTATCAATCATATCCCGCTTACACACATCTTTGTATCGTAGTAGAGGCCGACCCTGAGATCTCCTACCCATCTGTAATTCACCAAAAAAGATGTCTTTTGGTATTCTACCATCATCCATTCTCCTAACATGTCCTATCCATCTGAGTCTACGAAGACTGAGCATGGAACACACCGTCACACAACCTGATCTTTCCAATACTTCAGTATTTGTGATTTTGTCTTGCCACTTAATACCAAGTATTCTTCGCAGACACCGCATATGAAAGCTGTTTAAACGTTTCTCTTGGTGTGAGTAAGTTGACCAGGTTTCACTGCCATAAAGAAGAGTACTAAGGGCACAGACTTGGTAGACAAGGACTTTTGTTTTGGCAGTAAGCTTCCTGTTCTCCCAGACTCTTTTTCTTAACCTGTTCATTGTTGTTGCTGCCTTACCAATCTGGATGTTGATTTCCTTATCTAGGGATAATTTGCTGTTTACCTCTGATCCAGTTCGGCGTCATCAATAAAGGTTGATGGTACCCCATATGCGCTTGTGACATAATCGGTGTCTTCTTTTTGTTAATTGTTAAACCAAATTCAGAACAAGCATTGGAGAATGCAGATAGTAGATGTAATTCTTCCACAGAGTGGGTCATAATTGCAGCATCATCTGCAAAAAGCAACTCTCTGATCAGTACCCTCCTAATCTTGGTTTTGGTCTTCAATCTCTGAGCACTATAGAGACTACCATCTGAGCGTGAGTGAATGTATATACCGTCATCCTGATCACGAAAGGCATATTTCAGTAGAAGTGAAAAGTAATTCCAAAGAGGGTGGGGGAGTAGTACCCAACCTTGCTTAACTCCACTCTTGATTTCAAACTCTTCTGAAGTTGCACCATCAAACTTGATTATACCCTTCATGCCTGTGTGGAATGATTCCACAATGGACAGAAGAGTTGGTGGGCAGCCAATCTTCTTTAGTGCCTTGAACAGACCCTCACGACTGACCAAATCAAATGCCTTTGTGAGGTCGATGAAGGCAATAAACAGTGGTTGATTTTGTTCCTGGCATTTTTCTTGCATTTGTCGCAATGAGAATATCATATCAATGGTAAACCGGTTCTGTCGGAAACCGCACTGTGATTCGGGATAGACTTGATCTCCCAGGACTTGAAGACTGCGCAGAACAATTCTGGCAAATACTTTCCCAACAATACACAGAAGTGAGATACCCCTGTAGTTGTTGCAGTCACTTCAATTTCCCATGTTCTTGTACAGTGTTATGATGCTTGAATCTTTGAAATCCTGTGGGACTTGTATATAAATATGGGGCTAGGACCATATACCCAATACACCTCAAGGCTTCTCATCCCCCAGTGTCATGATATCTTGCTGAAGACTGCCCTTAAGGGTAAAGTTGAAGGCAGGAAAAAAAAAGTGGCAGGCAAACAGTTTCTAGAGGTACAGAATGCTAGGCGACTGTATTACCACTGAAGGTATTGCTGATAGATTTATATGATACGAAAGTCGCAATTAAGAAATATGCAAATATTTATTTTTAAATATCACGTATTTTTCAAAGCTTATTTTGTGTATTACCTGTTATTGTTCATTTGTTAATTTTGTTTGTAAAATAATTGTTCTCATTTTTGTTGGATCAACTATTTCTTTCTTCAAGGTGCGACTCTTTCAGCTGTCTGATGGGAAGATGATATGGAAACGTGGCTCAGTTTTGAAGAAAAATCAGCATAAAGCACTCATTTCTCAGATTAGGTATGCCATTATTTATTATGAGGCTTTTTGAAAAAAGGGTGGTTCAGTATACAGAAGTGAGACTAAGCAGCCATATTGAGGATGTAGTGGTTCTTTAGATGAGATGTAGACCTATCAACAGAATGGATATGTCACATATTGTAACAATGGAATGCCCTCTGAAATTGCGAGAAGGTGAACTCGGACACCAAATGCCACGAAGAAGTCTTGTGTGTTTAGCTGAAAAGTTCCAACTATTGTAGCTTCTGTAAACAAATATAATTCAACTACATTGGTATCTTGCTGTCTTGATAGACAATTGTTTGTAAAATGGCGTTATACCTCTCCATAGTACAAAACCTGGACTGAATTTAGAGACCATGTGCTGTCTATGCAGCATGATCCCTCTCTCTATCTGTCTAATTTACTCCAGAGGAAAGGTAACACCAATACATCCTATAATTCAACTACTATATTATAATAATGTTTTGTAAAAGTACTGTTTGAGCAAGGGGACAAAGGGGATCTCTTCCCACCATCAACAACATTGACATGTTTGAAGAGGAAAGCTTATTTCAAGCGTATGAAAATGTCTGAAAACAAGTTGGCCATACATACGTGTTAATGAATGTATATTAAAAAGGACTTGGAAATGTTCTCAGGATGTTTTGAGAAAAGAAGGGAGGGTGGTCAAAGGTAACAGGAGACATGGTTAAACTGTGGCATCTACGATATAAATGATTCCCGCTGGATGGTCACACCCCATAGACATGAAACTGCATGAGGCAAAGCACTGATAAAGAAAGGGTCAAGGATATTTTTGGCAGACTGATGAGAGCTACTTCCTGGAAAAGACTTGAGACCCCCCCCCCCCCCACCCATACACTCATGCATGCTACACACTAGTATGGTATACATGACATTGAAAAATGTTATTATATTGACCTTTCTAGATCTAACTGTACTGGAAAATGCCTGTTGTGAGACACCATATTAACATTATAATTGCAGTGGCAAAGATATCATTGAGAGAAAAATAAAGAATTACTGGCATCAGAGAATATGCGACTTGATTTAAGGAAAAAATAATTTACATCTGGCCAGTCGCAATACATGATTCTGAAACATGCACCATGGACAAAAGGGTGATGAAAAGCATAAGGAGTCTGTTAAGAAGTAGTGATACCAAAGAATTACAAGCTAGCTAGAATGAAACATTGACAGAAGAACAAGTTATGGAAAATATTATTGAACAATGAAGAATTATTAAAGTAGTACAAGCAAAGGCTTTCACAGCTGAACCAAATTCTAAGACCTGAGAAAACATGAAAAAGAGAGTACTAGAAGGCAAGATAATTGGCAAAACAGGAAGAGGCACTTCTAGGTATCCATTTATAAGGCAGGTATGCACTGATGTATCAATGCAGACTTGCACAGAATTAAAGAGAGCAGCACACATAACCAGCTATAGAATGAAATGATCAGGATGCTTCACAGCCAGAACACAAACTTTAATACTTGATAATGATTAAGCATCATCAGTTTTTGGAGGTAAATTTTTATTTAAGCTAATGGCTGTTTACAAAATATTGCAGTGACTCTGAGTTACAAGTCAAGGTACAAGGCCCAAGACCACAGAATGTTTTATTTCTGATTCATGAAATATTTGAGTCCTTGATTAAGGAATCTTTCCATGGTGTCACCTATGAGCTTCTGGTGCCTTGTCCAGATTGCATCATTAAAGAGGTAAAGATTCTGTGAAGCAACTATGGCAGTAGATGTTTGATAGTGCCTATGAAATCAATAAGGAAATGGAATTTATGCAGTCTACTAATGCTTGAAATTATTGACATTTTTAATATATTTAATGTTGTCTATATACTGGATACACAGGGAATACTACATAATAATACAATCATGTTGTCTATATACTGGATACACAGGGAATACTACATAATAATACAATCATGTTGTCTATATACTGGATACACAGGGAATACTACATAATAATACAGTCATGTTGTCTATATACTGGATACACAGGGAATACTACATAATAATACAATCATGTTGTCTATATACTGGATACACAGGGAATACTACATAATAATACAGTCATGTTGTCTATATACTGGATACACAGGGAATACTACATAATAATACAGTCATGTTGTCTATATACTGGATACACAGGGAATACTACATAATAATACAATCATGTTGTCTATATACTGGATACACAGGGAATACTACATAATAATACAATCATGTTGTCTATATACTGGATACACAGGGAATACTACATAATAATACAATCATGTTGTCTATATACTGGATACACAGAGAATACTACATAATAATACAGTCATGTTGTCTATATACTGGATACACAGGGAATACTACATAATAATACAGTCATGTTGTCTATATACTGGATACACACGGAATACTACATAATAATACAGTCATGTTGTCTATATACTGGATACACAGGGAATACTACATAATAATACAGTCATGTTGTCTATATACTGGATACACAGGGAATACTACATAATAATACAGTCATGTTGTCTATATACTGGATACACAGGGAATACTACATAATAATACAGTCATGTTGTCTATATACTGGATACACAGGGAATACTACATAATAATACAGTCATGTTGTCTATATACTGGATACACAGGGAATACTACATAATAATACAGTCATGTTGTCTATATACTGGATACACAGGGAATACTACATAATAATACAGTCATGTTGTCTATATACTGGATACACAGGGAATACTACATAATAATACAGTCATGTTGTCTATATACTGGATACACAGGGAATACTACATAATAATACAGTCATGTTGTCTATATACTGGATACACAGGGAATACTACATAATAATACAGTCATGTCTATATACTGGATACACAGGGAATACTACCTAAGAATACAATCATGTTCTCTATATACTGGATACACAGGGAATAATACTACATAAGAATGCACTCATCTTCTCTATATACTGGATGCACAGGGAATACTACATAAGAATACAGGCATGTTGTCTGTACACTGAAAGAACAGAAATTATTGAATTTATTCATTTGTCTTTAAAGTGAATGCCCAGACCATATAAAATTGGAATACAGAAAAAATACAAAGAAATACATAGCTCTCTTCACATATACGAAGTCAGTTGTCTCAAAACTGAAAACAAAAACAGTGCAGAACTAACAGATTTAAGAGTAGTGTACAATGGACTATGTCAGAAATCCAAATGGGTTGTAATGGAATGGATCCTGTTACTTTGCCACATACCTGGAAGTTAAGAGGCTGACAAATAAAACCTGTGATGGTGCGAAGAGGTTTATAAGAAACATTTAGAGAACTGTCACGATGTCAGCAAACTTAAGTTGACTGCTGCCTTCTTTAAATATATTCATTTTAACTTCTGAAGATGTACTAAGAATAAATAAGAATAAAATAATTTGCTTTCTTATATTGAATACATAGAGAGTATTAAACAGAAAAACATTCAAGGACGTGTGATATTTGAAAGTTATTATTTGTTAGTTATAGTTTGTTTTTTTTTCATTTGTGATTGAGTACTAAAGTTTGATAGTTTTTTTTAGTTGCACAACATAGGAGCATTAATTTTACAAATTTATGAAAATTGAAGAAACTGCTTATTAAATCCCTGTTATATAACCTTTTTTGTGTTTTAAGTTTGTGGGTTTGATTCCAGGCTACTTTGCTTGGTTCTGAGTGCAATTTTCTTGAAGACTTCTGGGGGTTGTTGCTGAAGATACAGGGTTCGTGCTCTGTGCGATGCTTTCGGCAGGCCACCCTACAAAAAGAAACTGAGCCATATGGGATAAAACCCGGTGCAATGAAATCGACCCTATTGCCTTGTAAACCCTTGTGTTTTAATTGTATTAGCGACAACAATACAGCATTGAAATCACACTGCTATAAAAACATTGTTAAAATACCTTGGGTATAACATTGTTAAAAAAACCTTGGGTAAATAGACAATATGTTTCCAAATTATTGTTTTAGTAGTGACATATTTCTGAAAGTAACACTAGCTAACCATAAAATATTCCAAAACAGTGAACACATCGACAGTTTCCATCCATTTTTCATTAATTTGGTATGTGATGTTATACTTTACAAATTAATAGGTATAATATATAGACATTATCCCGGGAAGGTTAACCCGGTCAACAAATGCCCGCAGAAGTCGGATGTGTCGGCCTAACGGCACAAGAACGCAGCTCTACTGTAAACAGGCACAACACAATCACATCCAAAAAAAAACTCCGGATGAACGCAGAAGAAGAAGATATATAGTCATTATGTAAAGAAAAATACTCGTTTTACACACCTTGAAGGGCGTTGGGCATATGGTGCTATCCTCATATTTATAGACTAATCAGCATTTGAGGAGAGATGTGGTCAGTATTACACCAGATGCCTTTACTTCCCAAGACATTTCCTGGTACCCATTTTAGACGAGTCAACCCAGAAGCCCAGATAATTTTTACAAATCCACGTCGATGTGAATTCGAACCTATTACCACCAGGCCAGTAGACAAGTGTGCTAGCTACTTCCATTATTATATTACAGCCAATGTAAAGTATTTTTATGTTCTGATTATTATGGTTTGATAAATAATTCTGACCTGAGTGTAAAATAATTACGTGGTGAGTCCATTAGAATACATTGTATTATAATTATTTTTTAAATGACCAAGCAAGAAGAAGAAAACTATTAAACACTAGTCATATTTTTAATCTTGTTTGAAGTATCATATACCATTGAACTCAATTCTGCTAAATTAATCTCTCATTTGATCTTCACAGGGCACTCTTGATCCATGCATGTTTGAAGGCAGTTTTGTGAGACGAGCTAAAGAGCACAAAGCCCCATTCCTGCAGTGTAGAAAGTATTTTCACACAATATCAATGGCTCAACTTTATGGTAAATATATGCAAATGACAAATAATGTGTGGTACTTTTAATATTCAGTATATTTCATTTGTAATGTAGCTTTTATGACTAAATGCATGCCACTGTGAGAGAGAAAGAGTTTCATTTTCTTGCAGTTATGAAGGGCTTAAAAAGAGAACCTGAAATTTGCAATAGAATTTCAAAATAGCATACCACTGTCATTTAAGTTAACAGTATTGTTCCTATGGATGTAATCAATGTCATCCTTGTAACATCAATGCAGATGCATGATATGACATCATAGTAGAAATATAAAGATGGCCATCACACTTGTGACATGCATCATAGATAAGCAGCTTTACATTATCCATTGTTAGCAACAAGGGGATGACACCTCAGAAATCCATTGGTGAATGAATTCCAGTATGGTGGTACATGTCTGTTACATTGTTGAAGTTCAGACAGAACGACATGTTAATAACTCTCTGTAGACTATAGCTTTTAGCCACTAATAATGACAAGTCTTTTGCTGTTAACATTTGCATATTTTCCCATCCACCTATATCTCTGATTCTCATCTCCATGTGTATGTATTTGTAGTCATTTATTCTAATTACTTATTTATTTATTTCTAATTACCTCTGACATTCTAAAAAAAGAAAAAAAAAGTCCCATAGCAGAAATCTTCTGTTTGTGTGAAGCATGAGGGCCATCACTTTTTAGGCCTGTGTACATGGAGAAATAGGTGTCCAGTCTTTTTCTCCCATTGCAAATGTCAAGAGCTGATATAAAACCCTCGTCTGACTGCTTTCATGCCATTTTCAATGTAATGTCCTAACTATTAGACCACCGCGTCAGCTACTTCTGAAATTTAGCCATGTCAGTTTTGGCTTGCTTGCTTTCTTTTCATGAATGTGAAAGTAAGATGTGTTGTGATGAAAAGAAACGCGTATTGTTATTTGAATATTTATTTCAGAGAGTATGCCTCTGGACGGTGCATCTGACATAGATGTCCAGCTACAGAATAGCCTAACCATCATGCAGCAGCTGAATTCAGCCTTGTCTACAGATGTTGCCATCATATACAGTGCTCTTGATAAAGCTAGTGATAGTCAGTCAGGGATTAACCCAGAACAGATTAAGAAGGATCTGGAGAAAGATGGTTTGACATGGTAGTAAATAACTCTATAGATGTTCTCTTGAATGTTTACTAACTTTCAGCTTTCTTTAAAGCCTATAAAGTGGAAGTATTTAGTGTAAAACAACAATTTTTGAGCCATCATTCTCCTCCTGTACAAATCTTGCTCATATTTCATTTCTCCTGGTGTCTTCTTGTATATACAATTATATAGGTTATGTGTAATTTTTTTTTTTCACAAACTTGTCTTTTAGTGCATCCGTTCACTAAACTCTTAGTGTGTTGCAAGCTGCTTGAAGTATTGATGAGCCTGGTACAAACATAGTCACTAAGAATGTTTATCTGAAGGCCACTATAAAAATATGGGGCTAGCACCATATGCCCAACACGCCAAAGGTGTGTAAAAAGGGTCCTTCGGTGATTTGTACTCTTAATTTATTGATATCCTGCCTAAAAACCAAAAGTTAGACTAAAGCTACCAAAATCAGTAATGATGTAAATTATATTGAACAAGGTTGTAACAATATGAATTTTTATTGCACACATGCTAAGAGCAGAGAAAATCTGGAACATATTGTAGTAGTTGGAAAGATTTAAGGGAAAAGAGACAGATGAAGACAGCGAGGAATTCATTCTTGACAGCCTTTCGTCATGGCATGGAAAAATGTCATCATGTGAATTGATATATTCTTTTGGAGACTGCATCATGTGACATGATCACCTATGCCAATTGGCTAAGCACCTGATGAGGATAATAAGAGTTACTCTTGACTCATTCTTCATGTAGCATACAGTATTAGAAATGGTTGTTTCTTTAGGAATGCTTTCTTATATAACAATAACCTGGTGAAGTTCTTGTAATATGTCAGAGGTCATCTGAAACAGTTTTATATATATATGTGACTGGTGAAAATCGACCTGGTAGTTGATGGCTAGGAAGAAGAAACCAGGGTAACAAACAATTACACAGGGAAGAAAGACTAAACACGATATTTTATGGCTGTAGACATAACAAACCCAGAACACAGTGTTTGCATTAACATACCAAGCATTTTTGTCACTAGTGTCATTTTTTTTTCCCATATAAATAGTTGTAGGAAAACCATCAGCTTAATTTAACATAATATTTATCAAGTTCCATTGATTGGCCTGAACAGGAAATTTCAAATGAGATACAATGTTCAAGATTAACTTATCTATAACATAAATTGTTCCCAGGACAGCCAACTATCAATCAACAGTTACACTTAACACATCACTGTCATAACTGAGGAGGCCATTCAACTTTGTCAGAGAGACAATGAACTCTCAAGAGCTACAGACTCACAGCTAAAGGAATTATATCATATCATCATCATCATCATCATCATCATCATCATCATCATCATCATCATCATCATCATCATCCCTAAGAAGAAAATGTACAGCAAGCACCATTGCTATCTTCTTTATGTATATGGAATACTAACTCTTTCTGTCCCAAGCAACGCACCATGTGTGATTACCTATTCTTTGTATGTACTAATCAATGTGTCTTGTGTGACTGCAGTTCTTATATTTATTCAGAGCATACTAAAAAGATTTAGTAATGCATTTGTTGTTAGAAAATGTGTACATGTGTCCCCCTTTGGAAGTAATACACTTGTGGTTTTCTTGTTGTCTTTATCACCCTGTTTGGCAGCTGAGACTGAAAGAGTTTTTTAAAAAGCATAATGAAAATAAAATAGTGAATTATTTTATTATTTACAGATGTAACTTAAAGAATGTGTTTTTAAAAGAACATACATGTAGTAATGAGATATTCACATTGAATTTCAGCTGGTACTCAGACAACATAGACAGTGTCTCAGTTCAAGATGTTATGTTGGCTTTAAAAAACTGTAAGGTAAATCATATTTATATTGGCAGTCCTTACTGGCATCATGATAGTTCAGTTGTTACTGTGTTTGCTTACCAATATCGTGTCTGTAGTTTTCATCTCCATTTGTGATGTCAGATATACTGCCATCAAACTGAATGTTGATTTTCGTATTGTCTACTAACAGCATACAAATGAAATCTAAAAATAGTGTACAAGGAATCTAGGAGCATTGTGAAAATGAAACTTTGAATCTAAGATCAAGATTAAAATAGAACATGAATCTAAGTACAGTAAGAACATTGTGAAAAAGAGAACATGGCATTTAATAACAATTTGACTATAGAATATGGAATCTCAGTAAAGGTCTATCTTTACACTTGAAACTGTGCTAGAGTCTCTTAATGTGTTAAGGGACCAGATGCAGACCTTTAATAAAGACAAAAAAATAAATGTTCCACGGGGCACACAAAATAGTGAGAGACCTAAAAACAGGGAGAAGAGAATTAAAGACAGAGATGATTAATATAGAGAGAATATGCAGGAAATGGCAAAAGATATGGCAGCTTGACTTGAGTTTGTTGAGGGTCCATGACCCAATGGAGTGTTAAAGGGGCAAAGAAGAAAGAAGAATAAATAATGTTAGGCTCTGCTATCAATGATCCTAACAGTTAAAGGAAAAGTGTATAATGTCTTTCCTCAATTGTGCTTCTTGTGCAGGTGGTTATAGTCTTGCTGTCTGACAACTTTGAGCAAGATGAGAAGTCACGTGACCTGCTGCTGTATACCATGGACACTCTGGTGAAGGACTTCATCATTGTGGTAATTGGGGAGAGCCTAGGGTGGGAAAATACAGATTTAGGCATGAGGATAGGAAAGCAGGAGGTAAGAAAAACTACTTTATATAATGCAGGGTATTCTTGGTCTTCTGTTTCCACTTCCTAGGCCCATATGGCTTTTGCTTTATGCTATCTGTATGTATGATGTTGTTGCTCCAATTTACAGCATGCAGCTAGTTCTGATCTAATTCTACACTGTTTTTCCATCTTTTTTATGGACATTCATTTAATCCAATGCCATATTTATACTTTCCTTGTTTCTCTATTTAATCCATTTTCTAAATAAAGTCACCCTATGCCAGATTTCATTACCTTTGATAATTGTTGGGTTTCTGTGCACTTGCAATAGTTTTCTGAGTGTTGTTATTCTCCATTCATCAGTAATTTTTTTTCGCATATCCTATTTACAGGACATCACTGTCAACACCAGCATTTTATTGATGTCTTGGCAAGACTCTTTTCACACTATACCAGCACTTGATCCTCTAAGTCATTGATTATGGACTTGGACTACTCACTGTCTCAAAGAGTCAGCTAGTGAAATTAGAGCGCATACAGAACGAAGCTATGCGGGTCATTCTGGGATGCACCAGACACACCCCAGTAGTGTGTATGTGTTACATACTTGGTTTGCCGACTGTTGCTGGTAGGCTCAAGGTGATGCAGGCGAAGGCATACCTCAGAGTAGCTGCTGACACAGATCACCCGTTGCAGAGGCGCTGGATACAGTTAAGGGTCAGCGACTGATAAGAGGGAAATCATGGATGGCTCTGGCGGAAGATACGATCAGACAGGTGTGCATTTTGGAGAACATTAGGCGAGGAGAGGAGTAGGTCAGAGTGCTAGCGGAGCAGTCAGACTTGTGCAGAGTTATAATCACATTGAGCCGGGAGTGCAGGGAGTGGCCAGCAGGGGCCACAGAAGTGGAAATCCAGCAACTAATTCAGGATAATGCTCGCTCGGATGATGTGATTACACAGATGGGTCGGTATTGAGAGGTAGGAGAAGTGCCTGGGGGTTCTTAGCAAAAGCTAATGGTCGACATTTGGTGCAGGAGAGCCTGGCATATGATACCACAACATCTAGCTTAAGAATGGAGGTGGAGGCGGTCAGTGCAGCTTTCCGCTGGATGGAGAATATGATACACACACACACACATTGTGATTGTAACTGACTCAGAAAGCATGCTGAGGAAGGTGAGAACAGGCAAGCTTCGGGCAGAGTGGCTTGCTTCGCTTTGGAGGTCACGGGTGGCAAGCATCGCCTTGATCTTTTCTCCGGGGCATGCTGGTGTCCTGAGTAATGAACAGGCGGACAGATTGGCTGGCTCTGCAAAACTTGGTGGAGTGTTGATGCATGACAAGGCAGGCGTGGTTGTGGCCTTGTGGGAGCACGTGTACACCTCGGAGGAGCAAATGGATCACCATGGTCTGGCAAGAATGAGACAGCGAGGAGTGATGAGGGGATCTGGCCGACGCTCGACACTCAGAGGAAAGGCAAGATGGACATATAATCAGATTGCTACTATTGGTGTTGGAACTCTTCGCTGGCTGCTGAGGATAGGGACGGAGCGCTTATGGGAATGCCCCGAATGCTGTGTTGTCGGTTCCTAAATCAATCAATCAATTGGCAAGATTACACTCAGTAGTTTGCCATTGCTTTCTAAGTGGCCGGCTCACATACCCACACAAGCAACTACTATAGCGACGTGACTCTCTACCAAATCTCGCACAGCTGTGTTCCCCTGTGGATATACAGGATTACGGCCATTGGTATTACTATTTGTAATAAGACCAAATTTTCTTCTAAGCACATGTTTTTGAAGTACTGACTTGAGTAAGATCATTTTGCTTATTGTGTAGAGTAGTATCTTACAAACAAGTCCTAATAACAAATACAGGATACTAATTACAATAGCAAATTGTTAACTTTAACAAAGAAGTAAAAGAAAAAAATTTGAAATTCACCAGAATTACGACCATGCACTAGAAGAAATAGAAACTAAGATCGTCATAGAAGATCAGCAACTAAAGCAAAATTGAAACTAAGATCATCATAGAAGATCAGCAACTAAAGCAAAATAGAAACCAAGATCATTATAGAAGATCAGCAACTAAAGCAAAATAGAAACTAAAACGTCATTAGAAGATCAGCAACTAAAGCAAAATAGAAACTAAGATGATCATAGAAGATCAGCAACTAAAGCAAAATAGAAACTAAGATCATCATAGAAGATCAGCAACTAAAGCAAAATAGAAACTAAGATCATCATAGAAGATCAGCAACTAAAGCAAAATAGAAACTAAGATCGTCATAGAAGATCAGCAACTAAAGCAAAATAGAAACTAAGATGATCATAGAAGATCAGCAACTAAAGCAAAATAAAAACTAAGATCAGCAACTAAAGCAAAATAGAAACTAAGATGATCATAGAATATCAGCAACTAAAGCAAAATAGAAACTAAGATGATCATAGAAGATCAGCAACTAAAGCAAAATGGAAACTAAGATCGTCATAGAAGATCAGCAACTAAAGCAAAATAGAAACTAAGATGATCATAGAAGATCAGCAACTAAAGCAAAATAGAAACTAAGATCATCATAGAAGATCAGCAACTAAAGCAAAATAGAAACTAAGATCATCATAGAAGATCAGCAACTAAAGCAAAATAGAAACTAAGGTCGTCATAGAAGATCAGCAACTAAAGCAAACAAACATGTCAAATATTTGGGATTATATAAAATCATCTTGACGATATAAAGGCAGGAAATGTAAACCATAGATGCCACAAATCAAATCAAATTATTTGGCAGATATCACCATTATTGCAAAACAAATATGCAACAATTCATAGAAAATGAGCACTGGTCAACATAGTCCTCCTCCTCATTCTTCTTCTTATGTCTTTCATCTCTATTAGACTGATCAGTATGTACACATTTATTACTCTATTTTTACTCGACCTGAAATCACCCAATCTTCTCCAAACTACTTAGGATAATATCATTTCATTAACCATCTTGATGGCGTCTGTGGCTTAGGAGATATTGAGACAGAGTTTCATAACTCCCCAACACACCGAGTCTAGGGTTCAAGGTCAGCCTGGGAAATTTGGAAGCAGATAACTTTGCATTGATTTCCATGGTATCAAACATTGGCCATTCAGAAAGTAATGGCAAACTACTGAACCTAAATTGCCTCGTAAAACATAAACATTCAATAAATGCTGTTGATTGCAGTGTCCTGTAAAGGACATGCAACTAATTGACTTAACTGATTAATTAATACATATTTTTCATATTATTAGGGGATTATCACAACTTATATCTTAACATGGCAAAATCAAAGATAATGCATACAGATAAAACTACTATGGAGAAAGAAATATATGTTAATGAGGAAAAATTGGAGGTGGTGGAAAATTTTGAATATCTTGGGTCATTGATTACCAACAACAGTGACACAATGAAAGAAATTAAACGACAACTATCAATTGCTCTTCAAAGACTAAACCAACTGAATAAATTATGGAGTGGGACAGACAGAACTACAAAAATTAGATTTTTAAGAGGATGCTTCTTTCCCATTGCAACATACGCCTGTGAGACCTGGACACTTATTAAACAAGATGAACAGTGCATAAATGCCTTTGAATATAAATTTTATAGACGAGTTCTAAGAATATCATGGGTAAATAAAAGAACAAATGCATCCATACTTCAAGGGCTGAATATTGAAGAAGGTTGGCTATTAAAGACGATAAAACAAAGAAAATTGAAATATTTTGGTCACTTGAAACGTCATGAAAGTTTGGAGAGAACAATAATGGAGGGGTATATGCCTGGGAAGAGAGGAAGAGGAAGGCCAAAGAGAAGATGGATGCAGGATGTGGCGGATGATCTCCAGATGGGTGTATCAGACACGGGACATCTTTGTGATCGAGAGGTTTTCCGGAAGGTTATGGGAGCGAGGTTCTGCAAAGGACATGCTACTGAAAGAATGAATGAATGAATGATGATGCCATCAATCATATGTAATCTTTATTTATTGCCCATACTTCTTCCTCTTAGTTGCATTCTACCTGTCACTCACGTTTTTGTTTTCCTACTGAGCTACAAATTGATTGACAACTGATGGTAACATTTGGACATTTTGATAAACAGGAGATGGTGATGATAAAGAATAAAAGCAGATATGTCTCACGTGTTGGAGACATGGTCAAGGCTGTGAGAAATAAAGTAAACCAAAATCAAGAACAGGTATTTATTGCAGTAATTAGCAAAATTATGGATGATCATAGAAGATCTGTGTTTTTCTTTATGTTGTATTGCTTATAATGTTTACTTCAAAGTGTTTGCTTTATATTCATAAAACTTCATTTTTCAGATGTGAAAAAGGTCACTAGGCTGAATTAAGAAAATGAATGTGCTTATACTTGTTTGTTTTTTATTTATTTAAATTATTATTTCTGTATCTTCAGTGTTGACTCCTGGGTATATTGGAAAGTTTTTTGCAGCTCTTATTTATAGCCATAGAGCTTCATGTTCACAGGAGCTCCATTGGGCCAATGAATCATAGTTGGAGCATTATTTAAGAACACACAACACACTTTTGTGCACTTGATCAAATGTACTCTGTGCTGAGTCACCAAATTTAATATCAAGTATATATGGCTGCATAGTGTATTGTGATTTCTATGTTGAGACAGAAAATGGTGACCTTTTCTTGTCTGTTTAAGAACTCCCATAGAACTAATCTATTAGCATCAGTGAGTACGGCAGTAGTAGTAGTAACATCAGGGAGCCCAGGTCAATCTTAAACAAGTTATCGTCTAACTGGTAATTGGACCAGCTGACTGGCCATTGTTCTTTTGTGGCTCTGGATTCTTCTCCTTCTGCATTTCATCTACCAGTGGAGCTTATGTCCTCAACCAACTCATGCCAAGCTCTTTGTAGATTTGATCTTGATTAGTTGAATTTTGCAACTAAAGTTTTCTATAGGTTGAGTCTCATTCAGTCTTATTCCAGCCTTAATTAGTTGCTTCTTATAATATGCATGGTAGGCTATAGTGTTACTATTCTTTGCATCATAAGGAATTAATAGCATGTAAATCACTTTCATGTTTGTTTTCTTTTATTCACTGCATCTAGTAAATAAGCAACAAGTTATAAATAGCATTTTTCTACCAATGTTCTGCTGCATGGGTGGTGTCTAAATCACAAGAGAAGAAAGAGAAACAACTCATTACACCTGACATGAAAAGCTTGAGAAAAGTTGCCAGCTTCACTAGCTGGGAGAGAATTATAAATGGTGATATTAGAAATATCATATGTACTAATTCTATATTGACCTGGGCTGTCAGGTTGATCAATCCCAAAATGGGTATTAGGAAATGTTCTCAGTAGTAAAGGCGGCCGGTGTGATATTGACTACATCAGCCATATCAGTCTATGAAAAATATGGTACTAGCACGCTACATACAACACACTTCAATACGCATGGGAAAGAGCCCTTTACCTTTACTTATATGTTAATTGATATATGTTGTGTTGGATGTTGGAATAATATGTCCTGGTCAAGAATGAGTTGAATAAATTAATGAATGAAAAATCCTTTAAATTCACTGTTAAATTTAAATATGAATGCCTTTGAGGCTGCAGTGATATAGTGGTTAGTGAACTAGACTGTCAAGAGAAAAGTTGACAGGGTCGACTTCATTGCACCGGGTTTTATCCCATATGGATCGGTCTCTTTCCGCAGCACAGAAAGCATCGCACAAAGCACGAACTCCGTAGCTTTTAGTGACGACCCACAATAGTCTCCGAAACATTTAACTCGAAAACCGAAGAACGCGGCCCGGAATTGAACCTACAACCTTCGGAGCACGAGTAAAACGGCTTGACCACTTCACCACAGAGACTCCTAGACTGTCAAGACAGTGGTCTGGGTTAGTGCACTTGACTGTCAAGACAGTGGTCTGGGTTAGTGCGCTTGACTGTCAAGACAGTGGTCTGGGTTAGTGCACTAGACTGTCAAGACAGTGGTCTGGGTTAGTGCACTAGACTGCCAAGACAGTGGTCTGGGTTAGTGCACTAGACTGCCAAGACAGTGGTCTGGGTTAGTACACTAGTATAACAAAGCACACACAGAGAGGACTAACGAGTTCTCTTGGTTGAATATAAATGGAGTTTTATTTCAAGTTGATGACCACTACAATCTTATTTCAATTCCGTAATTATGGTGACTTCTCTCCTCTAGTCCCAGATGTTTACTGACTGCCCTAACAACAAACTACGTCACGACTTGAGCATCTCTCTCCTCATCCCATCCTGATGCTCAAGCGTGCTGTAGCTTTGCACACCTAACTAATACATTCTGCTACACCTTCCTATGTTTTGAAAAGACTTTTTCCCTTCAAAAAGTCTTTACTCCTAATCCCTCTATTCTATACCCTCTCTTTCCTTTCACAACCCCTCTAATCTTCCCCCAAACCAACAATCTATTCGTAACTCTTTCCCCTGCCATATAGTAAACCACTATACATTTCTTGTTCGTTCTTGGTTCCTTTACAAAATATATACATCATAAGAACAGCTCGTATAAATCATTACCGTACATTTGACATTATGAAATTCCTCACTCTTTCACAACACAGGATAGACAGAAAACAATGTAGTTAGAAAAAGTAAAGAAGGGGTGCGCACCCAGTTTGTGAAAAGTACTAGAAGTATAATGAATGAATAGTCAACACAATCCCATTTACCTCTCTTTCCCACGAAAAAACTTTTGTAGAAAGTTTTTTCTAAAATATATTCTATGAAATACATATCCGTTTACTATAAATTAAGTTGCTCTAAGTTTTCTCAACATATATATATTCAACATTTATATTGCCATCCACAACCTTGTCTATATTTCTGATATCTCATCTCCAACCACGAACCAATGTTCATATTCCATGAACATTTTAAATTAATTAACGCTGATTTTTCACAGCTCCTATATCTTTCCCCCTCACATCCCAGGATATGCTTCCTTGTCTACCTATATATACCTCAGCTTATATGCTGCCATTCACAGTCTTCCCCCCCTTTCTTCTTTTTTTTTTCTATATACCCAACCTTATATCTTCACATAATGCTGACTTTAATGCAGCTCCTACTTTACTTTCTCATAGCCATCCCCGACCTATGTTTCTAATACTTCATATCCATAAGAACCTCCTCATGCCGATTATTACAGCAACTTAATATTCACAAAGAGAATGTGTCTCTCTATTAGCCCCCAGTAGTTTTATTAACTCTTTTCTGAATGAAGGGTCTTAAATAAAGCCCCATGTATTTTCTTTATTCTAGCCAACATCATAATTATTTAAAAATTAAACTTACTTAACTAAATTTGTAACATATTTACTAACAAGGTAACCTAACACACAAAACAACTTAGCTAAATAAAATCAAAACAGGACATCATACCCCCCAAATAGTTTTTTATACATATTTATGTTTCCTCTCATATTAACTAAAGATGTCAACTCATTCAAAGAAAAACACATTTTAAAATAATATAACATGCATTCTATCAAATCAGAAGAAAATATTCTAGTATTACCTAACACTACTGGTCTCTTTTACGGACCAATAGTTTGTACGCAAAAGTCTAAGAACACAATAACCCTATTCTAAAATCAAATAATAACAATCATTTTACAGGACCAAATCAAGCAAAAAAAACATATTATATATGAGGCATTAAAAGCTCAAATTCAATAAAAAAAAAAAACTGTCTTCTCGCTAAAGAGAAGGTTTTCAAAAAAAATATAATTCACTTAGAATTAACTACGTAAAGTGACCCAGCAACTTTGGCCTCCTATACGAACCAATGTAACACATATCTATTCACACAAGTCATTCCATTATTTTTATAACCGAGAAAACACCACAACTCACTGCTAAGTATATATATCTGTTATCTACAGACCAATTCCTAACTTAAAACAATATCTGTTCTCTCAATAAAAGTCATTAACCAACAATGACCGTACTATCTACCAATAGAACTTGTGGTTCGGCACACCAATTGTTTCCCTTCATTTGTAGCAACTTCTTAATCATTACCATTAATCACTGTATTTCTAGCATCAAAAAAACTTGTCTATATTTCTATAGAGTACATCTACCTGCTGTACTATTGACTAAGAAAACTCAAGAAGTTGAAACATATGCTTCACTCGAATTTACATCTATATTAGTTATCTTAATACCTAACTACTCCTCAAAACCATTTATGAAAAGTATCAATAGAAGCCTTTTCCATTTCCACTGTCTCATATACTTCATCAAGTATCTCTTTCCTTTTTAAATCATGAAACTTATTTCTTGCTATCTGCAGTATTTTCTATCCATTTACTTCCTACGTTTCCACTTCTTCAATAACTCCAAGTTTCTTTGAATAAGTGCTATCTCTACACCAATATCTTCTTCTTCGTATAACTTATTAGTTTCTTCCATACTACTATTTGATTCTGACTTTTCATCCATTTCCTCTTCTTCATCTGTATGTCTCTCGCTAGCAGCCGCTAATTTCTTCCGTTCAATATCCCATCTAATTTGTCTATCATTATTTCTTAAGGACCTTTCTAGTAGAGGCATATCTTCACCGCTTGTTGAATAATCTCTAATTCTTCTCTGTCTTTTTACTTCTTTTTCTCTTTGTTTATCCATTCTTCTTTTCGTTGCTTGTCTAGTATTCTTAAATGGAGCACCTATTTCCTCTTCCATAGACTCTATACTATCATAATGATCCTCATTTATATTTTCTTCTTCTATCGTTTTCGGCATTGTCTGTTCTTGAGTATCATCGCACATTGGAGTTGTTATTAACTGATTTTGTACTGGATCTTTTCTAAAAGCTGGGGTTATTGTAGCTCCTCTGACGGCTTGTTCATCTAAGTATCCGGTGTCTGAATAATAATTATTATTATAATTATTATTTCCCTTCTCATCCTCATCTCTTCTTAAGTGTTCCACGTGTGCTCTTACCACATGTCCCGTGATCTGGTTCTTGATACTATACGATACATTTCCTAGCTTTTCCAAAACGTAATAACCTGGGACCCAACGAGCATCAAACTTAGAGTTCCTTCTATGCTTCTTGTAATAAACTCTATCACCCACTTTAAACTCCTGTAATTTTGTATTCACGTTTTTGTACTTTTTCTGTCTTTCTCTAGCTTTAATTATATTATTCTTTAATCTTACGTGTGCTTTATGCATTTCTTGTATGATGGTCTCTTGAAAGTCTTCCCCCATATATTTCCGTCTTGGTTTTAACAGATTATCTATAGGTAGTATTGGTTCTCTCCCGTGTATTAAATAGAATGGTGAAAACCCCGTACTTTCATTTTGATTTGTGCGTATAGCGCTAAGCGCAGGTCTTAGGAATAAATCCCAATCTTTTTCATGTTCCTCAACAATCTTTGCTATAATATCGTATAATGTCCTATGTTGTCGTTCGTTCTTAGCATTTGAAGAAGGTCTGTAGTATGAGGTCTTTATATGTTTTATATTCAAATCTTTTAATAACTTTTCGAATTTCTTATTCACAAATTCTTTACCATTATCCGTGAGTACAATCTGTGGACAACTAAATCTTGGTACGAACTCCTGTAAAAAAAATATTAATGACAGTATCTGCGCTCTTATCTGGGATTGCATAAACTTCCGGCCAAAGACTATAGACGTCTACCATATGAATTAAATACACGTTCCCTGATAATGTTCTAGGGTGAGGACCCGATATATCTAAACTAATTTTTTGCATTGGAAACTGAGGAATATCTGTATCTTGTAAGGGACACTTAATTGTTTTCATATTCCTTAAATCTGCATCTTTCACACGTATCTACATATTTACAAGCAGATTTAAATAAGTTCGGCCAATAATATTTACTCGTAAGTGCTTTCACTAATTTATCACGACCGAGATGACCATTCTCATCATGATATGCTTTTAAAACTTCATCTTCCAAATGTTTTGGAATATATTTCCTTAGCTGTTCGTTCCTTTCACTCATATAATATAACTGTTCATCCTCTTGCAAAACTAAATAATTCTTCTTATATTTATTCTCCTCCGTTTCTTTTAATTTCTGTTTTATTTGTAAGACTTTTGGATCTAATTCTTGTTCTTCTTTCATATTAAATTGTGCTAAATGTGGGTCTTCTGCTCTAGGTTCAGACTCTTGATCCGATGGTAAACTCTCAAAATTTTCTCTGTTTATTATGGCAGAATCTAATATATTAACTTGCCAGTTTCAGTCGTCTATCTCCGGTTCACCCTCATCTTCTGTGTCTCCTGATGACTGTGGATACGGGATCCTAGACAATAAATCAGCACATGTGTTAATCCTACCTGGTATGTATTCAATTCTTGTATTGTATCCCTGTAGATTCAATGCCCACGTCTGTATTTTCCTGTTCTGCACTGGAGCTTCTAACAGAGATTTTAAAGGCATGTGGTCAGTTCTAATAACAAAATTTGCGTTATGTAAATAGTAGTTAAGTTTCTGTAGAGCATAATGAATAGCATAAGCCTCTTTCTCGATAGTCGACCATTTGCGCTGAGACCTGCTAAGTTTATGAGACAAGAAATAAATTGGCCTTTAATTTTTAACCCCTGGTATTCCAGATTCTTTTCCTTCATATGGTTGAACCAAACAGGCTCCTATAGCATTATCGGAAGCATCTGTATATAGTACTAGCTGTTTATTCAAATCTGGATGCGTCAATAGTGGTACCACTGTTAAGCTGTTTTTTAAAAACTCGAACGCTTTTTGACACTCATCATCCCACTTAAATCTAGCGTATTTTCCAGTTAAATTAGTAATAGGTTCTGCTATCTTTGAGAACCCTGGAATGAACCGTCTATAATACCCACAGGTTCCAATAAACGCACGCACTTCTTTTACGTTAGTTGGAGGAGGTAACTCTTTAATAACCTTTATCTTGTCTTGGTCTGGTTTAATTCCGTCTCTATTAATAATATACCCCAAATATTTTGTTTCTGTTTTTAAAAACTCGCATTTACTAAGCTTCAATTTAACATCATGTACTCTTAATCTGTCGAATACTAATCTTACATGTTTTAAGTGATCATCCACATCCCCTGCTGTATAGATTAGAATGTCGTCTATGTATGCCAATGCAAACTTTTGCATACCCTCTAATACCTCATTTATTAACAGCATGTAGTGAGATGGAGCCGTTCGAACCCCGAATGGCATTCGTAAAAATTCGTAAGAACCCATATGAGTACAGAAAGCACTTTTCTTTTGAGCATCTTCCGACATCGGAATACACCAGAATCCTGATCTTGCGTCTAGTGTTGTAAAAAATGTAGAGCCATTAAGCAACCCCAAAATATCATCAATCACCGGCAATGGGTACGCTACATTCTTAGTGATTTTGTTCAACGCCCTGTAGTCACAGCAGAATCGATGTGAACCGTCAGGTTTGGTCACGATGACGATCGGAGATGACCATTCTGACTTCGATCTTGTTATTATTCCTGCTTTCAACATATCTTCTATTGCCTTTTCAACAATTTCTCTATTCCTTAAGGGAGTTCTATACGGTTTTAAACTAATTGGTGGATGATTTCCCGTATCTATTTCCATTGTAACTGTTTTTGTCCTTCCCAATTCTAAATCATTAATTGCGAATACATCCTGATTTTCTTTTATAAGTTGTTCTAATACTTCCTTATTTTCTGGTGGAGCCTTTAACTGTGTCAACAATTCTTGTTCCCTTGTCATTTTGTCTAATGAATGTATTTGGGCTATATTTCTTCTGAATGGATGGATCAATTCATCCTTCTGCACGTTCCCTTTTCTTCCGCGTCTGCGTCTGTTATTAATTCTTTCAGTAGGAGTTTCTGAATAGTTTGTTCCCGGCATTTTTACCCTATCTGTTACTAATATGTCACTAATGTTATGTTCTAGTTTGGCTATTACACATCCTCTGTATAGTCTAATTTCTCTACCTGTGTTGTTAATAATCATCACTGGAAAGGTTAAGTGTTTATCTAATGATATTATTCCATCCGGGACTTCTAGACCAGGCTCATCAATTACTTCCTTTTGCAATTCAGTGATTCTAACTGTGTGTCCTGCCACATAGTATGGGTTTCTCTTTACCTTTGCTTGTATCAAATTAACCGACTGTGGTTTTAACGTCGTAGACATTTTAACTCTAACTAGTGCTGATATATGCATGTCTTCTTCCATATCTACATAGACGTCCTTGAATTTTAATTTGTGTAAATCAAAGAAAAGTCTTATTCCATTTTTTATTAAAAAATCTCTTCCTATAAGCATATTTCTATTTAAATCTTTCACTACATGAAAAAGATGTCTTACGTTGATCCCTCCTAATTTAAAATTGATCATTGTTTGTCCAATTACTTGTAAATTCTGTCCTGTAACAGAGTGAAGATTATTATAACTCTTAAATATTCTACAATTTCTCATTATTTTATATAAAAAACTTTCTTTAATTACACTAACCTGAGCTCCTGAATCAATTAATGTACGAACTCTATATTTTCCTATTTCTATTATACATGAGCTAGGATCTATTTTATTTTCCGTAAACTGTTTGATTTCATCTAGTTGAAAGTATTCTCTACTCGTCCTACTATACCTGTTATTAACATATTCTTTAAATCTTGGGACCTTGTTATTTTCCCTCCTACTACAGGTCCTATTTAATAGGTAGGGCGCCGGTTTTCCTGCATTCTTGTACCTGTAAAATGTCTATCTTCAACATTCCTATTCAACCTGCTATTGCCATTTCTACTTTGTGTATTCGACTGGACACGCCTGTTACTACAAAAGCGAAACCCGTGTCCGCGTTGACCACAAAACCAACAGACTATATTTGTGCTATTTGTGTTTCCTACTGTCTCACTTGTAGGATATCTCCTTTGTCTACTTCCATCATAAGCATTTCTATTACTACCTTGTAATGTCTGTATACTTCCTCTCCTATTCCATCCGAACCTTGTTTGTCCTATCTCCATAGGCTCTTCAATCCTGTCTTCTCGACTAGTTCCTATTTCTCCCTGTTCTCAATCTAAATCTACGTCTCAAATTTTCTTCTTGTACCACAATATCTACAGCTTGTGATAACCTCTCGGGGTTTTCTCTCATCAGCTTAAACTTCAGTCCATCGGATTTTATGCCATCTACAAAAATCCCGACTAACATCCTCTCCACCTCTTCTCCTCGTACATTCTGTCCTAAGAATGCCTCTTCAGCCAAGTTAATCAACCTATCGCTGAACAATTGTATCGTCTCTCCAGTGTTTTGTTTAGACTGTCTTAACACCGAAAATGCATGTTGTGGGTCCGTTATTTCTGCGTACTTATGGGCCAGGTCGTCTTTGAACTGTTCCCATGTCTCATCTACTCTAGCCTCTAACTTTCTTCTGATATGATCTGAAACCGGTTCTGTTGCTGCTTGATAAGCAAGTTTCATTTTCTCTTCATCTGATGCTGACACCAAATATGCATATTTCTCTATGGAAGTTACCCACTTCTTAAAATCTCTTGCTTGTCCGCTAAACTTAACAATTTCAGTTGCCATTCCTTGTTGTTTCATGACTGTGTTAAGTCTATCTATAACCGTTCCTACCCCCGTCAAAACTTGTGCCAATGAATCTTGTTCTGTCATGCTGAAATACTTCTGTATACCCTAATAAAATCAACTTTACATTTGTAACCAGCTAATTTAAAGATATAATTGTATTTACTTTACACAATAAGAATTGTTCAAGCAGTCAATGGTATCTAAAATGATATTTAAGGTTTACTAATTACCACTAGCTCTGCTCCCGATCCAAGACAGACGGATTCCTCTATGTTCGCTGAAAGTTTTCTGGTCAGTTAGAACTCAAACGATAGGAGTCTGTGTTAGTTGAAATGCTCCTCCAACCGATCACGTACTTCAGGGAGTTTCTTCTTCGAACGCTTCAGTAACTTCAGCCCCTGGTCGGGCCCCTACCAGATTTCTGGCTTCTTTTCACCCCGAATAGGGCACATCAAAGCGACGACTTGAAAAACCAGAGTAGCTCAGTAAAGCGATTTAACTTTGGGTCCCCTCTTCAGCAGGTCGGCAGCCCAGTCCACCCAACCACCTCTGAGGGTTCCCTAACAACATCGCCTCTGTTGAAAGCCTTCTCATTTCTTCATATTTTTCAAATGAGCGATTGACTTGTTTGACTTATTCAAGGTCACGCTTCAACGGCTTTCAGTTCGCTCCAGGCAATCTTGATGCAGAGTAGATATTATTCTTTCAGTATAACGTCTCCACTGGACTATATTTGCCTTCAAGTTTCTTCTTCTTGAGCCTCTTGTTTCGCAGGAGCCCGAGAAAACGTGCTGGTTGTTCCTATTCTTTTGCTCAGTAGGATGGTGACAATCGCACACACTGCAACCCGTTATGGCAAGCCGGTTTTCATACCTCTCCTGACAACAACCGCCTGTACAGCTAGGATTCTTGATAGCAGGTCCGTACAGCGAGGTTCACTGAAGAATACTTACAGACAACCACCCCTAGCCGGGCTTTTGGCTGCTGTAACTCTCACAGACGACGTAGTGGCCATTTATCAAACTCGTTTTACGTTCAATATGAGTTTAGAACTGTGCCGTAATCCTGTCTCCGGGCAATTGATACGAGCAGAACAAAGATCTTCAAAATTTTGGAGCTACTTCGACGTGTTACTTCGATGTGTCGATGTAGACAGTGTTTTGAGATTCCGCCGCGACAATCCAACTAAGTATCCTGGTTCGTGGGCAGCATTTCGTCCTTTATAACAAAGCGGACACAGAGAGGACTAACTGAGTCTGTTGGTTGAATATAAATGGAGTTTTATTTCAAATTGATGACCACTACAAGAATCTGATTACATTTCCAAAATCAGGGTGACTTCTCTCTTCTAGTCCTAGATGTTTACTGACTGCCCTAACAACAAACTACGTCACGACTTGAGCATCTCTCTCCTCATCCCATCCTGATGCTCAAGCGTGCTGTAGCTTTGCACACCTAACTAATACATTCTGCTACACTAGACTGTCAAGACAGTGGTCTGGGTTAGTGCACTAGACTGTCAAGACAGTGGTCTGGGTTAGTGCACTTGACTGTCAAGACAGTGGTCTGGGTTAGTGCACTTGACTGTCAAGACAGTGGTCTGGGTTAGTGCACTAGACTGCCAAGACAGTGGTCTGGGTTAGTGCACTAGACTGCCAAGACAGTGGTCTGGGTTAGTGCACTAGACTGCCAAGACAGTGGTCTGGGTTAGTGCACTAGACTGCCAAGACAGTGGTCTGGGTTAGTGCACTAGACTGTCAAGACAGTGGTCTGGGTTAGTGCACTAGACTGTCAAGACAGTGGTCTGGGTTAGTGCACTAGACTCTTAAGACAGTGGTCTGGGTTAGTGCACTAGACTGTCAAGACAGTGGTCTGGGTTAGTGCACTAGACTGTCAAGACAGTGGTCTGGGTTAGTGCACTAGACTGTCAAGACAGTGGTCTGGGTTAGTGCACTAAACTGTCAAGACAGTGGTCTGGGTTAGTGCACTAGACTGTCAAGACAGTGGTCTGGGTTAGTGCACTAGACTGTCAAGACAGTGGTTTGGGTTAGTGCACTAGACTGTTAAGACAGTGGTCTGGGTTAGTGCACTAGACTGTTAAGACAGTGGTCTGGGTTAGTGCACTAGATTCTTAAGACAGTGATCTGGGTTAGTGCACTAAACTCTTAAGACAGTGGTCTGGGTTAGTGCACTAGACTCTTAAGACAGTGGTCTGGGTTAGTGCACTAGACTGTCAAGACAGTGGTCTGGGTTAGTGCACTTGACTGTCAAGACAGTGGTCTGGGTTAGTGCACTAGACTGTCAAGACAGTGGTCTGGGTTAGTGCACTAGACTGTCAAGACAGTGGTCTGGGTTAGTGCACTAGACTGTCAAGACAGTGGTCTGGGTTAGTGCACTAGACTGTTAAGACAGTGGTCTGGGTTAGTGCACTAGACTGTCAAGACAGTGGTCTGGGTTAGTGCACTAGACTGTCAAGACAGTGGTCTGGGTTAGTGCACTAGACTGTCAAGGCAGTGGTCTGGGTTAGTGCACTTGACTGTCAAGACAGTGGTCTGGGTTAGTGCACTAGACTGTCAAGACAGTGGTCTGGGTTAGTGCACTAGACTGTTAAGACAGTGGTCTGGGTTAGTGCACTATACTGTCAAGACAGTGGTCTGGGTTAGTGCACTAGACAGTCAAGACAGTGGTCTGGGTTAGTGCACTAAACTGTCAAGACAGTGGTATGGGTTAGTGCACTAGACTGTCAAGACAGTGGTCTGGGTTAGTGCACTTGACTGTCATGACAGTGGTATGGGTTAGTGCACTTGACTGTCAAGACAGTGGTCTGGGTTAGTGCACTAGACTGTCAAGACAGTGGTCTGGGTTAGTGCACTTGACTGTCAAGACAGTGGTCTGGGTTAGTGCACTAGACTGTCAAGACAGTGGTCTGGGTTAGTGCACTAGACTGTTAAGACAGTGGTCTGGGTTAGTGCACTAGACTGTCAAGACAGTGGTCTGGGTTAGTGCACTAGACTGTCAAGACAGTGGTCTGGGTTAGTGCACTTGACTGTCAAGACAGTGGTATGGGTTAGTGCACTTGACTGTCAAGACAGTGGTCTGGGTTAGTGCACTAGACTGTCAAGACAGTGGTCTGGGTTAGTGCACTAGACTGTCAAGACAGTGGTCTGGGTTAGTGCACTAGACTGTCAAAACAGTGGTCTGGGTTAGTGCGCTAGACTGTTAAGACAGTGGTCTGGGTTAGTGCACTAGACTGTCAAGACAGTGGTCTGGGTTAGTGCACTTGACTGTCAAGACAGTGGTCTGGGTTAGTGCACTAGACTGTCAAGACAGTGGTCTGGGTTAGTGCACTAGACTGTTAAGACAGTGGTCTGGGTTAGTGCACTAGACTGTCAAGACAGTGGTCTGGGTTAGTGCACTTGACTGTCAAGACAGTGGTATGGGTTAGTGCACTTGACTGTCAAGACAGTGGTCTGGGTTAGTGCACTAGACTGTCAAGACAGTGGTCTGGGTTAGTGCACTAGACTGTCAAGACAGTGGTCTGGGTTAGTGCACTTAACTGTCAAGACAGTGGTCTGGGTTAGTGCACTAGACTGTCAAGACAGTGGTCTGGGTTAGTGCACTAGACTGTCAAGACAGTGGTCTGGGTTAGTGCACTAGACTGTTAAGACAGTGGTCTGGGTTAGTGCACTAGACTGTCAAGACAGTGGTCTGGGTTAGTGCACTAGACTGTCAAGACAGTGGTCTGGGTTAGTGCACTTGACTGTCAAGACAGTGGTCTGGGTTAGTGCACTTGACTGTCAAGACAGTGGTCTGGGTTAGTGCACTAGACTGTCAAGACAGTGGTCTGGGTTAGTGCACTTGACTGTCAAGACAGTGCTCTGGGTTAGTGCACTAGACTGTCAAGACAGTGGTCTGGGTTAGTGCACTAGACTGCCAAGACAGTGCTCTGGGTTAGTGCACTAGGCTGTCAAGAAAGTGGTCTGGGTTCAATCCCCAGCAACAGCAGGAGTATTTTTACAACCGGCACAATTTTCAAATGTTTTGGGGAATTTATGGGAAGGAAAAATGATGAGGAAGAGAACTGGCTGCCCCCCTTTATATGTCATGGCCAGAAACATGTAAAGACCTAACACTTCACACACCCTCCTATGGTAGTATCTGCATTGGGACTACATGTACCATTGATTTTCATGTCTTTGCAGGTTCAGCATCACCCTAGTGTCTTCATAAGCTATTGCTGGTCCAACTCCAGAGATGCTCAGTCCAAGGGCACCAAGTGCCCACTAGAAGCCTTAGGTTGGGGTGATCCCAGAGAAATAAAACAGGAACTGGAGAAACGAGGAGTCTCTTGCTGGATAGATATAGACCAGCCTGCAGCTGTAAATATTTCGATGAGCTTTAATCTCAAGTTGAATTTTTAAAAATCTGTTTTGCTTGTGTAGTGAATAGCATTGTTCGTTGTTTAGATTTAGCATTCCATGCATTAAAGAGGAGTTTATGGATAGGGAAAGGCTGTCTGGCAAAATTGACATCATGTTCTCATGGTGAGTTTGAGATTTATAGGGAACTTGGAAAGACTGTTAACGCAGACAAAGTTCTGCACAGGACCATATAGGAATTTTACACAACAGAATAGTATATTACTAATGTTTACACATTTATATTAAATAATTTGCACAATCAGGGTTATCCTTTTTATATTTTAGACTCATATAAACACAGTTACACTTTTAACGTGATAAAAGTATACTTTTTACATTAATCATTCAACAGTTTATATGTACTTATTTACCCAGTCAATGTATATCAGTGTCACAGTCTTACGTTACACGCACAGGCATTCTCGCGACTTCATCTATACCTCACAGATAACTTCGCTTGTATAGATGGTTTCAAGGATTTTATTACAGGCAATCCTGATAATCACACATTTGCGACAAGGTGTTATCGGCCTGTCAAATGAATACAATGGTCGCCTCTCTTCACACAGCATATATAGCAATAAATACAATCAACTCTCTCGCTAATATAACATGCGTTCACTACACTCGATATAGACTGTCGGAAAACACTAGTCCTGTCGGGAAGCCGTCTCATCGCTGTCTGCCCCAACTCATCCCGTCGCTTGCCTACGTGGTCAAAATCTCCCGTGCGGTGTCAGTAACTCTCAGTGCTGTTCTATTTGTCACGTAGTACTCTCGTCTAGTACTTGTTCACCCTAAAGTTCTACTACTGTTTACGTCATCACGGGGGTTCTCCGTGACCTAATGTCCCCATCCCCTATCCTCGAGGTTGGTCCCTCTGTTGTCCTACGTATGACACGTTAGTGTCCCCACCCGAGTCTGGTCTTATAACTATTCTTAAGTCCTAGCTTGGGTGTTGCCTCTACTCTGTCTATCCCTTTATAGAGGTCCTATCTCTATGTCCTATCAATCCTTGCCCCTCTTCTGTCCCTAGTCTACCCTAGTGGTCTCTAACACCTTGACAATCAGTTTACATGTGTGTACATGCAAGCATACAGCACATATATACATATGTGTATTCATATATGTATACAATTTTATTTCATCCAGGGAAAAGGTTTATTCAAGAATATCACAGAAGGCATCCGCAACTCGCAAGTTCTGGTTGCTTTTGTCTCAAATGAGGTAACTGCTGCCTGTATGTGTTGCAGAAAACTGTCAGATATGCATGTAATGTTGCAGCACTGCTTTTGGGATTTCATTAACTAGAGCCTTTCAGTTTATGCAATAGTACACAGCGTGACACTGTACAAGAGTCAACCACAATGTGTGGACGTGTGCTACATAAATATCTATGAATGATCCATGGTTGGCCACGATTAGCCATTTTTAAAAAAACAACCACAGTTTGTGTTGGTTTCACACTTATTGCAGTAATATAAATTTCAGTTTCACTCTGTTGTTTATCATAATGATCTCAGGCATCATGACCTCAGTGCCATATTGATCTACTAGCGACAGATCTGTGATCATATATATTCTAATGGTTGAGTATGTTTCCCCGGGAAGGTTAACCGGTCAACAAATGCCCGCAGAAGTTGGATGTGTCGGCCTAACGGCGCAAGAACGCAGCTCTGCTGTAAACAGGCACAACGCAATCACGTCTGGAAAAAAAAGTCCGGATGAACGCAGAAGAAGAAGAAGAAGAGTATGTTCTTCTCTGCTCTTCTCCTCCCCAGCACAGGGGTTCCTATAAGCAAGAACCGGCCAGGTGTACATATCCATCATACCCTTGCATAATACATACTACACCAAAAGTATACACTGACTCCATCGATATCTTGTGGTCAGGCCCTTGAGCTCAGACCGCATCGTATGTCTGAACTCCCAGACATATCTCACGGACAGATTAGGTTACAACTCCTAGTAATCCTAACTTAAGTCCAGTAGCTTTTCAGCCACGCGTCTCATCCCTAGTAAATAGTCAATATGATGACACATTCCCTACTAGCTCATACCTAATGGATATTAGATAGAGAGACAGGGTCCCTTCCTGAGGATGGTAACGTTCCATACCTCCTATGGAGATCATCAAGTGTTATGGTCGGGATCATCTTTCGTACTCACAATTTGTCTCATCAAAAAAGTAGATAAGCATATCAGGATATTTCAGGTCAGTACTCTATGACACCTCCCAGATTACTGGAAGATGCTCAGGCTACAATGATAACTAACCTGAAATACTGAATTAAAGACCAGACAAACAACAGAAGAGTTTCATGTATTTGTGTTTGTCGCTTTCCACCTTTCTTCCTCGGATACCCGGATTTCGGTTGTGTGTGTGTGTATGAATATATAGACACTCATCACATAAATACATTCCTTAGGCTGACTGTGTCGAATCATCACCCCAAACAACCTGGTTCTGATGACAGTATAGAGACAATAAAAAGATAGACCCGCCTGACAGATCATTCCTTTCTCAGCAAAGGAAGTATAGAGTCAGACAACACTGATGAAATACACGCGATACATGAGTGGGTGTTTCCCCACCGCTATACTGGCCCACGGTTCAATCCCTAGTAGGTGTGACGATATCTTTCCCTCTTCAGACTAAGCCCAGTTAACTAACAACAGGCCTATGGGGCGATAATCACTTCCCAGCTTATAGCCTCCTACATAGGTGGGTTTCACCTTAATGAGAAGCGTATGTGGTTCTCGCTCGTCACTGTAGCATGATGGAACAGAATTCCTCATTCCCAGTCCGACACATTTCATAAAGATACTTTAAGTCTTAACGGGGACCATCCCAAATAGAAGGGCTATTATTAGATCGTATGTTCCAGAACGAGTTGGGGGAGGCGGCGGTATGCGCTTGTCTTTTGATTGGTTAATAAGTAATGAGCCCACGCTATTCCTGGGCCATATTTTAAAATCTAATTAGTTTGAGCGGGGATCTCACCAGGAGCGGTCGCTAGTGTGATGTGATGACCCAACAATGCCCTTAAAGATTCGATAATATATTGTTCTCTGGACAACAGGTACCACTTTAAAACATACTTTAATGTTGTGGCTAGACCTAGTGAACGAAAGAGAAGAATATAAGAGTATTTTATGAATAAAATGTGAAAGTGGAAAACCTAACTTCTGTGCGCCAGTATTCTGGATACTGCTTCTTCCACCTTGACATGTCTTTCACGCTGTATACTCCAAATGCATATCAATCCCTTGATGTGACTGGTTGCGTATGCTTGATGAATGTATGGCACACTCATGCAAATTCGCAAACCCAAACCCCTTGTGCATTCTTCATGCCTAGGATGACTTATTCTTAAATCAACTGTACCTTTGCTCTCGCGAGTTAACATATGGCAGTTTGGATTGGAATGAGTGATGTAAACATGTACAAGTTCCTTGGTAAAACGCTGAGAATGTTGGAGTGAGTGAGTTGGTGATTTAATAAATAGCCTCTCACATCTAGTGGAAGGAAAGATGCTTCAATATCCATATGTAAACAGGTTGTGTGTGGCACGCCAGAATTGCTAAGTCCATGTGATGCCTGGTGGCTATATGCTCAAGAGAATTAATACAATTTCTCTTTGAAGTAGTACACTGTTACCTCTACTGTTGGATGGTTCATATAAACTAGTTCTTAAGAGAACCATAGGTGTGTGAACCTGTGTCTTAGTTGGCTGAATATAATGTATGGCTCATGCAAATTTACAAGGACTAAACATGTTTTTCCCATATGTGCTTTGGTGCATATGTGAAGAGTTGTTATGCAATTGAGCTTCTGTTACCTACTGTAGTAGACATGAAAATTACTCAGTGGGGAGAGAGCACATGATGATGATAAAGATGATGTACCTGTGAGTCAGGTCTGTCTGAGGAAAGGGGTGAGGTCTGGCATTGCTGTGTAAGTGTATATGGAATAGGACATTCATGCACCAACATCACAGCCATAGGAATGGATGTCTGGTCTGCTAATAGGGTAAATGCCATTAGTTAATACATATTGCATATTGCAGTTGTAAATGCCTATTTTCCATTTCCCTTCACAATGCCTGTCCCATGTTGCTATGTCACAATGATTGCTGTACTGTGTCTGGTCCTCCTTGTGCCCAGGTCTACTGTGGTTCAAACATGGTGGAACTTAGACCACATAAATGCTTGTAATTGTGTTAAGCTACCCTGTCTCAGCATATGGTCTTGTGATTACCACAGTACATCAGAGTGAAATACACTGCATCATCAAACTAGGAGAGGTGTGTTTGGACCACACCCATCCTTTTCCTCCCCATCCCCAATCTGTGTATGTTAATGTATGATAACATCATCTTTTAACACATGTAAAGAGATGTTGTGCCATTTTGTATATTGACAGAGAACAGGAGGATGGAGGAGAGGCTTCCATATATCATCTGGGAAAACTAACCAGTAGTCCCAGAATCCAGAACCAACTCTCTATAAGTGAAATCTTCTAGAACCCACAATATGGGAATTTCCTAGAGACTTTCAGCTCAGCTCTCAAACAGCTGGATATAAATAAGGGAGAAAAATAGTTCTGATGACTTCAGTGATCTTTGAGTCAATCAAATGTCATCTGAGAACTAAACAACAAGTCTATGGTGGTGAACCTCCTTCGAGACGTCTGGTGAAATGACTGGGACAATGGATTGTTTGGCTAGGACTTATCTTAGTTAATCTCCAGCCTGGTGCTCACACAGTGTTCAGAATGAAGACTTGTATGTTAAGTACGTGAGATAGACTGAGGAGAAGGAAGAAGACTGGGACATATTTGTATCTTAGATCTTCCTCTACAGGAAAAGGAGAACAACATCCTAAGTCTCAACTTCATGAACAGTCAACTCACCAGTGAAAGACAAGGCTGTAGCTTTTCTTCAAACTGTGACAGTAGGGGATAATTAGTCAGACTTGGAAAATCATCATGGGGAGAACTGCAACCTGAGCTTGTCCAACACCCATCATAGGTGCTAAAAGGATTAAACAGACCAGTGGAGCAGAAGGTCCCTATGCTTGCCCCAGGTTATGGCTTATCTTGGTTTTCCCTCATTAACAGTAGAGGAAAGGATAAAAGTCAATGGTGTAGTGGTGATTAGAGAGGAGAGGAGGAGGAGAGCTGGTTATTGGCTGGTGGAGTAATGGGGAGGTGTTGTATCTTGTTTATCAACCTGCATGTGTGACATATTTTATGCATTTTCTATGCAATAATTGAAGTCTTGACATGACAGGAGATGAGACAATGGTCATCACTGAACTCACCATCCACTCAATAAATTGTGTATTCAATGAACCAGTGTTTTAAGTACATGTCCCCAGTGAATTTCTTGTACAGTTGCTGTCAAGTATTGTATCTGTGACTGTCTTAAGTGCTGTGGTTGATTATACATATTGTGAAAAGTCTTGTATAGATGTTGTCAAGTATCTCTTATGATGTAAGTCTTGTACAATGGCTGGTGTACACAATTCCTTGTGAATGTATGTCCCACTTTTGTCAAGAAACTGTCATGTAGATGTCTTGTCCAACAGATGTAATGTACAGTTATTGTTGAGTTTGCCTACAAATAATGGAGTCCTACAATCCCAAAGAAATGGGACAACCTGATATAGGTCATACTGACAAAATAAAGAAAGAAAAGATCTATGTGACGGACGAACAGCACACTGGCAACATTATGTTGAGTGAGAGGGATCCTCAGTTGTACAGGCGCTAATAGTTCAGATCTTCTCTGGCCTTGGGTGAACTAGTTACTTCTTATATAAATTTCTGTGTAGATACATAGTGGTCTCACCGTGGGGGTTTGAGCCAAAAGAAAAATGGTTCTCCAAAAAGGCTATTGCGGGAATGATTAGCTCATTTGAGTGACCTCTAGACAAAACGTGCTAAATCATATCCTTTATCTTGTTATTTATTATTCAAGATATATCTCCAGAGAACCCTACTAACTAGGTCCTCTGACAACTCAATCAAACATGTCACAGTCACATGAGTGCTTGACAAGTACTGTTTTCAACCACGCCACCTGATGATTGAAACGTACTAATATCAACCTTGTCCATTAAGGGAATCAAATTAAAGCTCTGTTCAAGCGGAATTCTTCTGTCAGAACCATAATTCCCTCAACTGCCCCATTATTAAGATAGGGTGTCGAATGTATTGTTAATTTGCTTCCACCAGACTGCTCCACTGAGCTGGCTAGCAAAATCCATTCCGTCTTGTCTGTTGAACACTGTTCTCAGCTTAATCTAGGTCATAGTACACACACAAGCTTGCTACACCGCTAGCATGCCTGGTCGAGACTTAACTAACAGCTGGTGTCTGCTGACCCGAGGTCAACGTGTAATTATCGGTCAGAGCACAGGATACGGTGCAACTGGCCGGCCTAGTCAAGAATTGGCCCACAACTGAAATACAAACTTTATTTAAGCGACGCCAAGTATAAAAGGGTGTTACCTTTAAAGCTTAGGAACAACTATGCAACAGACAGCGACCCGGCAGGTTTTTCAATGTCTGGGCTGTAGGTCCCCTCTGGAGCCCCAAAAGGTACATCATGATACAGCTGGTCAAAGACACGGCCTCTCGTCTCAAGGACAACAATGCCACCACTGTAGATCAATCTATAATTCCATATGAATTACATAGCTTACAGCTGGCGGACACGGCAGTGAAAGGATAGCTCAACAACAACAACCTCCGCTGTAGAATCACAGATCCCCGTGATGCCACTAATACAACTGGCTATTGAAGCGGCCACCTTTCTTGATGACTGGCTACCGAATGGCCTCTTCGTGTCCGCTCCGGAAGAACACACTCACCGGAGTCTGCCGAAGAGTTCTGAGCATTACCTCACGAAAGTGACGGCAACTCATCATTCCCCGGGTTTTAGTAGAATGTGGGATTTACAACAGCAAATATCTACGCACACTCAAAGAGTTGCGTTATGTTTCTCAGGACCCGTGGAGTTCATGACAATCCCGATACATAACATCTCAAGGACCCAGAAGATGGTCCTAACTCTTTTTACTCGGAAATCTCCCCTCACCCGCATTAAAATGTGGCCTAGCCACCAAGACGGGGTGGGACAGAGTGGGTACTGTGTTGTCCCGTCTGAGACCCACGTGCGTTTCGCGACACTCAGTCCCCTCTGTTACAACTGAGTGCCTGCACAGAATTGGACTAAAACAACACCTGATAATAGATTAACTAGAAAGTCATTTCTCTGGAACTCACATGGCAAGCAAAATAGAGGGAGACCTAAACACACATGGAGAATTAGAGAAAGATTAATACGAGGAGGGCATAGTAGAAACAGCAGGAGATAACAAAAATTGGACGGTTTGGTATGAGTTTATTGAGGGCCTATGCTCCAATGGAGGATAAAGAGTAGAGGAGCAAGAGATGTGTTTTAATGTGCAGATATGATCCCTTGTTTCTCACCCATGTCTGAAACTGTGAAGCACCTAATTCATTACCCAGAAATCAGGAAGGTGTATGATATCATTGAGTCCCTCTTAAATATTATCCTTAATGGGATTTTAACCTAGCACTTTTTGAATTAGAGGTAGGTACCATACCTTGTAACCAATATATATATATATATATATATATATATATATATATATATATATATATATATATGAAGAGCGGCTGACCAAGTGGCTAGAAAGCCGGAAACTCCTTTGGGAGACCCGGGTTTGAATCCTCGGTAAGGTGTGGGATTTTTTTCTGTCGGGGGCAAAATGAAAATTCTAACCTGCAAAGTTTGCGGAGACTGCACTAGCCAAGCGGTCTTAATTCCTCAGGCTCAAAGACCCCCCCCCCCCCCTTCCATACACCGCAAGGTACTATATTGGCAGTAAATGACAGTTTATATTTATATATAAATATAAAAAATTATTTGTTTGTTGTAGTATGTGAAATCCAACAATTGCATGATGGAGCTTAGATTTGCAATACTCAACATGAACCTCCCCGTTGTAATAGCTGCAGTCGGGACAGGAAACGAATGGAAGCAATCAGAGGTAAGACCTGTGTTCTGTTAAGTGTTTTCTCTCTCTCTCTCTCTCTCTCTCTCTCTCTCTCTCTCTCTCTCTCTCTCTCTCTCTCTCTCTCTCTCTCTCTCTCTTTCTGTGTGTGTGTCTCTCTCTCTCTCTCTCTGTTTATGAGAAGAATAGCATGTGAGTAAACAGTTATCTTTGTGAGTTAACATCTTTTAAGAAAAGATGCATAAATAAGAGATTTCTATCTCCCGAACTTAGGGTTTCTTCTTCTTCTTCTGCGTTCATCCGGAGTTGTTTTTTTTGGATGTGATTGCGTTGTGCCTGTTTACAGCAGAGCTGCGTTCTTGCGCCGTTAGGCCAACACATCCGACTTCTGCGGGCATTTTTGACCAGGTTAACCTTCCCGGGGGTTTCTTAGGACGTTTGACTCTCACTGTTGTGGTGTTATCCCCCATCCCAGCTGGCCCATATAGAACAGCCAAAGATCCTGGTCAGCCCTCAAGGGAAGGCAGGGGCAGACCATGGGCATTCCCCGCCATCCAAGGAGGCTTCCATACTTGCAGAGCCGATACATAGCGCTCTGGTTCTGGGCTCACCCAAGGAATCGTCACGTCCTGCACATGGCTGCTTAGCCTCACTTCAGTATATTGGGCCTTCCGTTCACCATAGGCTGTTCTTCTGGAAACCAGAAGTATGCAGTCTGCAGATGACATCCACACAGTGAGCTTTCGATTCGGACTTTCCATGTAATGGATTTGCTATCCAAGCAATATTCCATTTCATGCCACTAGGACACTTTTCCACCTTTTATGAAGCCCACACAGCGAGCTATCGATTTGGACTTTCCACATAATGGATTTGCTATCCAAGCAATATTCCATTTCATGCCTCTGGGTCTTCATGCACCTTTAAATGTCAACCTGTATGTAGTTAAAGTAAGCTGCGGTCAACTTGAGCTTGTTGATATCTCCATAGAGCTTGTCCTCAAATGAAGCAGGTGTGGGCCAAAATATCTTTCTCTGTTCTGCATACGTTGGGCAATCCTGCAGCAAATGTTTTGCTGTCATTTTTCCAGTTCTACAATTACATTCATCGGTATCTCCTATCTTTAGTTTATTGAACAAGTGGTATTTCAGCCTGTTATGTCCTGTGCGGAGTCTGAAGATTGCTACTTGTTCTCTTTGGTCGAGTTTGTAATATGCATCATCCTTCTGATGGCCTGGATGCTCTGATTCCCATTTGGTTCTATAAGTGCTTTTTATCAACCTCTTTGCCTCATTATAGGTTATGTCTATGTCAGGCTGTGGTAATCGTCCACCCTCTTTTGCTAGTCTGTCAGCCTCTTCGTTTCCAGGTATACTGCAATGTGATGGGATCCACTGTATTACAACTTTTTTGGATTTCTGGCATAGACGATGGTGTGTTGCTCTTAGGTCAGCTAGTTCTGTGCTGTTATTGCTCTTCAGTATTGAGACAGCTGACTTTGCATCTGTGAAGATAGCTATTTGCTTCTCTTTATTTTCCTCCATCAGGAGCATTTCTGCTGCAGTTTTCAGAGCCTCTACCTCCGCTTTGAAGTTACTTGAAAATTTTCCAGTTGCCATTGAATGTGTTTTTTTCACTCCATTTTTTAAATTTAGGAGAATTCCTCCTCCATTCTCTATTGAATTTTTGGCTGATCCATCTGTATATGCATTGGTCCAATTCCTGCTTGGGTAATGTTCTTTTATGTAGTTTAGGGTTATTTCTCTTCTTTTGGTTTCATGCTGAGTGTTCTTTTTCTCAATACCAGGAATGCTTTCTATCATCTCAGGCAGTTGCTGCTGTCTCCAAGCTGGGAACTTGTGTGCATTGTAAATGGGCTTGACTGTTGATATGTTAAGTATAGGATGAACTTAGGGTTTTATTCATGTCATTCATTGAAACATGTGGATTACTTATTTGTGATATTTTAGTTTCCTACCTAAGTATTCTTGTTTTTCCTTCCTTGATAAAGACCATGGTCAAATTATTCACTCATATATGTGTGTCTTTGCCTTCATTGAACTTCCTAATTATAATGTTTTCATTCATTTTTCTGCATAAATAAGAATATGATTATAGCATAGGTTAGTAAATCAATCAGTCACGTTTGTTTCATTATACCATTCATTTAGGGCCAGACAAAATAGAGATTGGTTATTTGTGATTGGATCCTGTTTACTTTATATAATGCTTTTTTACTGAATAATGATTTTTTTCTGTTACTTCTTTAATCATATCATCTAGGTTGGAATTTTAATTCAGCGATCAAAGGCTGTGAAAGTGTACTTTCAAGAAGAGAACCTAAAAGCACTGGACATGTTGGAGACAAGCATTAGGTATATTCATTAATATTTACATACTGTCTAGTTATGTTCATTAAGATTTACATATAGGGTTGTTACGTTCATAAAAATTTACATGTAGAGTAGTGTGTTCATTAAGTTGTATTTGTAGAGTAGGTATGTTTATTAAGATTTACATGTTAATAGTTATGTCAAGTAGGTATGTTCATTAATATTTACGTATAAAGTATTATGTTCGTTAAAATTTACAAGTAGAGTAGTTGTGTTTATTATGATTATATATGTAGAGCAAGTATGTTCATTAAAATGTACATGCAAAATGGTATGTTAATTAATATTTATATGCAGATTATGTGTGACATTTCCAATATTTTTTTTTAAGTGGGAGAAGGGGAGGGAAGTAATGCATAAACACCACTTTTAACATGGTAAGGAATTTTGTTTTTTAAACATTAGGAAAAAAAAACAGAAACCTTACATACTTGTAAACCCAAACATCTATAAAAATGTGAAGATAAATTAACACTAACTGCAGCTTCCAAAGACAAAATAACACTAACTACAACTTACTTGGGAGCGTAATGGTTTAAAGCTGTGGTAGAACAGTGGCTAGCATACTTGTCTGCCAGCCCGATGGTCATGTGATCAGAAACCCAGTCTAAATTGGGTACTAGGAAATATATTGGGAAGTAAAGGCAGTCAGTGCGATATTTACCACATTACCCATCGAGTGCTGATTGTTTTATAAAACTATGGGCTAAGCACCCTTATACTCAATACACCTCAAGGTGTGTTAAAGGGTCCCTTTCTTAGCATTACTTTGTATTGTTTTTTACAGAATTTTTGGCAGTTTCCGTGCTCTGTGTTTTCAATTCTTTTCTCCAAGGATTTCAGTTTATGATTTATTCTAAATGCTTTTAACCTGCTGCAGTAGCCTTCCATATTCACCTCATCTACTAACTGTTGCAGGACCTGGTACTTATTAGAGACTGTGACCATAAATTGTTCCCTAGTTTCTTGGTTTATGAGAAATCCTGCATTATTTATAAGATGTTATGTATCTCTTGAGTTTCAACTTAGCTTTACTTATCAGAATGGTGATCTTAATCTACATCTGCGGCATTAAAAACTGTTATGTCATGTATCATCATCATCATGTGCCATGCTGGTAAGCATGGGCGGTCATGTCTTGCAATCTCACTCGATGAACAGAGTCGTGGATCAGTTCAGTGTTCCTGTCTCGATGCCACATGGTCAAGCCATCCAGGTATTTACTTCTCTGCCTTTCTCTTGCTTTTTTTCCCTCAATTTTGCCAGTTGTCAAGTTCTCCAATTTATTTCTTCTCATAGCGTGACCAAAAAATGTTGACTGTCTACGTCTAATTTTTCGAATCAGTTTACGATTTTCATTTGTTTCTTGTAGGACTTGGTCCATGGTTTTTCTGTCTGTCCATGGTATTCTTTGCATTTTCCTCAGAAACCACATTTCCACAGCCATCAGATGTTTTACAGACTGTTTGCTCATTGTCCACGCTTCACATCTGTACAAAAGCACAGGTTCTATGTAGCACCTCAACACTCTTTTTCTCGTTGTAAATTACATCGTTTTATTGGTCAGTATGTTTTCCATCTTGCAAAAGGCTACCTTGGCCATGGCGATTCTTATTCTAATCTCTTCAAGACATTTCCCATCAGATCTTTTGAGTGTTCCGAGATAATTGTACCGATTCACTTGCTTAAGAATATTTTCATTTACTTGCATATTACAATGTGGTATTTTGTTCTTCCTAGTGACGACCATTATCTGTGTCTTCTTACAATTGAATTCTAACCCTAGTTGTTCACTGTGTGCAACAACCGCATCTACCAAATGTTGCAGATCCTGCTCATTGTCTGCAATCAATACTGTATCATCTGCATATCTAATGTTATTGATGTTTCGTCCTCCAATGATGATTCCATTCATTTCTTCTATGTTTCTGAAAATATTTTCACTGTACAGGGAAAAAATATCTGGAGACATCACACATCCCTGTCTCACACCTCTCTTAATAGGCTGATATTTGCCACATAGCGGCACGCGCCACCAAATAGAAAATAAGAGAAGGAAAGGATTTTCCCAGACAAGTAACAAAACTGGACGACTATGAGGAACTAAGGACAATGTGGACAACGTCATAGGACGGCAACAGGAGACGCTGTGACTTTGCCATATGGACAAGATGTGTTTCTGAAGGCTCGATGTGAAGGTCACACCTGGATGCAGTGATTTCGGGATGAGACAGCAGGGAGTCCAGAGAGGAATTTATTGGGGATGACACAACAGTGAAAAGGACCGGGAATGGAAAATCCACCTAGTCTGATTTTATTATCCAAGCGTTTGAACTGAAGAATGGATAGGAAGGCTTCAAGGGCAACGAGCTAGACTGGGAGCTCAGGGGTGGATGTTATTTGAGTAGGCGCCGATCCTGCGGATAGGGATCAGTCTACGTTTCTGCCAGAGTTTAATCCTTGTACCGGTGGCGGAAATAAACGTCTGGAAAATCGTTTGCTTCACTTGAGTATGCTGTTCTGAATCGTTCTGTTAACGAGTTCTGATTTCGATGCTTTTTAGTGTTTGGTCCCGTTTCGTTTAGCGGACAGGCACTTTAAGACAATATTGACCTACTTCATTATCGAATCTTATGGTATCTTGTTGTTTCCAATATATATTTTTACAAGCTTAAGGTCTTTCACCTCAATTTGTAGATCTCCAAGCATCTCTATCATGTTGACATGTCTTATTTTATCGACAGCCTTTGTGTATTCAATAAAGCAAAGATATAGATCTTTGTTTACTTCTATAGAACGTTCATTTACTGTTCTCAGCATATATACAGCATTTACTGTACTCTTGCCTTCTACAAACTCACATTGTTCTTCTCCTATTTCGGGTTGTATTTTCTTCTTAACTCTTTGCATGATAATTCTCAGCAAAATCTTCGTGATGTGGCTCATTATACTAATTGTTCGATGTTAATCACATTCCAAGGCTCCTGATTTCTTCGGGATTGCAATAAATATAGGATTACATAATTCAGGAGGTATATCTCCAGTATTATATATTGCGTTCAGCAGTCTGGTGACTGTTTTCTATCCTCAGAGGTACAAAGCATCTATGCTAACAAAGAAAGTATATCGAGCAATGCGAATATTAAAAACAACATTAAAGAAAATTGGAATTTCTTAAAAAATACCTTGCTAAATGCTGCAACAAACACAGTCGGCTACGTACAAAGACAGAAGAAGAAGTGGCTAAGCGATAACACCTGGACAAAGATACCAGAAAGAAAACAAGCAAAACTAACACTTCTTTCTGCAAAAGACACATCTACATATGAAACCCATAAGCAAAAATACTCTATGTTGGATAAAGAGGTGAAATCAAGAGCACGAAAAGACAAACAGAACTTTATTCACAGCCTGGCCTCCGACGCCAAAGCAGCTGCCAGAACTGGAAACAACAGAGCCGTATTCCATATTATGAAGCAACTATGCAATCACTCACCTACACCAAATATACCCATCAAAGACAAACAAGGTAATCAATTGTTATCCGATGACCTTCAAAAGCAACGATGGGCAGAACATTTCAAAGAAATATTAAATAGACCGCAGCCTGACACTGTTCCAAACCTGGATGGAGAAATTACTATGCCCCCATTAGATGCCTCCTGCGAGTCATTCACCATCAAAAAATTGAAGAACAACAAAGCTGTTGGTGAAGATGACATCTCAGGAGAAATGCTCAAAGCAGCAGATGAGAACACCTTACAACGTTTGTTACAGCTGATCAATGAAATCTGGCAAAGCGAATCCCCACCACAACAGTGGAAAGATGGTGTAATTTTCAAACTGCCTAAAAATGGTGATATGTCTGATTGCAATAATTGGCGTGGTATCACTCTATTGTCAGTACCAGGAAAACTTTTTTGTGGCATGTTACTTGAGAGATTGAAAAAGGCTATAGATGAAAGGCTCAGAGAAAAACAAGCAGGCTTCAGACCAAAATGGTCATGCATAGACCACATTTTCACCCTCCGAATAATCATTGAAGACTCCATAGAATTCCAGTCGAAATTAATCACCAACTTTGTCGACTTTCAAAAAGCCTTTGACAGTATCCACCGTCCTTCACTTTGGAATCTACTTAACATCTATGGTTTCCCTACCAAATATACCAACGTCATAAAATCTTTCTACAAAGAGACAAGTTGCTGCATAAGAACAGAAACAGGCAACTCTGACTGGTTCTCAGTCGAAACAGGAGTGAAACAGGGTTGTGTCTTATCACCGATGCTCTCTGGAATAGCTATCAATTGGGTCATGCGCAAATGCACAAACAACACAAATATGGGTATCCATTGGGTTGACAAAATTCTAGAAGACCTGGACTTTGCCGACGACATAGTGCTTTTGAGTTCAACACACCTGGATGCCCAAGAGAAAATAAACCACCTCCAAAATGTTTCAGGGCAAATTGGTCTCCAAATTAACACCACAAAAACAAAGACTATTGATCTTACCAACAGTTCAGATGACACCAAATTGAACAGCTACGTTCTTGAAAAAGTCAATAGCTTCACATACCTAGGAAGCAAAATGACATCTACAGGGGACTCAATACCAGAAATATCATCTAGAATCGCACTGACATCTGGTGCCTTCAATAAACTGTCAAACATCTGGAAGTCAATGACACTCAGCAAACACACAAAACTTAAAATCTTCAACTCTTGTGTGATTCCAGTGTTAACGTATGGATGTGAAAGTTGGAAATCAACGGTAGCTTTAGATAAAAAATTAGATAATTTTGAGAACAAATGTCTTAGAAGACTTCTAAACATCCACTGGACAGACTTCAGAACCAATACGCAAATAAGACAAGAGACTAAGCAAGATATTGTATCCAATTTTATAAGAAGACGCCGTTGGAACTACATCGGCCATGTACTCATAATGGACAAGACAAGACTCCCCTACCAAGCCCTCATATGGTCACCGGTAGGGAAAAGAAAATGGGGAAGACCAAGAGAGACCCTGCGTAGAACCATCATTAGAGAAGGCTCATTCAATGGTCAACGGATGGGTCGGTGTTGAGAGGTAGGAGAAGTGCCTGGGGGTTCTTGGCAAAAACTAATGGTCAGCGTTTGGTGCAGGAGAGCCTGGCGTATAATGACGCTACAACTAGCTTAAGAATGGAGGTGGAGGCGGTCAGTGCAGCTTTCCGCTGGATAGAAAACATGATACATACACACATTGTGATTGTAACTGACTCAGAAAGCATGCTGAGAAGGGTGAGAACAGACAAGCTTCGTGCAGAGTGGTTTGCTTCGCTTCGGAGGTCACGGGTAGCAAGCATCACCTGGATCTTTTCTCCTGGGCATGCCGGTGTGCTGGGGAATGAATAGGCTGACAGATTGGCTGGCTCGGCAAAACTTGGTGGAGTATTGATGCATGACAAGGCAGATGTGGTTGCGGCCTTGTGGGAGCACGTGTACACCTCGGAGGAGCAAATGGATCACCATGATCTGGTTAGAATGAGGCAGCAAGGAGTGACGAGGGGATCTGGCCGACGCTCGATGCTCAGAGGAAAGGCGAGACGGACATATAATCAGATTGGTACTAGAACTATTAGTGTTGGAACTCTTCGCTGGTTGCTGAGGATGGGGACGGAGCGCTTATGGGAATGTCCCGAATGCTGTGATGTCGGTTCCTAAATCAATCAATCAATCAATCAATGGCCAAGTAAATATCCAAGATCTACAACAGGTAGCAGCGAACCGCCAAGCATGGAGAGTCAGGACTTCTGTCCTATGCGCCACCTTAGGCTCATGAGGAAAGACTAACTAACTAAGTCTGGTGACTTGGTCTATTCCATATTCTTCTAGGGCATTGATCATTTCTATTGTTATGTTGTCTGTACCCGGGGTCTAGCCAGTTTTCATATGGCATTCTGAACTTCCATCTTCAAAATTGATGGTCCTTCATTATTATTCCGAAGATCATACTGTTCTTCTCTTGTATCATCATAAAGGTCTTTCACATAATCTAACCACACATGTAAAATCTGATCTTTTTCTATTATGATTTTGCCATCTTTGGTTTTTAGGCAACCCGTTGATGTGTGTGTTCTTTTGTTAGTTATGTCATTAATTATTTTGTGCATTAATTTGGTATGTCATGTAATGGTGATTAAAATGTTTTGTTCAAATATATATGATTAATTTGGTTTTCTGTAATATAGTCTGATGATACCCACATTGCTTTATGTATTCTTTTATATGGACAAATTATTTTGCCTACGAGATATTGATTCATGGCGCAAAAACTGCAATATAATTTTCCATTTCTGTTCATTACCGCAAGTCTATGTTATCTATCTTGACTTTCAGGACACCCATCAAAAGTTTGATATCACAGTTTCTTTGATCACCTATAGTACTTTAAATTTCATGTAAAAGTCTTCTTTAATTGATTTATCATTATCATTTGTAGGAGCTAAATGTTGATCACATTCATGTTTATATTCTTTTTTGAATTTCTAAAGGTTGCTATTATTATTCTTGAACTCAAACTTCCCACTCTATTAGTGATTCCTCTCCTCTTTAAATACCCACTCCACTATTTTACTATGAGGGACATTTAGCTCTGTTTCACCTGTGTTTAGAAGCATTTTATCTGTTCAATTCCATCATGAAAAATTTTTCACGGCACAACCAAAAGTAATCACATAGCACATTCTGCCCCGGTATGAAGTGTAAGGCCTTCACATATTCTAGGCCATGATATATGAGGTACCCAGTTCCCTTCCACATAATCTTTCCTTACCAGCATTTTCACAGGAATTCTGAAAATATTGTCTGGTGCCCATTTCTATGATGCTATGTTGACTCCAGAGCCATGCTAGTTGGAAAGAATAATCCTGCATCTTCTAGGGATTGATCTGGGCGACTGTCTTGGCAGGCGAGTGCACTAACCACAATGCCACCACAGCTCCAAACTTTTGAGATGAACATAAACACAAGTAGCAGAATGTACTGCCGTATGTATGTAAAGTGTTCAGACCATCACTTTTTTGTAGGCCAGGGTGCATGCTGGAATAGGTTGCCAGTCTTTTACTTTTGTAGGCCAGGGTGCATGCTGGAATAGGTTGCCAGTCTTTTACTTTTGTAGGCCAGGGTGCATGCTGGAATAGGTTGCCAGTCTTTTACTTTTGTAGGCCAGGGTGCATGCTGGAATAGGTTGCCAGTCTTTTACTTTTGTAGGCCAGGGTGCATGCTGGAATAGGTTGCCAGTCTTTTACTTTTGTAGGCCAGGGTGCATGCTGGAATAGGTTGCCAGTCTTTTACTTTTGTAGGCCAGGGTGCATGCTGGAATAGGTTGCCAGTCTTTTACTTTTGTAGGCCAGGGTGCATGCTGGAATAGGTTGCCAGTCTTTTACTTCCATAGCAGATAATGAGAGCTGGCATCAAATCCTTGTTCGACCACACTCATGCCATTAACATCCTAACCACTACAGAAACGCCTCCGCTATAAATATACATAATAAATATATTTCACACAGGCAGAGACTTCCGAAAGCTGATGATCATGCCTCTAAAGTGGTCATCAAGCAGGCAGTACAGTCAATCCAGAAAACAGAGAAGAACACAGAACACAGGAGAGTCAGTGAGGTTGATCCTGATAAATCTGCCTTCCAGGTCAGCTGATCATTTCTTCCTTTTTCTTATTTCATCTTTTATCCCCTATCGGGGCATAGGCCTTCAACCAGCTCACTCAAAACCCTCTTATCCTTAGTTATCCCTATCCCATGCAGGTTCATCCATGTCCTCCTCATAGTTTTCATTTCTGTTTCTACTTCTCATCACTGTGTATTTTTAAGGTCTTCCTCTATTTCTTTTGCCGCTGGATTCTAGAAAAAAAGCTTTCTAGTTGTAGTTCTCAGATGTTCTCAATGTATGTCCTATTCAGCCATTTCTTTCTTCTTCTGCCCTTTAACCACTATTGAAAGATAATCCCTCAACCAACTAATGCCAAGCCATTATATCTTTTCTTATTTCTTCTTTTAGGATATCCTTGTCCGGTAGGGACAGTCATGAACCACAGGTGACACCAGACCATCAGCCAGCTACTGATGGCAAAACCATAACTAAAATGAATAAATTTAACATATGAACATGAAAGGTGCACAACAGAGATTAAGAATAGAATAGGGCAAGCAAAAGTTGCATTTCAGAAAATGAAAAGTATCTTATGAAATAAGTCACTATTATTGAATACAGGAAAGAGTGCTGAAGTGCTATATAGAACCTGTTTTGCTGTATTGCATTGAATCATGAAATGTAAATGAACAAATTAGGAAATACTTGGAAACAACAGAGATGTGGTTCCTAAGACGAATGTTGCAAACTCTTTGGACTGCCACAGTAAATAATGTCATTCCTCATCATTGGCACCTTGCCGTCTTGACAGACGATAGTTTGTGCTTCAAAAAGACATAATAACTTTTACCCATGGTGGTAGCGAATGTGACTGATAAGGCCAATTCGCACTGTAAATGTTCGTTCACAGTGGGTGCATGTGAACACGTGGTCGGCCTGTCAATAGCGTCTCACTTGTAAATTGCGCATTCTTCATTACAAGATTCAAGCACACGGTCCTGTCGCTTACGTGGTGGCCGAATTTTCCAAATTTTATGTGCAATTGGTCCTGAACCGAGTGGTGCAACCTGGTGGAATTTTAGAGATGATGTTCCCAAAACTTGTGAGAAAGTGAGCAACTCAGGCATCTAGCAGAGTAAGAGCAGCCTTCATCTTGACCGAACTGGCAGGTAATGAAGCGGATCCACTAACCCATGGACCCAGGCTACAGCTTCGTCTCATTGCTCAAGGTGACATGTTCTACTGATATAAATATCCACACAGAAGCAGAAGAGGTCAAACAAACCAGGTCACACACACTTTTGTCTTTTGTTTCAGAAGGATCCATTGATTCTTTCCACAGCTAACTACCAGTAGTACATATATATATGATTTGATTGTAATCTTGATAAGGGGAGGGCATAATATTCTGGCATTTTATGTATAACTGATTTGTATCAATCTAACATGCATGTAAAATGACTGGGATGGTGTTCCCTTGACCCAAGAGCAGTTTTACAACAAATAAACCCATTAATACTAGATACTTCTCTATTTTATTTAAAGTTCACTTCTATAAGATTGTTCGTCAACAAGTCGTAGTGTTATTGTTGTTGTTGTTGTTTGTGTACAATTTACATACAACATTGTCACAATAACCAGAATGGGAAATAAAGTAAGAAGAGGGATGACATCTGCAGAGAAATAGATAAACCTTCTCTAGATCTATCCACAGTCCATATTATTCTTTTACTGAATCCTTTATCAATTTTCTGATGAAGTCATTCCAGACTAATTAGAATTTCACAATCTAGAGGGGGCTTGAGAGCTATTGGGATTCTTATGTGAGAGAGATAAATTCATAATATGCTTCTATTTTCCACGGGACTACCCTAGACTGACCCGAGCTTAATGGTCAATGTTCTTATTCTTGACTATTACACATTAGAGAGGCATGGGGCCCAACTTCTATGAACACTAGAAAACGGGTAATGCACAACGTGATCCTCATTTCAATTGCAACATATGACACGATCTCATTTTGCACATCCCTAAAATATTAATTTTCTCTCTTTCCATTTCTTGTTTGATGTTATCTAATTTTTCATCGTCGTTTAACGTCCTAACATTCCATGTTGCTAATTTTAATGTCTCTGTCCTTGTCTTGCAATGATCGGTCTTTAGGTGAATCATAATGAACTAGGCACTTTTAAAGAAGGTAGTTTGCCATTGTTTTCCTTCTATGGCAGTGACCATATACGTCAGAACGCCAGCCATTGTCCCGTGAAAGAGATATTCTGCCTACCATCGCGAAACTTGAACATTCCAATAAATTGGAACACTTCCAATATATGAATACAAAATAACACCACATAATCCACAGGAAAACATAAAAACAGCATCTCCCGGAGAATAAACGCGTCATGTCATCGCCATTTTTACCAGAAGGAGCTGCAGAAGACAGTAAATAATAGAAGGACTTGGCGAGAGTTGATTGTGGGTTATACTCCATTGGCAGATAAAAAGAAGAAGAAATAAATCTGCTGTGAAGTCGTCTTTTTACCTGAACACTACATTTTGAAATTCTAATATAATTTCTTCATCTGCTTTTTGTCCTCTTTCAGGAAGAGTATGAACTGATGCAGCGGAAGTTTATGAGACACATAATCTCATACATGACTTCAATGGATTCTGTTCCTACACCACGCCTCATTGTGTTTGACTTTGAAAAACATGGTATGGTGTGTTTAATTAACTTCTAATAAAGCAACTTGTGATCTTCAATGTTTGTTTAATTTGTCAGCAGTGGAAACAGTTTATTTGCATCAGTTAACCTAGAAATGTGCAAGTTGTATACTAATATGTTAACACCACAGTTAAAATGTGTAATGCCATTAAATAACATGCACATTTTGATATGTGTATTCAGTTTATTGATATGTAAGTAGTTTACATATAAACATGTCACAAACATATGTAAGTGAGCATAGAAAAGAGTAAAAGTAAATAAATAATCCCTTTCCACACTTTTTTGTAGCATGTTACTTGAGAGATTGAAAAAGGCGATAGATGAAAGGCTCAGAGAAGAACAAGCAGGCTTCAGACCAAAACGGTCATGCATAGACCACATTTTCACCCTCAGAATAATCATTGAAGACTCCGTAGAATTCCAGTCGAAATTAATCACCAACTTTGTCGACTTTCAAAAAGCCTTCGACAGTATCCACCGTCCTTCACTTTGGAATCTACTTAACATCTATGGTTTTCCTACCAAATATACCAACGTCATAAAATCTTTCTACAAAGAAACACGTTGCTGCGTAAGAACAGAAACAGGCAACTCTGACTGGTTCTCAGTCGAAACAGGAGTGAAACAGGGTTGTGTCTTATCACCGATGCTTTTTGGAATAGCTATCGACTGGGTCATGCGCAAATGCACAAACAACACAAATATGGGTATCCATTGGGTTGACAAAATTCTAGAAGACCTGGACTTTGCCGACGACATAGTGCTTTTGAGTTCAACACACCCGGATGCCCAAGAGAAAATCAACCACCTCCAAAATGTTTCAGGGCAAATTGGTCTCCAAATTAACACCACAAAAACAAAGACTATTGATCTTACCAACAGTTCAGATGACACCAAATTGAACAGCTACGTTCTTGAAAAAGTCAACAGCTTTACATACTTAGGAAGCAAAATGACATCTACAGGGGACTCAACACCAGAAATATCATCTAGAATCGCACTGGCATCTAGTGCCTTCAATAAACTGTCAAACATCTGGAAGTCAAAGACACTCAGCAAACACACAAAACTTAAAATCTTCAACTCTTGTGTGATTCCAGTGTTAACGTATGGATGTGAAAGTTGGAAATCAACGATAGCTTTAGATAAAAAATTAGACAATTTTGAGAACAAATGTCTTAGAAGACTTCTAAACATCCACTGGACAGACTTCAGAACCAATTCGCAAATAAGACAAGAGACTAAGCAAGATACAGTATCCAATTTCATAAGAAGACGCCGTTGGAACTACATCGGCCATGTACTCAGAATGGACAAGTCAAGACTCCCCTATCAAGCCCTCATATGGTCACCAGTAGGGAAAAGAAAACGGGGAAGACCAAGAGAGACCCTGCGTAGAACCATCATTAGAGAAGGTTCATTCAATGGCCAAGTAAATATCCAAGATCTACAACAGGTAGCAGCGAACCGCCAGGCATGGAGAGACAGGACTTCTGCCCTATGCGCCGCCTTAGGCTCAAGAGGAAAGACTAACTAACTAACTTTCCACACCATAAGACGCATTAGGGATTAGGGACGCAGGAGGCGTTATACACCCAGACATGGCATAGGTTGTGTGGTATTCCCTGGATAACCGAATCATGAAGGCAGATGTCCCATGTATTGAATGGATGTCCTCTTAGTAGAGAGAATAAATTGAAGTACCTAGGAATCACCTTTGACAGGTGTATGTCTTTTAAGGATCATGTGGAGGCTTTGGTAGTGAAGACTGGTAAGGGACTTCATGCATTGAGGGCGATGGCAGCAACTGGGGTAGAGCAGAGGATGCTTTACAGGCTCTTTCAGCAGTTAATAATTTCAGTCATTGAGTGTGGTTCGGGGGTGCTGACAATATTAAAGAGTCAGCTTGAAAGGTTAGAGCGCATAAAGAATGCGGCGCCATTGCAGGTGATCCTAGGATGCACAAAGGACACAACAATTATTTGCACGAGGCATATCCTGGCAATACCAACAATGACGGACAGGCATAGGGTTCTTCAAGCCAAATGGTACCTGGGAGTTGCTGCACATAGGGATCACCCCCTGCATGAAACCATGGATATGATCAAAGGTCATGGACTAAGACGAGGCAGGTCCTGGATGGCACAGGCAGAAATATCTGTACATCAGGTTTGTCATCTAGAGACGATCAATCGTGAAAAAGAGTGGGTTGAAGTAACGGCAGACAGGACAGACTGGCACACTGTAATAGTAACACTGGGCCATGAGTGCAGAGAATGGGCAGCGGGCTGCACAGAGTTTGAGGTGCAACAACTTAAAAGAGTAACACACATCAAGGTGACAGTTATCTACATCGATGGGTCTGTGGTGAGAAACAGACATAGTGGTTGGGGTTTCAAAGAATAATGGACGATGCTTGAAAAAGGAGATTCTGGCATATCAGACGACCTCCAGCATAAGAATTGAGGTGGAAGCAGTAACAGCAGCCTTCTGATGGTTTGTGGGGACCTCTGCAACACAGATTGCATTTATTACGAACTCAAGTTGTATGCTTAGTAAGGTGGAGAAAGGTATGTTTCTTGTGGAATAGCTTTCCTCGCTTCAGAGATCACAGATTGTGAGAATTGTAAGGAATTTTCGCTCTGGCCATGCAGGAGTGCGGGGTAATGAACAGGCTGATAGGCTGGCAGTGAATGAACCTCTTGGTAGCTGATTACCTATGGACAAGGGAGAGGTGGTCGAGTGCCTGTGGGACCAGGTGGAGAAGGTGGGGTAACAGACTGAGAACCCGTATGTGGAAAGAATGATATTGCGGGGGATTGGCAGGGGTTCTGGAAAAACTGAGAGGGAAGACCAGGAGAACTTTCAATTAGATAGCGGTGAAAACTATTAGAAGTATGACTCTCCGCTAGCTGTTGAACGAGGGGACGGAGTGCATATGGGAATGTCCTGAGTGCAGTGATGTTGGTTCTTAACTCAACTCAATTCAGCTGACCCATATTTTAATAGACCATTCAGCACTCAATGGCAAAGAAAAGCAAATGAGACAGTCCCTTGAAAAACAAATGAAAACCGTAAGCTCATAAGAAAAATTAGACGTAGACAGTCAAGATATTCGTTTGTGTACATTATGAGAAGAAACTGGCATGATAACATAGTGATAACTTGCAAAATTGATGAGAAAAGAGACAGGAGAGGACAAATAGATAAATACCTGGATAGCTTTGTTACTTAACATAATCAAGACAAGAACACATATCTGATCCATGACCCTGATGATTTTGTGAGATGGCAATCCACGTCTGCACATGCTTATCGGCATGGCACATTATGGTGATGATGAATCATGACTGTGCTGTACCGTCCTGATCAGTTCTCATCAGCTCAGTCTGTCTAAACCCAAACATTCTAGCTTGCTTGTATGCTGTAGTTGTGTGTGTTTTCTTTTTCCTTTGATAATCTCTTTTGCTTTTTCCCTGGGTTTTTATCTCCAGTATTTTCAGTAGTGAACTTCATGTCTGAAATTGTAACGAAATAAAGACATGCAGTATATGTGTATATTTTTCAATAGTTGTCTGTTTTCTCAATCTACGTGAAGAATTTGTTCATTTGATCTCTTATTCTGTCCTGCTGACTACGTTCTGTGATAAGAAACAGCTTCATCTGTATCTCATACAGCCTGTATTACCAATACAAAGATTTTCATCCCAACAAATCTACAGAAGTAGAAATGCAGATTTTGAATAAACTGGCTAATGCCACACAAACTTGTCTATTTCCACAAAGATCCCAAGAATAAGGAGAACATACAATTCCCTGCAATTAAAAATGCTAGCTCAAGAGATGACTGGGGGTGAATACAGCTCAGTAGAATGGACACAATCATCAATTACCCAGGGTTCCAAATGTTGCTGTATGTAGCCGAGGCGCGGTGTTGGGGTGAGCGCCCAACATTGCTCAAATACCTCAATGGCTCGTGAATACATAACCTATGCAGCAAAAGTCCAACTCCTGGCGGGCCTGTTTAAACTAACAGGAGAAGGGGCGACGGCGAGTCTCTGGCACCGGAAAATAACCAGTATGCTCTAGATGTGTATGCACGTACATGCATGCGCAGACAGGTGTGTGCGCGCGTACACATCTACACTCGAGTGAGACCACAGTCTGCTCTAGCAAAGAAAGGTGCTGAAGACGGAGGCAACCAGCCAAGAGGCGCACCACAGAAATCAGGATGCCACGCAATCACGCAAAATGGAATATGTCGACTACTGCTAATCGTTATGGTGCTCGCCCTGCTTTGGACCCCCAGGCAGGTGCAGTGCCGGGCCCTATGTCTCGAAAGGGTCCAACCCCAACTACTGGAGGTCCTTCTCAGATGTCCTGTGGAGCCAGGGGACATGAGAATAGGACGACTGGCCATACTAAACGAAGACTTAAAATAATGCACTGGAATGCGGAGGGAGTCAGCAACAAAAAAATAGAATTAGAAAAAATCTTGGACCAAGAAAAAGTAAGCATATGTTGCTTGCAAGAAACTCACCTCAATGAAAATATAGCCTTCAAAATCAGAGGCTACCAGTGTTACCGATCTGACCGAAAGAACAGGCGAAAAGGTGGGATACTGACCCTTGTAAGAAATAACATCATGGCTTCCCAAATCAAAGTCTACATGGAAGGGGCTGAGTATCAGACACTTAAACTTAAGACAGGTAATACAGATCTACATCTGATCAATTACTACTGTCCAAGTGACCGCCCACAGGCACTGGACACTCTACCACTAAAAGAAAAAATGATTGTGTGTGGCGATTTCAACAGCCACTCGCAGAGCTGGGGCTATGATCACATGGACCAGAGAGGAGAGAGACTGGAAGACTGGCAAGATGAGAATAGATTCATGTTGATTAACAAGCCGTCCGACCCACATACTTTCTACTCGAGATCATGGCACTCTACAACTACACCTGACCTGGCTTTTCATTCACCAGACCTGGAGTGGAACATTACACGAACTGTTGGGAAACAACTTGGTGGCAGTGACCATCGGCCAGTCTTTCTAACCGTAGAAAATTAGCTTGTAAGTGAAAGCAGCACCCTCTCGAGGTGGAACTACAAGAAAGCAGACTGGGCAATGTACAAGCATCGCACCAGCATACTGGTTAGAAACCTGAACACTGAGAAAGACATAAATAAAGCAGTTGAAGAGTTTGGGAAATGCATACTACAGGCAGCGCGAGAAACAGTACCAAGAGGAGCCCGTAAACAATATAAACCCTACTGGAGTAGTGAACTGGAACAGTTGCATAATGATGTTGAAGTGTGTAGAAAGCAAGCAGAGGCCACACCCAGCCAAGAGCACCACAATAAATTCCAGCATGCAAAAGCCAAATTTCAAAGGGCCAAGCTGCAGGCTAGACGGAAAAGCTGGCAGGAGAAAACGGAGTCTCTGAACTTTGAAAGAGACACAAGGAAATTGTGGAAGCTAATAAAACAGCTTAATGACGAGGGCACAGGGAGAAACTCAAAAATTGCACTACATAAAGATGGAAAAATCTTAACAAGAAAGCAAGCAGCTGACCATTTTGCGGACTCGTTCGCACAAGATAGCAATATCAAAATTAGTCCAGAGAAACAACAAGAGATTCGAGAGAAACGACAACATACAGGACAGAAGGAAATAGTACATGAGGTTCTGGAGGCACCCATCACAATCAGCGAACTGGAGCTAGCCATATCAAAACTGAAAATGAGAAAGTCACCAGGAGCTGATGGTATCTCCAATGAAATGATCAGGAACCTAGGAACAGAGGCCAAAACAAAGCTGTTGCAGATCTTCAATAACAGCTGGACCTTAGGCAGTGTTCCACAAGCCTGGAGAGAAGCAATCATGATACCCCTCCTAAAATCAGGGAAAGATGGTTCCATTGCCTCTAGCTACAGACCAATTAGCCTCACCAGCTGTCTCTGCAAAACACTGGAGCGCATCATCAATCACAGACTGCAGTGGTACATTGAAAGTAAAAACATCCTTGTGCCACAGCAGGCTGGCTTTAGGCAGTGCTACTCTACGGAAGATCAGACAACCTACCTCTCTCAAGAAATTGAGGATGCATTCCAAGAGAAGAAGCTGGTGCTTGCGGCATGGATAGATCTGAAGAAAGCCTTTGACAAAGTCTGGAAAGAAGGTCTGATGAAGAAACTGAGAAACTGCAAAGTCAATGGAAGAATGTACAAATGGGTGAAAGCATACTTGCACAACAGAAGAGCCCGAGTACAGATAGACGGACTCAAGAGCAAGAAAGTACTACTGCGTCACGGTGTCCCCCAGGGCGGAGTCTTGTCCCCCACACTTTTTCTAATCTTCATCAATGATCTTGTTGCTCACCTACCGCATGGAATTAAAGCGGCAATGTACGCCGATGACCTGGTTCTATGGAGCACAAATGAATATGCATCAGTGGCCACCAGATTGCTACAAAGAGCTGTAGATACATTTGCTGCATGGGCAAATAGATGGTGTGTCAGCATAAACACTGACAAGTGCAGCACCACCCTATTTACCCTCTCTCCAAAACAAAAGGCAGGGATCATCCAGATAAATGGAACACCCCTAAGAGAAGATAAAGAACCAACATACCTTGGAGTAACATTTGATGGCAAGCTGACATGGAGAAAGCACATCAACAAAGCAGTAGCAAAAGCCAGAAGGAAAATAGCCATCCTGAGAAAGCTAAGTGGAACCACATGGGGAGCCAGTACGAAAATACTTAGCAAAGTTTACCAACAGAGCATACGACCACACCTGGAATATGGGTCAACTGCGTGGTGTTCAGCATCAAATACCACACTACAAGAGCTGGACAAGGTGCAAAATCAAGCACTTAGAGTCACCACAGGAGGGATGAGATCAACCCCTATAGTGGAAATGGATAAGATGGGGAGGACACAGGCACTGAGTGAGCGCAGAGATACCAAAACGCTAATACAAGCAGAAAAGTTCCTCAGCTTGCCAGGCCACCCTATGAAGAACAGATTTGAAAACCTAGCTATGGGGCGGTTGAAAAGAAGTAGTTTTATCCACCAGGCCAAACGACTCTGCAGAGAAACCACTGATCTGCCCACAGTTGGTATCCCCCTAACAACTATTCCAGAGCGAACTCCATGGAAAGATGAGCATAGACTATCGTTACAAATCCAGACAAAAGTGAGAGGAATATTTGACAAGGAAGAACAGAACAGTGTGCAGCGCAGAACAGCCACTCTCAGCTTCCTTGATGAAGAATACCCACAGGACCTCTGGATCCGAGTCTACACAGATGGGTCAGCACAAAATGCTGTTCGAAATGGAGGAGCGGGAGTGTACATAGAATACCCAAATAATACTAGGGACACAGCCAGAGTACCGACAGGAAAGTACTGCCATAACTATGATGCCGAAATTGAGGCAATCAAGATAGCAACAGAGAAATTACTAAATAACAGCAATGGTACACAACCTGTGGTGCTACTAACAGATGCAAAATCAGTACTCGAGGCGCTCCTCTCTGGGAAATTGCCAGTACTAAGGACACTACTTTCTGAACTTAGCAGTCAGCATAAAGTCACCATACAGTGGATACCATCCCACTGTGGAGTACCCGGAAACGACAGCTGATCAATTGGCTAAGGAAGGAGCCAAAGAGGAACAGCCTGATGTGCCCGTTACATACCACCAAAAGAAAAGAATGATCAAATCAGTCAGAAAGCCACCAAAACCTGCTCAAGATGACTACCACATTATGGACAGACCAGAACAAGTCATTATTCTGCGCCTCAGAACAGGACACAATAGATTACGCAACCACATGTATACAAAATTCAAGATTGGTGAAACAGCCATGTGCACATGTGGATTGGCGTCGCAGACAGCAGAGCACATACTCCAAGACTGCCCAAAATATAACATATCTAGGCAAACCTTCTGGCCTAGAGAGACGACAGTGGAAGATAAACTCTATGGACCACTGTGTGAACTGAAAAAAAACAGTTCAATTCATGCAAGAGACGACATTGCAGATATAGACATATTTCAAGCGAACGAAAGAAGAAGAAGAATCAATTACCCAGATGGATCAATATGAGGGAAATCAGTAATGGAGGAGCTGCGTTGTCACAAGACACAACAATGACAAAATCATCCAAAACTCTCTTCCAACTGGACAGACATCATCCAGTTTCAGAACAGAATCTGTTGCATTCCTGCATATCATCAGACCAAATATACACACTTAGGGATCCTCACCTATGATACAGAGTTTGTGCACTGTGTTCAGATTCCCCTTGTGTCGTCTATGGCAGGTTATGGGATCACTTATGCAGATATCCATGTGCAATGAAAATGATCCTAGACCAAATTCCAAACAAAGTCATAACTTATAGTTATCATTAAAAGTGTTCATAAGCTCAGAGAATGTATGTGTTATGTGAAATCTCTGACTGCGAATGTCACCATTGTTTCAGTAGTATTGTCACCCAGCCAAATGCAAGTTTACAACGTCACGAAATTGCAGAGCTCAATCAGACCAAAATCTAGCATCCGTCACTCCAGAACAATGAAAGTAAGTTGATTATAGATTACTTCTTGCTTCTTAGATTTGTATCATCTGTCTTCATTATTATTCACCAGTATCCAACTGACATCGGCTCTGTGGCGAAGGGGTTATGGACGCAGTTCGTAATCCTGCATACCCGCGTTCAGAACACAGCTGCAGGCTATTTGGCAGCAGATTACTTTGCGTTGTTCTTTTTATGGAAATGGTATGGGTGCCTGTCATTTAGAAAGCAATGGCAAACTACTGAACGTAAACTTGCCAAGAGATCACAACAGCAAATAAAAAACATGATGGTGTTGACTGTGATGCCTTGTAAAAGATCTAACTTTAAACCCAACTGGCAGGAAAGCATTACCATAATGGTTAGAGCATATGCTTACCAGGACAGTGGTCCTGGTTTAATCCCTAGCAGTGCCAGAAGTTTTCCAACAAGAACTCAGCCTTATAAAATGGATACCTTGTGCTAGATTTTCACATTGTCTAGACCACATCATAAGGTGAGGATGACCTTAAGATAAGTAATAATAGATAAGAGAAGTAACTGAGCATGTGCAATGGCCTAACATTGTTTGATACCAATACTTTGTCTGTTTACGTTTTAATTTGTAATTTTCTAATTTTATGTTTGTCTTTACATCTGTTTGCCTTGTTCCTGATGAAGATCACTAAGATCAAAGTGTAAATTCGCTGTGTTGTGGTATAACTTATTTTTATCTTATTTTTACGTAATTATACTTTTGTCATTGTTTTTACACCATGATTTCTGTTTGCCAGATTTGCATTCATTGTAAGCTATGTACACTGTGTCTGTGTTTGTTATCTCTCACTTTTTCGAAGAAGTCATACATACCTAACTGTTTTCATTTTGTGTTAAGAAATGTAAACATGACACAGAATCTTCTTCTTCTTCTTCATCTGCATTCGTCCGCAATGTTGTATTAGACATAATTGTGTTATGCCTGTTTACAGCAGAGCTGCAATATTTGAACCTTTCGGCCGACACATCCAACTTCTTCAGGCATATGTTGGCCGGGTTTCCTTCCCGGTGACACAGAATCTACGATTAAAACATTATTTGCTGCAATCATTGAAGCCAATATAAGCTAGAAGCCAGTCACCATCATCATCATCATCATCATCATCATCATCATGGAGCTTGCCAGACAATGATGTACCTCCACAATTGTTTGTCATAATTGTCCTTAACGCTTTAGATTGCTGAAGAGAGACAATAACTGCAACGAAAAAGCATGAATGTATTACTTTCATAGGCTCAACATATGAAAAGTTAGATCTAGGTCCCAGGTTGGCCCTGACTAAAGTGAGTATCAGGAAATATCCTGGGAAGTGAAGGCAGCTGGTGTAATGTTTACCACCACCCATTGAGTGCCGCTTGGTCTATACAAATATGGGGTTAACACCATCAATATGCCTCAAGATGTGCAATAGAGTCCTTTATTATTTTTACCAAAAACCCAGTATGTCTCAAGGTGTAGGAAGGGGTCCTGTACTTTGACTTGCTGATATACTTGTCACATAAAATGCAAAAAGAGTTTACTTTGAGCTTTAAAAGGTTTCAAAAACAATGTTTTTGTGTTGTGAATTTGAATAATGAAGACACAAACAATAGATTGCACAATTTTTTGCCTGGTATACTTAACTGTATCTCGTCAGGTACATACTGCAGAAATCACACAACATAAACTAAAGTAAATAGATAAATCCTTCAAGCTGAAATATACACACACATATTCACACAGTAATTTGAATTGTCTACAGTGATGATTTTCAAAAGATTTATTTCTACACAGGTTAGCCATGATGCAGGTGAAGACAATTGGGAGAATGAAGCATTCTGCCTGAAAGTTCTATGTGAAGATGAGAAGGTGATTTGTTGTTAGTGTGAACTAGTTGATTATTTATGTATACTGGCCTCATTGTGTCAGTTATTACTTAAAAGTTGTCAATATGGTAGCAGACATGTATTATATTATTAAATTAAAGGGGATTGCTTAAGGAACACATCTGTATATATACCTATGGCAGATATGGGAAGTCACTTAAGACAATTAATCATCCCATGGCACTTAATCAGTTAAACATGTTAAAAATATACACCTTTCTTATGGCATTTTCTGTGAGATTCCATAGTGCCTCATCACTTTCCAACAAGATTCCCTATAAATGCTGTTAAAGGTCTTTTCAGTCCATGAATCCAATATGTAGTGGTGAATTCATGTCAATGCTTTGCTCTATTATGTGTAAATCAGTTATTTGGTCAGTGCATGACATATTTGGTTGGAAGCCTGTTCATTCCCCAAGTTGTTTGTCAGTGGCATTTCTTCATCTCTTCAGAATGATCCTGCTTAACATTTTCCCTGGAACTGACATTAGAAAATGAAGAAGAAACATAATAAAGATTGGTCTATAATATGCCATGATGTGTATTGGGTTTATGGTGCTTGTCCCTTTTTCTGTCAGTTGGCACTCAATTATTATTTTTTTTTATCAGTTCACTTGGTTTATCATATTTTCCTGCTATTTTCTTTGTGGTACTGTAAAAGTCTCTAGGGCTTTCTTTCGTTGCTGCTACTTATGCCTCTCCTGCTAGCTCATCTAAATATTGTCTTTTATCCACCCGTATGAACTCCTTCGTTGTATCTGCAACATTTAGTAGATGCAGTTGTTACACAGTGAACAACGAGGGTTAGAATTAAATTGTAAAAAGACACAGATTATGGTCGTCACTAGGAAAAGCGAAATACCACAATGTAATATACAAGTAAATGGGACTTTTCTTCAACAAGTGAATAGGTACAATTATCTCGGAACAGTAATAACATCTGATGGGAGATGCCTTGAAGAGATTAGAACAAGAATCTCCATGGCAAAAGTAGCCTTTAGCAAGATGAAAAACATACTGACCAATAAAAAGATGTCAATTGAAACGAGAAAAAGAGTGTGAGGTGCTACATAGAACCTGTACTTTTATATGGATGTGAAGCTTGGACAATGAGCAGTCAAGCTGAAAAACATCTGATGGCTGTAGAAATGTTGTTTCTGAGGAAAGTGCAAAGAATACCATGGACAGCCAGAAAGACCAATGAACAAATCCTTCAAGAAACAAATGAAGATCGTAAACTGATTAGAAACATTAGACGTAGATAGTCACAATTTTTTGGGCATGTTATGAGAAGAAATGAATTGGAGAACTTGGTGACAACTGGTAAGATCGAAGGGAACAGACCAAGAGGAAGACCTAGAAGCAAATACCTGGATGGCTTGGCCACGTGGTGGCATGGTCGAGACAGGAACACAGAGCTGATCCACGACTCTGGTGATCGAGTGAGATGGCAAAACATGACCGCCCACACTTACCGGCATGGCACATGATGGATGGATGGATGAACTCCTAACTTCTTTATTAGCTTTTCTGTATTTTTATGGGCCCTAAATATAGTAACTCTGGTTTTGCTATTGTTTAAATGTTATTTTATTTTTTTACTTTTTTCTATTTGTAACGGTTTTGCGTGTTATCAGTGCTTTATGTTTTTGCTCAATTTCTTTTCTCATAACTTCTAAGTAATGTAAGTAAAGGTCCCATTAACATGCCTAAAACGTGTTGGGCATGTGGCGGGAGGGGGAGGGGGGGGGGCATATTTTTGTTGACCAAATGGCACTATATGGGTGATAAGGCTGCCTCTACTTCCTCAGACATTTCCTGGTGCCCATATTAGGCTACATGACCTTGGAAGCCTAGATTAGTTTTCTTTTAAATTTGAAACCGCTTTGATGTGGATTGAACCCAAGACCACCGGTGCGGCAGACAAGTATCTAGCCACTATGCTACCACATCTTCCTTAAGGACTTATATATGATTAATTCCAGATTCCCAAAACCCTTTTAAGAAACTAAAGTACTATCAAAGTTTTACTTTTTTAAAAAGACCAAATTGTATGTCTAATGTATTGTATTTGTATGTTCAAATAGGGCTGGCATGTGTGCGAGACACTGTTTCCTATCAAAATGAACGAAAACATGAAAAGTTTGGTTAGAGGATGTTCAGCTTATCTGGCACGAATGTATGCTATATTACGCCAAAGTGCAGTCACTTTGAACTGCTTTGATGGGCCATTGGGATTCAAGTTCATATCATGGATTGATCAGGTAAGAGGCTAACAATGTATTTTTGTTACTTCTGAAAGTATCTCAGGTGATTAACAAAATTAAGAACTTAAGAGTTTGAACAGACTCACAAAGGCATTTGATTTGTTCAGTCATGAGGATCTGTTCAAGGAACTAAAGAAGACTGGCTGCCCACCAACTCTTTTATCCATTGTGAAATTGTACACAGGCATGAAGGGTATAATCAAGTTTGATGGTGCAACTTCTGAAGAGTTTGAAATCAAGAGTGGAGTTAAGCAAGGTTGTGTACTAGCTCCCACCCTCTTTGGAATATACTTTTCACTTCTACTGAAATTTGCCTTTCGTGATCACGATGGTGGTATATACATTCACTCATGCTCAGATGGCGGCCTTTACAATGCTCAGAGATTGAAGGCCAACACCAAAATTAGGAGGGTACTGATCAGAGAGTTGCTGTTTGCAGATGATGCTGCAATTACGACCCACTCTGAGGAAGAATTGCAATGTCTACTATCTGCATTCTCCAATACTCGTTCTGAATTTGGTTTAACAATTAGCAAAAAGAAAACACAAATTATGTCACAAGGTGCACATGGGGTACCATCAATCTTTATTGGCGACGCCGAACTCGAATTAGTAGATCAGAGGTAAATAGAAAATTATCCCTAGATCAGGAAATTAACATCAGGATTGGTAAGGCAGCAACAACAATGAACAGGTTAGCAAAGTCTGGGAGAACAGGAAGCTTACTGCCAAAACAAACATCTTTGTCTATCAAGCCTGCGTCCTTAGTACTCTTCTTTATGGCAGTGAAGCCTAGTCAACTTACACCAAGAGAAATGATTAAACAGCTTTCATATGCGGTGTCTGTGAAGAATTGGTATTAAGTGGCAAGACAAAATCACAAATACTGAAGTATTGGAAAAATCAGGTTGTGTGACAGTTTGTTCCATGCTCAGTCTTCGTAGACTTAGATGGATAGGACATCTTAGGAGGATGGATGATGGAAGAATACCAAAGGACATCTTCTTTGGTGAACTATAGATGGGTAAGAGATCGCGGGGTCGGCCTCTACTACGATATAAAGATGTATGTAAGCTGGACATGATTGACAGAGATATTGATAATGCACATTGGGAGCAAGTCGCCACCGATAGTGTTGCATGGAGGGCAAATATCAGAAATGGAATAAAGACAAAGGAGAAAATGATTTCAGTTAGGTCACACACTGAGCTCTTGAGACGTAAGATAGTGCATGATGGTGAAAATGACCATGTGTTAACATGCATCCATTGTGGACAAACATCTACAGCGCGATTTGGTTTGATCAGTCAAATTCGCTACCGCCATGGGCTGTAGTTATTATGCCTTTTTTATAGCACAGTATAACAAACTATCGTGCCAGTGAAGTTTGAACAATCTGTGTGATGCAAATGCATAAAGTATTGTAATAGCAAGACTAAAAAGAAAAATATGTTTTGTTATTTGTTATATTTTGAAGTGAGGAATGTCTGCAGATATTGCGTCTTTCAAACCTGAATGAAACAGAGAACAAAGAGACCGTGAGGAGGAATTTGTCATAGAATTAACCGAACTGCTCTGTCCAGGTTGTTACTTTCACAAATTAAATTAGGTAAACTGGTAAAGCGGTGAGAAGGCAAGACATGATAGTAAAAATCCATCCATCCATCCATCATGTGCCATGCCGGTAAGCGTGGGCGGTCATGTTCTGCCATCTCACTCGATCACCAGAGTCGTGGATCAGCTCCGTGTTTCTGTCTCGACCATGCCACAAGGCCAAGCCATCCAGGTACTTGCTTCTAGGTCTTCCCCTTGGTCTGTTCCCCTCGATCTTACCAGTTGTCACCAAATTCTCCAATCCATTTCTTCTCATAACATGCCCAAAAAATGTTGACTGTCTACGTCTAATTTCTCTAATCAATTTACGATCTTCATTTGTTTCTTGAAGGACTTGTTCATTGGTCTTTCTGGCTGTCCATGGTATTCTTTGCATTTTCCTCAGAAACCACATCTCTACAGCCATCAGATGTTTTTCAGCCTGACTGCTCATTGTCCACGCTTCACATCCATACAAAAGTACAGGTTCAATGTAGCATCTCAACACTCTTTTGAGTGGTAAAAATACCAAGTGTATAAGATCAGCTTCAGTCACAAAAAATGGAGGAAATTGCTGCAAAAAAACTTCATCAGTAAACAAGCAACAACAGAAAGACATAAATGTCACTAAAGCAACTGCTCTGACATCTGTCCAAGTTGTGAGACCTGGGGTGACTCAAAGGTATGGCATCTACCTTTAACTTGAACAGTTAGTTAAAGTTAGTTGCATATCTGTTACAGGATATTGCAGTCAACCCCAGCATTTTTTGGCTGTCCATGATTTCTTGGCAAGTTTATTTCAGTAGTTTGCCATTGCTTTCTGAACGACCGGCACTCATACCATTTTATAAAAACCATGTAAGTGGTCTGCTGCCAAATCGCCCGCAGCTGTTTCAAACACAGTATGCGGGATTACGAACTGTAACCCTTTCACAGCAGAGCCGGTTTTACTTGAACATTACAAGTCAAGAACAAAAAAACTAAAGGACTCTTTTCCATGCCTCAAGATGTATTGGACATATGGGTGCTAGCCCCATATTTGTATAGACCAATCAGCTCTCAGAGGGTCATGTGGTCAGTATCATGCCTGGCACCTTTACCTGCCAGGAAATTTGTTGGTACCCATTTTAGACTCGACCTGGGAGCTGAATTTTTTTTAAATTCCAGTCTCAATGAGGATTCAAACATATCACCATCGGGCTGGCAGAGAAATTTGATGATGTCATACTCCCTCCTGGTCTCTGGCTCGTGAATATAGGATGCCGAGACATTTTGGACATGTGTATGCAATAGGAGGTAATTAGGAGGCACACTGCCAAGTGGCTAGAATGCCGGATTCTCCTTCGGGAGACCCTGGTTCAAATCCTCAGTAAGGTGTGGATTTTTTTATGTCGAGGGGCAAAAAGAAAACCCCAACCTGCACAGTTCACAGTGACTGCACTAGCCAGGCGGCTTTAATTCCTCAGGCTTAAGATCTCCATCATTTACACCCCAAGGAACTATAGGCAGTAAATGACAGTAGGATTTATACCTCCTTAAAAAAATGGTCTGGGTTCAATCCCCAGCAGTGGCAGAATTATTGTTTCCTGGTTAGTACAGCGTCAACCTGGCCTCTTACAGTCAGTACCAGGTCATTATCTAAAATAGGAAGGCAGTGAGGAAGGAAACTGGCTACCTGTCCTCATTATGCCATGGCCTAGACTAAGTGAGAGTTCACACCCATTGGGCAGTATCTGCCTGGGACTTCCTTGTGTTTTCTTTATATTATTATAGGGGAATTTCTTGCAAATTCCTCCACAAGTAAACTAAATGTGTTACAGAACAGATTCCTTTGAATCTCTCATACAAATATATCATGGACAGTCACATGGCTCCCACAGTCAATTATTACAACCCTGGTTTTTTTTTTCAGCATGCTGTAGACAATGTCAACTTCCTGGACTCCTACTTGGCTTTAAGAACCAAACTTGTGGAGGATGACAAAGCTGGACAATTTCTGTCACAGCTTCACAGGTCAGTTACTTCTCATATAGTCATTCATTAGATCAACAGGATGTTTTGTGTATGTCATCAGATCATAGTACAACCATTACTTGTGTTTCTGCTCAGATGTCATCTATCATTACTTCTGTGCATCTGATCAGATGTCATCTATCAATGACTACCATTACTTCTGTGTTTGTGCTCAGATGTCATCTACCACTGACTACCATTAATTCTGTTTCTGCTCAGATGTGTTGTTTGTCCATCAAGAATAATGATGACCATTCATTTCATCCAATGGGGTTGAAAGTATGGAGCCGTGAGTTCTAAGATGGCTGATAGGCCTATTTTGGCTCGAAATGTTCTTTGACAATATGGGCAAAGAATGCTTGACATTCCAGGAGGAGGATCTCCTGCAGTGGTTTTTCTGTCCAGCCTTTTCTTCACAGCTCTTGCAGTCCTGGTTGCTTCACAAGTGACTGCACCCTTATGTAATGATGTACACCACGAATTACGGTCTTTAGCAGCAGTCTCCCAGGTGTCAGGATGAATTCCGAAAACTTTCAGTGAGATTTTCAGAGTGTCTTTAAAGCATTTACTCTGGCCGCCTTGGGAGCGTTTACCACAACGCAGCTCGCCGTAAAATATTTGATTAGGGAGCCTGTGATCTGGCATACGAGTTAAGTGACCAGCCCAGCGAATCTGATATTTCATTAGTTGAGTGTGGATACTAGGCATGGACGCTCTTTCTAGAACTTCAGTGTCTGGGATCTTGTCTTGCCATTTAATCTTCAATAGCTTCCTAAGGCAGACAACTCAGATGCTCAGATGTAATCTACCAATGACTACCATTACTCCTGTGTTTGGGCTCAGATGTCATCTACCATTGACTACCATTAATTCTCTTTCTGCTCAGATGTCATCTACCAATGACTACAATTACTTCTGTGTTTGTGCTCAGATGTCATCTACGAATTATTACCATTACATCTTCGTGGCGAAGTGGTCAAGCCGTTTAACTCTGGCTCCAAAGGTTGTGGGTTCGATTCCGGGCCGCGCCCTTCAGTTCACGAGTAAAATTTTTCGGAGACTCCTGTGGGTCATCGTTAGAGCTACGGAGTTCGTGCTTTGTGCGACGCTTTCCGCGCTGTGGAAAGAGACCGAGCCATATGGGATAAAACCCGGTGCAATGAAGTCGACCCTGTCAACTTTTAAAGCAACTACCATTAATTCTGTTTCTGCTCAGATATCATCCACCAATGACTAACATTAATTCTGTTTCTGCTCAGATGTCATCTACCAATGACTACCATTACTTGTGGTTTTGCTCCTGTGTAATCTACCACTGACTTCCATTACTTTGTGTTTCTGCTGAGATGTCATCTACCAATGACTACCATTACTTGTGTACTTCTGCCCAGATATCATCTATCAATTACCATTACTTCTGTGTTTCTGCTCAGGTGCCATCTACCAACAGGTAAAGTCTTCTGGCTCTGCAAAAAGCACTCTTCAGGACCCCGCATTACCCACCTCAGTACTGAGGTCACCACAAGAAATGAAGTAGGACGAGTTTATTATGAGGAGGATGTCAGACTCAAAGAGGAACTGGAACACTCAGACTTATACAAACAGAAGAGAAAAGCCAAGAGCCCATCAGCTGGAATTGTTCTACCAAAAAGTAAGATTTGTCCGGATTGATTTTTTTTTTTTTTTTTCAGCTGTTACTACTTCATAAAGTATTGCATTTTTCAACATTGCAAACATAATCTAGGTGTGACTTTTGCTCTTGGCCTGTCTAATTTGATGTATTCTATCACATTTTCTGTTCTACTTGGGTGTATTCTTTCATGATTTCTGTTCTAATTGGAAAGATCATGGGAAAAAGGCAGAGGCAGACCGAGAGAAATGATGCTGGATGAAATGAGGCGATGGCATGGAGGAATATTATCAGGAGAACACCAGGGACTGAAATCTGTGGAAAAAAATGAACGCCTACGCCAGTTGGCATGACACATGATGATGATTCAAACTAAGTGTATTCTTTCATACTTTCTTCTGCTGCGTTCATTCGGAGTGCTTTTTGTCGAAGCATGCGTTCGCTAGTGAAAGAATTTGATGTGTCAATTAGGACAATTCAAAAGGTCGTTCGTAAGAAACTGCAATATCGGAAGGTGTGTTCACAGTGGGTACCACGGATGTTGATCAACCATCAAAAGTGTTGAACCACTTGCTGTGTTACAGAGTGGAGGGTGATTAATTTCTCTTCCGCATTGTGGCAGGCGATGAATCATGGTGTCACCACTTTGAGCCGAGCAGCAAAAGAGAGAGCATGCAATGGAAGCATGCTGGATCACCAAAAGCCAAAAAATTCAAGTTACAGGTTTCCACTGGTAAGGTTATGCTGAGCGCATGTTTTTACCATGAAGGGCTATTGTTGGCCAACTTTAAAGAACCTGGTGTCAACATCAACTCTACCCACTACATGCAAACACTAGACAAGCTGCAAAAAGCCATCACAAATAAATGACCTGACATGCTTTCTCATGGTGTGATTTTGTTGCATGATAATGCTCGTCTGCATGTTGCAAAGATTGTGCAGGAAGCATTAGCAAGGAAGAAGTGGGAAATTCTGCAATATCCAGCCTATAGTCCTGATTTGTCACCATGTGATTTTCATTTGTTCGGGCCTCTAAAAAAGCTCTAAAGGGGCAACTATTTCACACAGATGCAGACGTAATGAACGCAGTAAAAACTTGGTTCAGTGAGCAACCACGATCCTTTTTCGCATTCGCCGCCTACCTAAGCAATGGGATGCTTGCCTGAATGCCTACGCCGACTTCTTCTGACCAACCCATGGTGCATAATTCATTCAAAATGAATGCTTTGTTTAATAATTCTACACCTTAATGTTAAGTTTCTTTCATGCTTATGTAATAAAGCCATTGGAACAGGTTTCAAATGAACGCCCCTAATAGAAGAAGAAGATGGAGTTTGTATGAGAATATCCCAACTGCAGTGATATTAATTCTTGATTTTATATCCATATTTTGGATCTGCATTTGTCTGTACCATGTTTTTCAGGAGCTTCTTTATCATAGTGGCATTTGCTCATCAGCTGACTTGGTACCTGGGGTCAAATCCTCCTAAAGATGGGATATTTTTCATGACCACATGGCTTTAAGCTCAACTCAGCCTCACAAAATGGGTATTAGAATATTTTTGGAGGGAATCAGTTATTATAATACTGACCACATTACCCATTGGTCAAGAAAATATGGACCTAGGGACAGTCTGCAATGTGCCACATTGTTATGAAAATTTGGCCTTTTACCTTTTTTTTTTGTTATAAAAAACTGGCTTCATAAACAGTATCATGTTTCTGAAATACTTTGGCCATATTAAAAACAGTGGCCTGGAAAGAACAGTCATGGAAGGCATAGTTTTGATAGAAGAAGCGGAAGTCAACCAGCAGGCAGATGGACACAGAACTTTGCAGACACCTTGGGCATGAGGCAGAACTGGTAAAGGACCAAGTAACTTTCTGCAAGTTCTGATGAGAGTGAGGTACTGCAGAGGATTTGCTCCATTGGTATATTTTCATTGTTGTTGTTCAGCAAGATCAACAGTTTAAAACATAAAAGATAATTTGTGTCCTCTCTTACTATTGTATTGTTCTCATAATCTCAACATCTTATTTCACTAGTTATGGATGTACTACCAAGCGAGTCTCTGGCCTTTGAGGACAGGCAGTTGGCCTTCACTCCTCCTACATCATATAACACAGGACATACAAGTACAGCAATACCTGCTTCTGTTCCTCAAGACACTGCAAGGACTGCCTCCTTAGAGAGTCAAGCCAGCAAGAAAGATGGGAAAAGCAAGTTTTGTAGTTTGCAATAAAGAATGTTCCAAACATTTGTTCCCTTATCCCATCTGAGTATAACATTGCTATGACTGTTCAATTAATCATCATCATCTGCCTTGCCCAATGGCATAGGTGATCATATATCTCCACACATCTTGGTCCTTGGTGTTCTGGATCAATTATATTAATGATATTCCACTATGCCATCAATATCTTAGACCCATCCATCCAGCATCATCTCTCTTGGTCTCCCTGCCTCTTCTATTGTTGATCTTTCCCATCACCATACTTTCTCTAATGCTTCTCTTTGTATTATGTGACCAAAGAATATTGTCTATTTCTTATTGTTGCATATAATGTTCTACTTTCATTAGCCTTTTCCAGGCACTTGTAAGATACTCTGGCAGTACAAAGTATTCACATTTGAATCAGACACCATATCTCAATTGTCTGCCAGCTCTTACTGATTTGTTTGTTGACATTCAAAGTTTTACTGCCATACAACAGAACAGGTTCCATATAACATTCAGTATTCTCTTTCTGACACTGTTCATATACGCTAGCCTAGTCAGTCCCAATATAGACTAAACAAACTACATTTTTTAGGACATTCCTATTTTCCCCTATCAGGCACAAAAATTCAACTGAAATTGTGCCATATTTGCTTCTACTTAAGCATTTTTGGTGGTCGGTGACCTTACGTGTGGTGACACCTTGCCAAATTCTGCCAAGTAAGATTTTTTTCCAGATACACCACCCTATCACTATACTTTTTTTTAAAAAACCCACATTGAAGACTATTGCTAACGATTCTGACATCTTTCCCTCAAAGGGAGGAAGGGAGAGAGAGAGAGAAAGCATTTGGTTTATTTCATCGAGACAGAAAAGGTCAGGTTTAAAGGGGGCGCCATGGTAAATGTGAAATGTTAGGTTTCACATATTCTAGGCCAATGACGTGGCCAATACTCCTTCTTAGTAGCCTTTTTCCCATGGGAGTCTCCGAAACATTTAACTCATAAACCGAAGGACACGGCCCGGAATCGAACCCACAACCTTCGGCTCACGAGTCAAACGTCAAACGGCTTGACCACTTCGCCACAGAGACTCCTTGAGTTCGTGCTTTGTGCGACGCTTTCCGTGCTGCGGAAAGAGACCGAGCCATATGGGATAAAAACCCGGAGCAATGAAGTCGACCCTGTCGACTTTTAAGCGACTTTTTTTTTTTTTTTTTTTAAGCCTTTTTTCTCCCAGACAGTTTTGTAAACTACCAAGTAGCCATTTTATGGTTCCTGGAAAGGCCAGAGTTTGTCCTATACATATACACAATAACCCTATGCCAGGACTAACAGTAGAGGGGGCTGCGTGGTCTCGATGTATGGTGTCTGCCTCGAGTGCTGGAGGTCCCGGGTTCAAGCCCCGGTGATGACCGGGACTTTTTCTCGTGGATTTCTAATAATAAAATTTCCCCTGGTCTCTGGGTAGTGAGATCGGACGCCCGTGTGTATTGTTGCGCACATAAAAAATCCCTTGGCAGTTGGAAATCGAAAAGAGTAGCCTAACGGGGCTGCCCGGGCAAAATTTCGAGTTAAAAATCTACCCAAAGTATTTCAGGATCCTCGCCGGTGCTACAGAGTTCATGCACTGAGCTGAGTTTCTCTAGACTCAGGTTTGAGTTAGGAGGAGAACGGAGCACTTATGGGTTGCACCCATGTGCCGTGATGTTGATCCATCGACTAAACTAAACTAACAGCAGAGGTTGAGAATGGGCCACTTGTGACTAGTTGATGAATATTGTTTGATGCCAGTCAACCATTTCACAGTCACTACAGACGTTCTTTAATATCGTGGACCAAGAAGAAGACAAAATACTGACATTCTACAATATCTGAAAATCAAGAACTGGTGATCACTGAGGCACCACCATCTCAACTATGATTCTGCATCTGCCTGTCTTATGCCATCATTGTTCTTCTGTTCATTTTTTTAAATATCGGGTCCAGCACATTGTATGCCTACATTTGTTTTATATTATGGTCCAGCAGATGTTAGTTATTAATTTTTTTTTTTTTTTTTTTTGATTCAGCAAATTTTATGTCTATATTTGTTTCATATTATCTGTCCTGCACATTTTATGTCTCTATTTATTTCATATTATTTATCTAGCACATTTTATGACTCTGTTTGTTTCATATTATCTATCCAGCCCATTTTATGTCTATATTTCATATTATCTGTCCAGCACATTTTATATCTATTTTTATTTCATATTATTTGTCCAACACATTTTATGCCTATATTTGTTTCACATTATCTGTCCATCATATTTTATGTTACATATTATCTGTACAGCACACATCATATTTTATGTTACATATTATCTATCCAGCCCATTTTATGTCTATATTTCATATTATCTGTCCTGCACATTTTATGTCTCTATTTATTTAATATTATCTATCCAGCACATTTTATGACTCTATTTATCTCATATTATCTATCCAGCACATTTTATGTCTCTGTTTGTTTCATATTATCTATCCAGCCCATTTTATGTCTATATTTCATATTATCTGTCCAGCACATTTTATATCTATTTTTATTTCATATTATTTGTCCAACACATTTTATGCCTATATTTGTTTCACATTATCTGTCCATCATATTTTATGTTACATATTATCTGTCCAGCACACATCATATTTTATGTTACATATTATCTGTCCAGCACATTTCATGTCCATATTTGTTTCACATTTATTGTCCAGCACATTTTATGTCTGTATTTGTTTCATATTATCTGTCCAGCACATTTTGTGTTTGTATTTGTTTCATATTATCTGTTGAGCACATTTTATGTCCATATTTATTTCATATTATCTGTCCAGCACATTTTATGTCCATAGTTGTTTCACATTTACCATCCAGCACATTATATGCCCACTACTATCGGTTCAGCACATTTTGTTCCCTGGCACTGTTTCATTAAATATTGTGTTGGACAGTCCAGTCGATCTAGACCCATGACTTTACCAATAGTTTGTGTGCTCTAACAGTTGAGAGGTCCTTGTCTGATCCCACACATTGATAATATTCTGCACACTGACATCTGAGCATTGATCTTTGTGACTGCATCTCATCTGCTTGAATTTTCTTGTTCCTGGTTCCACTCAGTTTTTCATCATCTGTTATAGATCCTAGGTATTTAAACTGTGTTACTGTTAATATGCATGACATTTACCAGCCCACCTACCAGTGTCTTAAATGTTGGTATATGATACTCTTTATTCTGCATGGACTTTTTTTATCATCCTTTAAATGAATGATGTACACAAGTGTTATTTGTAATTATATTTTCATGTGATACATATGTATTGGCTACCACTGTTATCTTCCCTCCAGCCATTTTCTGATGATTAGGATATTTCTTACACTTATGACTTTTAGTTAAGTACTTGCTGTTTTGTATTTTTGGTTACATTTTTATCTTAATCTCTTTTAGATCAAGGTATTTAATATTGTCATTGCTTTTAATTTATCATTAAATACTGTCATTACTTTTAATATATTGTTATATACTGTCACTTTTAATATATGGGTAAATAGTGTCATTACTTTTAATATATTGTTATATTACCATTACTTTTAATATATCAGTAATTTTTTTTTTAAACTGAATTACTAAATAACAACAAAATATCATACATCTTTATATAATGAACATAACAACCCCCACCCACACACATATATATAAAACTGTGTCTTATTCATATAGTATGCAATTGACTACTGGTGATCTACAATATGGCTTTGCTCAATGTTCATAAATTTATGAACACTTTTAATGGGAATTAACTTTAACAATGTTACAGTTAACTATTGTGTGAAAGATAAGTGGCTACCAACACCAATACAATGGCAGGTTCAACAAAATAAGATCCTCTGTATTATACCCATTACATATTACAATGAATATGACTGCATCATTGTGTAATTTTCGGATATTTTCCTCATCATCAAGAGGAGCATCACTACCACAAACTCATGTATTTAATTAATTAATATGTAACTAAAGGGAGACAAGGCTCAGAGGTAAGTGTCTGCCTAAGGCTCAGAAGTGATCTGGTTTGTCCCTGGGTGGCAGAGACATGTTACAAAAACCACCATTTCTAATGATAACACTTGTCTCCCCGATTGCTTGGGTAAATGTTACAAAAACCATTATTTCTAATGATAATACGTGTCTCCCTGATTTCTTGGGTAAATGTTACAAAAACCACTGTTTCCAATGATAACACTTGCCTCCCTGATTTCTTGGGTAAATGTTACAAACACCATTATTTCTAATGATAACACTTGTCTCCCCGGTTTCTTGGGTAAATGTTACAAAAACCATTGTTTCTAATAATGATAACACTTGTCTCCCTGATTTCTTGGGTAAATGTTACAAAAACCATTATTTCTAATGATAACACTTGTCTCCCCGGTTTCTTGGGTAAATGTTACAAAAATCATTGTTTCTAATTATAACACTTGTTTCCCCAGTTTCTTGGGTAAATGTTTAAAAAAAAAAACAGTTTCTAATTATTATATACTAAGCAAGTACTATATAAGCAAGTACTATAATGATACAACTTGTCTCCCTGATGTCTTGGGTAAATGTTACAAAATTCATTGTTGCTAATTATAACACTTGTCTCCCTGATTTCTTGGGTAAACGTTACAAAAACTATTATTTCTAATGGTAACACTTGTCTCCCTGATTTCTTGGGTAAATGTTACAAAAACCATTATTTCTAATAACACTTGTCTCCCTGATTTCTTGGGTAAATGTTACAAAAACTATTATTTCTAATGATAACACTTGTCTCCCCGGTTTCTTGGGTAAATGTTACAAAAACCATTATTTCCAATAACATTTGTCTCCCTGATTTCTTGGGTAAATGTTACAAAAACCATTATTTCTAATGATAACACTTGTCTCCCCGGTTTCTTGGGTAAATGTTACAAAAACCATTGTGTCTAATGACATTGCTTGTCTCCCTGGTGTCTTGGGTAAATGAGATTGATACCTAGTCTTCTCAGATAAATTAGTTGCATTATCCTTTACAGGATGTCACAGTCAACCCCAGCATTTTTGGGCTGTTCGTGAGTTTGTGATTTCTTGGTGAGTTTACGTTCAGTAGTTTGCCATTGCTTTCTGAACAACCAACATTCATACCTTTGTATGAAAACCAAGGCAAGGTGAACGGTCTGCTGCCAAATCGCCCGCAGGTGTGTTTCAAATGCGGTATTACAAATTGCGTCCGTAACCCCTTTGCCAGTCAGCGGGCAGAGATCAAAACAAAATCAATTCCTGCATACTAGTTGCACATGTCCCATAGTAGTTTTAATCTCAAGGGAGGTCGTATGAGAAAATGATTAGGGAAACCAACACACCCATTTGTAGACAGAACCAGTTACCTTGGATTGAATCTGGAAGTAAACCTTGCACAAATGATTGCCAAAACTGACCTCCGAGTTATTGGGATGCATAAATAGGTATTATACACTACCCTCGAGGTACGAAGGAGAAGAAATGTAGCTAACCATAGTTTAACAGATACTTGTTTATTTACAATACATTCTTACATTTTTTTAAACGTACAATTTCACCACTCCATCACTTTTCCTTTGTCAGATACATGCTGTCAGATCAGTCCGTCAGTTCACTCTTTCAGTAGCATGTCCTTTGCAGAACCTTGGTTCCATAACTAACCTTCTGGAAAACTTCAATCATAATGATACAACCATCTGGAGATCAACCACCACATCCTGCACCCATCTTCTCTTTGGCCTTTCTCTTCCCAGGCACGAACCCCTCCATTGTTATTCCTTCCAAACTGTCATGACGTTTGAAGTGGCCAAAATATTTGAATTTTCTTTATTGTCTTTAGTAGCTAACCTTCTACATACAATATTCAGCTCTTGTCATATGGATGCGTTTGTTCTTTTCTGTGTCCTCTAGACTCAATTCAGTCTGTCAGTAGAGAGAGCGCATATCCTATCAAATCTATGTACATGTGTATAAAATTAAAGGTAATGCCTTGCTGCACACTGGATACATGGTGCTTGTGTCATATGTTTTACAAACCAATCGGTACTCTATGGGTGAAGAGGTCAGTATCGCGCCATCCATCTTTGTTTCTCAGGACATTGTCTGGCACCCATTGTAGGCTGTCAACCCAGGTCAGTGTTTAAAAAAAAAACTGCCTTAATGAGGATTCAAACACTTGATCATAGGGCCTTCAGGTAAGCACGAGAGCCACTGCGTTGCCGTGGTTCTAATAAATGTGTACACAATATATTCTCTTACAATAACATTGAACATTATTTGATGTGATTCATGTAATACAAATTTAAAAAGCATGATAAAACAACAAAAATGTAAAAATATCACTCATGTAACCCGACTGATTTACACAAAACAATTTATGAATACTATCCAATGCTGCTACCTTACAGTATTTCAGAATGTAAACAAAACCACAGAGTTAATCACAAAACTAAAATCTGCAGAGCCTCAAGATAATTGTCAAGAATTTTGTTGCAAGAAAATATAACAGCACAGCTGTATCCTGTTGATATTTGTTAGTATGAAAAGCAGATTTGCTGTAAACATTTGTCTGTACGGAAAAGTAGATTTGCAGTAAGAAAACTGCTGATATTACACTTTGTATGAAAAGCAGATTTTCTGGAAGGAAACTTCTGATATTACACTTGCCAGTATAGAAACTAGATTTGCTGTAAGGAAACTACTGATATTTACACTCGTTAGTGTAGAAATTTAGACTTGCTGTAAGGAAACTACTTATATTACACTTATGGAACAGTAGATTTGCTGAAAGGAAACTGCTGATATTACACCTGCCACTATAAAAAAGTAGATGTGCTGTACAGAATAAGATTCCACTAAATGCAGGCTGAATTCTTCATTATAAGTCACTGACTTCTTGTACTGGAATCATCTATATATATAAAAGAGAATGTTTCTTTGTGTGTCCTTTATGCGTTCCCGAACGGTCCATCCGATTGAGATGAAATTTTGTACAGATGCTGTTCTCACTCCCACGGATCCAACTGAAATAGTTAGTTAGTTTAAAAGAAATTTTTTAATTTTTACACGAAAGAAAAAGGCATTACGAGCTTCAGAAACAGACGAGCAATGGGAGCGGGAGCATCAGAAACAGACGAGCAACGGGAACGGGAGCAGGGGCCGAATTTGTACTCTGTGCGCTTAGAGAAATGTATTTGAATGTATGATGACTATTTATATGAATTCAATGAGACGCTCCCCGCCAGGTGCCTGGCGAAGCCGGGCCGGGTCGTCAGCTAATGAATGCCTGCTGATACGTTTGATATGCTAGAATGCTATACCTGGGAAGGTTAACCCGATCAACAAATGCCCCGCAGAAGTCGGATGTGTCGGCCTAACGGCGCAAGAACGCAGCTCTGCTGTAAACAGGCACAACGCAATCACGTCCGGAAAAAAAAAAAAAAAACTCCGGATGAACGCAGAAGAAGAAGAAGAAGAAGAAGAGGAAGGAGAAGAAGAGGAATGCTATATGAAGGAAAAAATTAGTTCTTTCAGTCATCTTCTTTAGCATATCCTTTATTCCATCTTATGTGAGACCCTGTTATGGGGGGGGGGGGGGGGGGGGGGGGTTTAAGTTTAGTTATGTGTCTAGGGAACCACAAAGGCTAGAACAATCACCTGCCAGCCTGGTGATCCTAGGTTCAAATCCCGTCAAAGTGGGGCTTTTGTTATGGATTACATGGCTTTGGGGAACCCAGTCTCATAAAAATCAGTAGCAGTAGATTTTCAAGTTAAAGACTGCTTTAATACAGACTACATCACCCATTGAGAACCAGGTAATGCACATTGCTTGATAATGTGGTTTTTATGTCAACTTATCTTGGGAAATAAATTCAGAAGTATTGATTAGACACTACAAGAAGTAGAAGAAAGAAGCAGAGATTAGAGGACACGCTAGAAAGCTATAGTGACCATACTAGGATTTGAACCTACAGTCTCCAGACTTGGACTGCAAAAGTAAATAATTGCCTGAAAAGGTAATGAAAGTTGAACATTATATACAACACTAAAAAAAGCATTCTTTGGCCATATAAAGAGAAATTTGGCATTGGAAAACCTCAGGATGACTGGAAAGGTAGGAGAAGAGGCAGAGGAAACCAAGAGAAATGATGCTGGATGGACTGAGACGGTGGAGGGATGTTCACCCAGAACACCAAGAACCGACATCAGCGGAGGAACACAAACATCCACACCAGCTGGCCAGGCATATAATGATGATATCTCCAGACCACAACAATGCTTCAATGAAAGCACAAGTGTATTTCAGATGAAAGAACAAGTGTAAGGCAAACTTTCTCATTTTCTCTACTGATAAATGTGGAGGTGACAGTTTGAAATTTGGTATACCCTTAACTATTATTTGTTCATAAGTCTAGAATGTCCTCTGACCTCTGCATCTTTCTTATACTTTCTACAAATGCTGATCAATACATGTGTACTTATTTCTCATATGATCTCAACTTAAGCATGGCTGACTGTACCAAGGTGCATGGTATGCTCCTGACATGTAAACCTATAAAATTCTCTGGAGTCCTCCAGACATGAAATATTCCCACTCTCTATCAAAGATGCTACTGCGGGAAAAGCCAAATCATCTGGCAGCTCAGTCAAAAGGGATGTAACAGTACAATCCCCTGTTTGAGCATCAACACTTTCTCTTTTTATTGAACTTAAGGAATGTTTCTTGATCATGGGTGATGCTTGTAAAGCTGTGATGGGAACAGACAACATGTGACATGTGGTCAACTGTTGTGTCTTACAGTAGTCTACTGCATACTTGGTAAAGTTCCGAAGATCTTGGTGTTCAGTGAATGAATCCACTACCGATACAACATCTAAACAGCGGTGTAGATTATTTAAAATACTAAACTGAGACTCCAGTGAATGCAGGCTGATTTCTTCCATGTTCATGCTGTCTTCTTGTATTGGAGTCAGTGTCTGAAAAAATGCATCCCATTGCCAAGAAGTGCACAGGTTATTGTTGATAAAAATAGCATAGTATTCTTTGCGGATTTTCTCCAACCCAATTTCTACGGCCAGATGCAGTGAAAGATGGCTGTTCAGTGATGGAAAGGAAGCCATTCCATAGTACGACTGTCTCACAAGTTTAGCAATTGTAGTTTGGTTGTCCTTGTGAACAAAAACTTTGAGATTCCCTTTCCTCAGGTGACAAAAAGTCACATTAAAGCACTGCAGCAAATCATTCACATCTGTGCAGTTTCGGACAAAATGCCACAGCATGTCCGTGAAATCTGCCTCCAAGGAGGGTTCTAAATTCAGCTGTCTTGCTGTCCCACACAACATGCCAGCAATGGAGGTATTTCTGTTGTCTTCACAAGGAAGCATTCTCCCAGCTGCCTCCCCATCCTTTAACAGAAGAGCAGAGAAATTTGTTACTGGTTATGGTTACTTCAGGAGTTTAACTAATTAATACATTAAACAATACATGTTGATAACTTAATGCCTATATCATTTTCTTGTAAACCTATAAATGACCTTATCACTTACCTACCAAGACAGTGTTGGGGTTTAATTCCCAGTAGCGGCAGTATGTTTTTTGTTTTCAGATCAGTACGGCTCTTGGGATGACCAAGTCACATCAAAATGAGTACACAAACGCCATAAGTAAAATACTGCACGATTATTTGCCTGGCATATTTAGTTGCATCTTGTCAGGCACAAACCTGATGAGATGCAGCAAAATATACCAGGCAGGAAATTGTGCATGTCAGGTGCAGTGATGATAGGGCACTGATTAGTAGCTGTGAAGAAGACAAATCTAGTGGTGGGTGTTATGAATATAATTGTGAGCCAAACCTTGTTCATTAGGTTTAAAAAAAGAGAATGAGATCTGTTCTTCTTCTTCTCCTGTGTTTTTTCAGACGTAATTGCGGTGTGTCTCGTTATGCACCCTAGGGCCAAAACCCTTAGGCCAACACATCCGACTTAAGCGGCGTTTTTTTAAAACCAGGTTAGCCGTCCTGGGGAGATCTGTTCAATTTATTTACATCTATTGTGCATATCAGAGAGAAAACTATGCAGAAAAAGAAGTAATAAACAGTGGCAAAAATTGCTTTCTTTTGTCATTTTGTTGTTGTGAGCAAAATCAGTTTTTGTATGTCTTGAATGGAAGAATGATTGGCAAAATGCAACACATAAGGCTGTGGATAAACATGACAACCATTGCCTGTAGTGTCTTGAAAAAAATGTTACGAAATCCCTCATAGCCTTTTAATCTTCTCACGTGGTACTACTGTCTGGATCATAAATACAGAAATGACTAAAACAATTACTAATAAACTATAAATATTCATGAATGTGCAGAATAGAAAGACTAAAAAGGTATAACAGAATTACCAATGGGGAGTATAACATAATTACCAATGGGGAGCTCATGGAAAGAACTAAACAGATAACAGTGAATCAAGAAAAGACACTGGCGATGGATAGGACACACATTCAGAAAATCTGAGAATAATGTAACTAGAAAATCCTTTGTCTGAAACCCACAGGGCAAAATAAAATGGAGGGAGACCTAAAAGAGCACACAGAAGAGATTTAGAGACAAGAGATGACAAATACAGGGAGGACCTGCATGAAGCTACAAGAGACAGCAAAAAATAGGACAGCTTGGAGTGAGTTGCTAGACGGCCCATGCTCTAATGGAGGAGAAAGGGCAGAAGAAGAAATCTACCAGGTGACTTACACATATTTTGTATTTGTCATTCAGCAACATCATTTAGGACTGCCTGCATTATATATAGTCTCTCTTCTCCTTCTGCCCAGCTTGTGTATGGTTCCAGAAGTCGGCTTGTGCCTGGTATTCTTCCTCTACGTTCCTCTTTTAAGGGGAACCTAGTTTTGTACCTCTCTAATCTCTCGATTTTTCTCCCCAACAATTGTGCCGTGGCAACAGCTTATGGCTTGACATGGAACTCACATTACGTAAGTTTAAAAAGTTACGGTAGTCCCACAGTAGACACTGCAGCTGGGATGTGATGTGTTAGGCCTTCACATATTCTAGGCCATGACATATGAGATGGGTGGCCAGTTCTCTTCCCCATGATCTTTTTTTTCCTTAGAAATTGAAAATCGTCTGGTACTTATTTGTACGAGGCTGGGTTGACTGAAGAGCTATACTGTTACGGAAACTGCCCAGCCTCTGCTGGGGATTGAACCCAGATCACTGTCTAGGCGGGCAAGTGGACTAACCACTATGGCTCTATTGGACAAGTAAAACCTGCTAAAAAAGCTGTATAAGAGGAATGCACAATATCAAGAGACACATAAGTTAAACTAGAGAAGACAGGACAGTATTGAAATTCAGAATTCTAAAAACAACCAACAGGCAGGAGGACAGCCATAATGACTGACTTAAGTAATTCTAGTTGGGTTTTTCTGGGTCAATACTGTGCAACTAATACGCAAATATCAGCAGGCATACCTTCATTTTTGTAAGCCACTCTTGCAACTGTGTTACAGCTCTCTGCGTTTTCTGGGACAAAACTTCTGGTATTTCTCTAGTCTTTAGTCCTTCCAGAAGCATCTTAACCTTTTGCAGCTGGCAGTAATAGTTGAATACTGGACTTTGATCAGAACCTGCAGTATTAACAAATAAATAATTAGTACCTGTCATTATGTAATCTATACAGTAGACCCCAAAATTCTGACAGATGAGGTGATCTGAGCATTGTCAGATTCTGAATATCCACACAGTGAAAATTAGAAAGTAAAAAATAAAGTAAAAATATAAAATATCTTTCTAAAATAGAACAGTGTAATCAAACTCTGCAAACAAAATAAAATAAACCAATTACAACCTTCATGAATTGGAATAGAAGGAACAACAAAAGTCACACTATTAAGAGCAGGAATTTGTCCATTAAAAAGGAGTTTACACGTCGTTAAGGAACACTGGGCATGTGGTTCTAGACCCATATTTGTATAGAGCATTCCAGCACACAGTGGGTGATGTGTCAAGTGTTTCACCCACCACCTCATGTAGTTCTAGACCCATATTTGTATAGAACATTCCAGCACACAGTGGGTGATGTGTCAAGTGTTTCACCCACCACCTCATGTAGTTCTAGACCCATATTTGTATAGAACATTCCAGCACACAGTGGGTGATGTGTCAAGTGTTTCACCCACCACCTCATGTAGTTCTAGACCCATATTTGTATAGAACATTCCAGCACACAGTGGGTGATGTGTCAAGTGTTTCACCCACCACCTCATGTAGTTCTAGACCCATATTTGTATAGAACATTCCAGCACACAGTGGGTGATGTGTCAAGTGTTTCACCCACCACCTTATCTTCTCGAGACATTTCTTAGGACCCATTTTAGGCTGAGTTGACCTGGGAGCCCAGGTCAGTTTTTAAAAGTGGAAATTGTCCCGTGGGTGGGGTGGGGGGGGGGGGGGGGGGGGGAGCAGTCTAATGACCACTGGTCCGACAGGTGGGCACTTAACTATTACTGCAGTGCCTGCATTTTTCCATATGTGTGAAAAACTTGCATATGTAATCAATCTGCTGAAAAGCACATATCCACCTTTGAATATAAATGCTACAGAAAAGTATTACAACTTCACTGGACGCAAAAAATAAACAAAGAACGATCAGACCTACACAACAAGAACTCCATACTGATGAGGATTGGTTATTATAACAAACCAAAATGAGGAAATAGAGATATTTTGGACATGTAAACAGTCATGAAAGTCTAGAAAAGATCTTTATGGAGGGAAGTATACTGGGGAGGTGGAGAAGAGTAGGACCACGATGTAGACGGGTTCAAGCTGTGATAATTTACACAAGACTGCTACAAAGGCAGGATACATAGTTATGAAAGAAAAAATTTGAAAGACTGTTATCGGGGTGAACTTAGATATGCAGATGATATGGTACTACTCTCAAACAGTGTTACAGGATTAGAACAGCTGATTCTGTCTGTCCGTCAACAGACAATTTATTCATTCAGCAGCATTTCCTTTGCAGAACCTCGCTACCATAACCTTCTGGAAAACTTGTCATAAGCAAGATGTCCCCCGTCCGATACCCATCTGGAGATCATCTGTCACATCATGCAACCATCTTATCTTTTACCTTCCTCTTCCTCGCTTACCGGGCACACACCCCTCCATTATTGTTCTCTCCAGACTTTCATGACATTTCAAGTGACCAAAATATTCAGTCTGCACTTCGTAGGGTTTTTGCTGATGTTAAGCTTGATCTCCATCTTCTTTGTATTAAAATATAATCTATCTGGTTTTTGGTAGTACTGTCCATGGACTTCCATGTGAAGAGCCTTCTTGGATTTTGTTATAAAACTGTGTTGGTTATCGTTAACTAATTTTTTGTGCAAAATTCAATTAATTTGTCACCTGCATCAAGAGACATTGAAAATAAAGTTTCTGAATATGAAAAAAAAATATAAAAATATCATCGATAAAACTAACAATCATGAAATTGAAAATGTAACAATATTATACAGAATATGTGCTCAAAGGTTCAAATCCACACCAGGTTAGATGTGTTAAATTGACAGGGGCTTCCAGGTCGCCCCAGCCTAAAGTGGGGACTAGAAATGTAATGGGAAGTAAAGGTGGCCGGTGTAATACTGGGCAAATTACTGGCCAAGTGCTGATTGGTCTATAAATATGTGGGTCCAGCACCACATGCCCAGTGTCTTAAGATGTATACAAGGGTCTTCTACTACTACTTACTTACTACGTCACATAGTCACCTACTGTACATAAAAGTAGATTACATCATTTTTGCTCACAAAAGTTATGTAACATATTTCTTTCCTTCTGTTCATGAGTTTTTGAGTACAAGCTGACAATGATTCCAAGCCATTCTGATCTGTGTGACCTTTCCATGTTCCTTTCATTCTTCTATCAGTTTCAAGTAAACTTCATTGTTTATTGTTTGTATATATATCATGATTAAAAGATGACAAATGTCTTGTCCTTGTGTGGGTAATAATTTGTTGGTCCTGTGGGTAACCTACAGGAATTTCAGCACTCTTTGAAGGAACCACATCTTCTTTCAAACCTTTCCATTCAATAAAATACACGACATATCCAACTAAAAATGTCAAACAAACTAAATCTTCTTCTTTGCGTTCATCCGGAGTGTTTTTATCAGATGTGATTGCGGTGTGTCAGGTTAGGCACCTTTGGGCCGAAACCCTTAGGCCAACACATCCGACTTTAGCGTGCATTTTTGACAGGTTAGTATTCCTGTAAGACTCTCACTTTTGTGGTGCCGTCCACATCCCAACTGGTCAAGTCGGAACGGTCGAATACTTCACGATCAGCCCTCAAGGAAAGGCAGGGACAGTCCATGGCATTTTCTACCATCCAGGGTGGCTTCCATAGTTGCAGAGCCGACACATAGCGCCCTGATGCTGGGCTCACCGAGGGAATCGTCACATCCTGCTCATGGCTGCTTTAATTCCTCACTTCCATGTATTGGGCATTTTGTTTTGCCACTGGTCGCTCCCCACACAAACCAGGGACGGACAGTCTGCGGGCGACATCCACTCATCAAGCTTTCGCTTCGGGCTACCACATGATGGATTCGCTAGCCAAGCATTCCATTTCGTGTTTTTGAGACGTTTTTTCCATCTTTGACTACGCTTACTCTATGGGTATAGACTGACTTTCATCGTAACCTCTTCGTGCGACTAGGCTGCTCGGGCCATTTGCCACCTTAAGTACCGCTCACGAGGTAGGCTACATGTGCTGCCGGCTCAGCACCTTACCTCCATGTATCAGTGAGCGAAATACGGCCAGGCCCTCTCGTCCGGGGATCCCTCATATCCCCCAGCTGAGAACCTTTGAACAAGTATCTGAACTAAGCATGTAGCGTGCTTAGCACCTTACCTCCATTTTTCAGTAGGTGGGTATCGGCCCAGCTCTCACATCCGAGTGTTTATGGCTTAAAGGCATTCAGCCATATCCCTCAGCTGAGAGCCTTAGAGTATGTGTCCGGACCAAAATTTAGTGGCATCGTGCCCCTAAATTTAGACTTTGACTGTCATCCTCAGTCTACCTGCAGAGCAGCAGGTTGTGTTTTGTCAAGTTTTGTCAAGCCTGTAGCCCAGCATACCCAATTTCAACAAGCATTTTGTTCAAATTTATTACTAATAAACAACAAACATTCATCAACTAGTGCCCGCGCAGGATAGGACTAAAATGGTATGATGAAATCACTGATGCAGAGCTTATGGAAAGAACATGACAGATTCCAGAAATTCAAGAGGTGAGGAAAAGATGTTGGCAGTGAGAGGACACTTTGATAAAACCCAAAAATAGTATAACTAGAAAGTTCTTTCACTGGAACCTACAGGGCAAATGAAAAAGAGGGAGATCTAAAAACACAAGAAGAGAATTAGAGATGAATAATATGAGCAATACAGGGAGAGAGCTGCAAAAGATAGCACATGATGGGACGACTTTGCATAAGTTGATGAGGGCCCAGTCTCCAAATGGAAATAAAGAACAAAAGAAAACTAGCCTTTCACAGCCTACTGCAAAGCAGCAGTTTTTTGTGATTCTTTATGTCTGCACACTATCAATTGACCTGTCCGACATGGGAGACCCTGCTAGCAGAGATCTCTTGGGATCATTGGGACATGTAAGTGGATCTACAGGGTTACTGGGACAAACAAGTCTATCTCCCGCTACAAGATAGAGACACGAAAGAGGGGAACATGAATCTACTTTTGTCTTTTATTGCTAATGTAGATATCATTTCCTCAAACAGAAAATAATGATAATTATGAATGGCTGCTCATGTGACCTTTTACCTGCTGCAATATCTATATGTAAAAGAAATTCTGCTGACTGGAGTTTTGTCAGTTTCATTCTACCAAACCGATCTGACCATCTAGCTTCCAGGATGAGAGATCCAAGGCCATCAATCTTATCCATTACTTTGTACTGAGCAGTCAGTTGGTATCCTTGCCCTGGGAAGAAAGAGTACTAGTACAAACAATTGCTGATGATGAAACAGTATTAACATAATTACTGGTGAAGAAACAGTATTAACATTACAATTACTGCTGAAGAAAAGTATTAACTTAACAATTACTGATTTAAAAAAACAGTATTAACAAAGTAATTGCTGATGAAGAATCAGTTTTAACATAATTACTGATGAAGAAACAGTGTTAACAATTACTCATGAAGAAACAGTATTAACATAATTACTGATAAAGAAACAGTATTAACATAACAATTACTGATGGAGAAACAGTATTAACATAACAATTACTGATGAATTACAAATGTCTCGTTTTACCCCAATGCCCTTTTTAAGTTGGCGTCTATGACAAAGAGGTAGTGAACATAATTTGAACTCATATATACCATGTTCTAAATCATCTGCAGGAAATTTGGAAGCAGACGGTATTGTGCTCATTTTTAACAATAATCGCTATAAAAGGTCGCTTAAAAGTCGACAGGGTCAACTTCATAGCATCGGGTTTTTATCCCATATGGCTCTGTCTCTTTGCGCAGCGCGGAAAGCGTCACACATAGCACAAACTCCGTAGCTCTAGCGACAATCCACAGGGGTCTCTAAAAAATTTCATCCGTGAACCGAAGGACGCAGCCCAGAATTGAACCCACAACCTTCGGAGCCCGAGTCAAACGACTTGATCGCTTCGCCACAGAAATTCCCTATTAATAGGAAATTATTTTAACAATGGTATGAGTGTTGATTGTCTGTTGTCTGGAAAGCAATGGTAAACTAATGAATGCAAACTTGCCTAGTATATAATATAACAAACAGCCCAAAAATGCTGGGGTTGATAGCGACGACCTGGAAAGGACATGGAATTAACTAACATGCTTTACTCAATATACCTTTTTTAAGCATGTATGAAATTTGTTTCTACTTTTTGTTTTCACACTTATACAACAGGACTGCGCAACTAATTCAGCTGGCTTTGGTACAGCAGTCTATCCTCTCTCTACAATAGGAGTCACATAATTATACTTCTGTAACATCCATTTATATAATACAGACACTGGCGTTACCAGCCTAAAAGACAAGTGTACCCAAAGTCAGTTGCGGATATTCCAAACATAAACTTCAATTATAAAGTGGCAACGGTTTTACTGTCGCAGTTCATAATCCCACATACAGCGCCCAAAACACAGCTGTGGGCGATCTGGCAGCAGACCACCTTGCGTTGGTGTTTATAAAATGGTATGAGTGCCGGTCGTTCAGAAAGCAATGGCAAACTATTGAACATAAATGTGCCAATGAATCACAAACAGCCAATCACACTAGGGTTGACTGCGACGTCCTATAAAAGATATGCAACTAACATTACCAGAATGATATAGTGCACTGACCGCAAAAGTATGTTACGTTACTGCAAGAAAACTCAGTTACATACATATGCATCCATCCATCATGTGCCATGCCGGAAAGCGTGGGCGGTCATGACTAGCCATTTCACTCTATCACCAGAGTCGTGGATCAGCTTAGTGTTCCTGTCTCGACCATGCCATGTGGCCAAGCCATCCAGATATTTACTTCTCGGCCTTCCCATTGGTCTTTTCCCTTCGATCTTGCCAGTTGTCACCAAGTCCTCCAATTCATTTCTTCTCATAACATGCTCAAAAAGTTTTGACTGTCTACGTCTAAATTCTCTGATTAATTTACAATTTTCATTTGTTTCTTGTAGCACTTGGTCATTGGTTTTTCTGTCTGTCCATGGTATTCTATGCATTCTCCTCAGAAACCACATTTCCACAGCCATATGTTTTTCAGCTTGACTGCACATTGTCCAAGCATCCATACAAAAGAACAAGTTCAATTGACATTGTTTTATTGGTCAGTATGTTTTTCATCTTGCTAAAGGCTACTTTTGCCATGGCGATTCTTGTTCTAATCTCTTCAAGGCATCTCCCATCAGATGTTATGACTGTTCCGAGATAATTGTACCGATTCACTTGTTTAAGAATATGCCCATTTACTTGTATATTACATTGTGGTATTTTTTTCTTCTTAGTGACGACCATAATCTGTGTCTTTTTACAAATTAATTCTAACCCTAGTTGTTCACTGTATGCAACAACCACATCTACTCATTGTCTGCAATCAATACTGTATCATCTGCATATCTAATGTTATTGATGTTTTGTCCCCAGATGATGATTCCATTTATATCTTCTACATTTCTGAAAATATTTTCACTGTATAGGGAAAAAAGACTCACACCTCTCTTAATAGGCTGATACTTTCCCACTTCATTATCAATCCTTATGGCAGCTTGTTGTTGCCAGTATATGTTTTAATAAGTTTAATGTCTTTCCCATCAATTTGTAGATCTGCAAGCATATCTACCATGTTGACATGTCTTACTCTATTGAAAGCCTTTGTGTAGTCAATAAAGCAAAGATGTATATCTTTGTTTACTTCTATAGAACGTTCATATATAGCACTAGAAAATTTACGGATGTCAAAAGACATTAAACTTATCACAAAACTGAGAATATTTAACTTCAATATTAAATCAGTACTACTATATTCATCGATTTGAATGTTTAAACTTGACCTGGGCTCACATGTCAACCCAGCTTAAATGGGTACAGGAAATGACTTTGTAATTAGGGGCAGCCTCATCACCCACTGAATGTCGACTGGTTTATACAAATATGGGTGTAAGGCCATATGCCCAATGTGACATAAGGCATGTAACAAGAGTTGTTTACCTTTACTTTACTAACTATATGAACCAGAAAGATGTAGAATGACTAAAAAATTACTAATAAACAACGAACATTCATTAATTGGTCCTGTCGAAGAATAGTGGGACTAAAAAGGTACGACAGAATCACCAATGTAGAACTCATGGAGAGAACTAAACAAATTGCAGTGAATCAAGAGGCGAGGAAAATACTTTAGTGCAGGATAGGGCACACATTGAGTCAACCTAATAATAGTATAACTAGACACTCTCTCAAGGGCAAGCGAAACAATCGGAGACCAAAAAACACATTCATTCATTCATTCAGTAGCATGTCCTTTGCAGAACCTCGCTCCTTCTTCTTCTGCTTTCACATGGAGAGTTTTTTTTGGACGTGATTGCATTGTGCCTGTTTACAACAGAGCAGCGTTCTTGCACCGTTAGGCCGACACATCCGACTTCTGCGGACATTTGTTGACCGGATTAACCTTCCCGGGTGAACCTCGCTCCCAAACAACATTCCGGAAAACCTCTCAATCATAAAAAATTAAATAGAGTAGAGAATTAAATATAGAAATTAATAATATAAGGGAGATTATGGATGGAACTGCAGGGGATAGCAAAAGATAGGATAGTTTGGTGTGAGTTGGTTGAGGGTCAATTCCCCAATTGGAATCAGTGCATGCTAGATGGACACATCCCAAAGAACATTCTCTATGGCAGTTGGCAACAGAAAAATGGATCCTTCAAACAAATATATTCCATGATGGACAAATGCTAAGATTAGGTGAAGCAACACATGGGGAGCCAGTACGAAAATACTTAGCAAAGTTTACCAACAGAGCATACGACCACACCTGGAATATGGGTCAACTGCGTGGTGTTCAGCATCAAATACCACACTACAAGAGCTGGACAAGGTGCAAAATCAAGCACTTAGAGTCACCACAGGAGGGATGAGATCAACCCCTATAGTGGAAATGGAGAAGATGGGGAGGACACAGGCACTGAGTGAGCGCAGAGATACGAAAACGCTAATACAAGCAGAAAAGTTCTTCAGCTTGCCAGGCCACCCTATGAAGAACAGATTTGAAAACCTAGCTATGGGGCGGTTGAAAAGAAGTAGTTTTATCCACCAGGCCAAACGACTCTGCAGAGAAACCACTGATCTGCCCACAGTTGGTATCCCCCTAACAACTATTCCAGAGCGAACTCCATGGAAAGATGAGCATAGACTATCATTACAAATCCAGACAAAAGTGAGAGGAATATTTGACAAGGAAGAACAGAACAGTGTTCAGCGCAGAACAGCCACTCTCAGCTTCCTTGATGAAGAATACCCACAGGACCTCTGGATCCGAGTCTACACAGATGGGTCAGCACAAAATGCTGTTCGAAATGGAGGAGCGGGAGTGTACATAGAATACCCAAATAATACTAGGGACACAGCCAGAGTACCGACAGGAAAGTACTGCCATAACTATGATGCCGAAATTGAGGCAATCAAGATAGCAACAGAGAAATTACTAAATAACAGCAATGGTACACAACCTGTGGTGCTACTAACAGATGCAAAATCAGTACTCGAGGCGCTCCTCTCTGGGAAATTGCCAGTATTAAGGACACTACTTTCTGAACTTAGCAGTCAGCATAAAGTCACCATACAGTGGATACCATCCCACTGTGGAGTACCCGGAAACGACAGAGCTGATCAATTGGCTAAGGAAGGAGCCAAAGAGGAACAGCCTGATGTGCCCGTTACATACCACCAAAAGAAAAGAATGATCAAATCAGCCAGAAAGCCACCAAAACCTGCTCAAGATGACTACCACATTATGGACAGACCAGAACAAGTCATTATTCTGCGCCTCAGAACAGGACACAATAGATTACGCAACCACATGTATACAAAATTCAAGATTGGTGAAACAGCCATGTGCACATGTGGATTGGCGTCGCAGACAGCAGAGCACATACTCCAAGACTGCCCAAAATATAACATATCTAGGCAAACCTTCTGGCCTAGAGAGACGACAGTGGAAGATAAACTCTATGGACCACTGTGTGAACTGAAAAAAACAGTTCAATTCATGCAAGAGACGACATTGCAGATATAGACATATTTCAAGCGAACGAAAGAAGAAAAAAAAAATGGATGGAACTGCAGGGGATAGCAAAAGATAGGATAGTTTGGTGTGAGTTGGTTGAGGGTCAATTCCCCAATTGGAATCAGTGCATGCTAGATGGACACATCCCAAAGAACATTCTCTATGGCTGTTGGCAACAGAAAAATGGATCCTTCAAACAAATATATTCCATGATGGACAAATGCTAAGATTAGGTGAAGCAGTGGTTATTCACATGGCAAAGCCATGTAAACAAATTGGCATGATAGTCAGTTTAAAATTACCGTGGTAGACAATTTAAATTACTGAGGGAATATATGTTGTGTATTTCAGCTTGAAGGATTTAACTTTGGACTTCAGCTTGTGGTGTGACTTCTGCAGTATGCACCTGAGATGAAGCGAAATATTCCAGGCAATAAATTGTGCAAATCTACTGTTTGTGTCTTCGTTATTCATGTATCCAGACAGTGTCAATGGATCACTTACCTCTTGCTTCTGAGGGCTGAACTAGAGCTGACAGCTTTACTGCATCTGCCGTGACTCTGAAAGTTGTGACAACTGTTCCACTGTTTTCACTCTTGACTTGTGTTCCCAGGAAAATGGTTCTGTTATAATCATTTCCATCACAAAAAATGATCATCAAGTTCACAGGATCCTGGACACTTGCCTGGTAAAATTTTGATAGAAGTTTCCTGGCATCACACAGAGGTATGGGAGAAGCTACACTTTTTAGTTTGTTCAGGTCAGTAGAAACAGGTGTTAATGTATAAGATGTTTTAACAGATAAATTTGCAATAGTCTGAAGTTTAAGAGGTGATCCAAATATACTAAAGTCGTCTGAAACTGTTCCATTGGATTTATTTGTGTTGGAGGTTGAGTCCAAATCAAAGGATTCAGTTGTACATGAGACATCTGCATTTTTCAAATGTCCATTTGTGGTACCTCTCTGTTTACCACTAATAAAGTAGTATGCCTCTCTCTTCAGCTGACTGCTCAAAAGCGAATGCAAACAGTGTGCCACAGTATTGTTTACAAGTTTGTCATCATCAGAGTTTAACCTGGAGTTGTCCACAGTGTCTACACAAACATTTGCCTCTAATGCCAGCTTGTATATGTTATTCATGAGCCCGTTCCCCAAATCTGAAAAATAAGTACATCCGTTTTATTTTTTATTTTTATAAAAAGTGTTTCAATTTTGTCAACTTTGTTTTCACATAAGTTCTGGAATTCTCCATACAAGTCTCATGAGACATGCAAAAATGTCTGCAGCTTTGCTGATGCTGTTACTGATGTCTGCATCTGGGGTAGGTCTGTCACTGACAATGGAACCTAACTACATAAAGTTGTGCGTCACTTCCAAGTCATAGTTCTAAACTGTATCAACTGGAGTCATCTCCTCACCCTGACTTAAGACTAATGTTACCTCTGTAGTTGGAGTGGGTTCACCTAATGGCGAGGGACACTGGTAATAGGAACTCGCACAAAAATTAGTCCAGTGAACTAGTAGAAGTAGTAGCATGTGTATGGACTATGCTTGAGTTAAAGCAAGCGAAAGTAAAAAGTAAAGACTAATGTTTTCTTCAGACTTATCTTTTTTGTCTGGCCAAACTGCGTACATGCTTGGGAGAACTGACATTTGCCAAAACAAAATTCAAAACATTCACAAAACACTGACTTTAAGAACATAACTAACATTCAAACTCCCTACAACATTAAACAGACAGGGACCAGACAATAACCTAAACCATTCTGTCAGTCTGCTAGTGGACAGACAAAATTTAACCTACAACATTAAACAGGCAGGGACCAGAAAATAACCCCCAGTTGTTGTCAGTCTGCTAGTGGACAGACAAAATTTAACCTACAACATTAAACAGGCAGGGACCAGACAATAACCTAAACAGTTGCTGTCAGTCTGCTAGTGGACAGACAAAATTTTACCTACAACATTTAACAGGCAGGGACCAGACAATAACCTAAACAGTTGCTGTCAGTCTGCTAATGGAAGACAAAACTTCATCTTCAGGTGCCTGGTCTGGAGCAAACAACGGTGATCATGACTCGCCAACCCTTGCTGTCATCTGATAAGTGCACTCGCTCGCTTTGAACTCAAGCACAGTCGTACACACTACTCGTAGTAGTAATTGACAGAATTTTGCGTGTGGATTAGCTTTCCCTATTAACAGTGTCCCTCGCCATGAGGCGAACCCACTCCGACTTCAGTGGTACTGCCATCTGATAGTTTGATGGTGTTTTTATACAAGTATTTGCTGTCCTGCTGTTTATGTTTTCTGCTTTCATTGTTCTGTCTTTCTCTGTCTCTTAACTAGTATCTTCCCAAGTAAGGCTAATTTTGCTGCTAGAGATGGAATTCAATGGAATCTGGCAGTGCAGCTGATCAAGTTGGTGATGATGATTATCGGAACTTTGCTGATGACAGGGCCCTTCTGTCCCACACAGGAAATCAGATGCAAGATAGCTGAACACACTTGATGGGAGGCCACAACAATTAGGTCTAAAATTATTAGGGAAACGACAACAATAATGAGAATAAACTAAGCAGTGTGCGATGTTTCTCTTGAAAGACATCCTCTTTTTCTTGGGGAGACATGGTGAAGTGACATCAACAAGTTCAAGTGAATAGCAAGTAAAGCAACAAATAAATCACATATTAATACTAGCAATGTCAGTTGTCGGCCTTTTTGAGTATTGGGGGGAGGAGGAGGTGTGTGGTGGTGGTGGGGGGTGTCTCTCTCTCTCTCTCTCTCTCTCCCCTCCCCAGATAGGAGAAAACAACTCAAATAAATGCTTCTATAGTCTGTCTGCTAGGCTGCATGCGTTTTTCACCTACAACTTTCGTCTCTGTGAACTTATGTGAAATATCTGGCACATGGTGAACTAATCTTACTTATAACTCATGTATCTTAAATAATTGTTGACTTTTTATGCATTTTTGAATTCTGCGTTCATTCTTACATATATTTGAACAATTACCATTTCTAACTTTTTTTAAAAAACAATAAACAATTTTAGCATAATAATGAGATATTGATATCGCGCATAATGCAAAATTCACAATGGACGACCCATGGTGCGGACTCATATTTATTTTATAACTAGCTGACACGGCCCGGCTTCGCCCAGACTCTGGTGGGGAGCATCTCATTTAATTCATATAAGTAGTAATATAAGCTCCCGTTCCCGACTGTCTGTCTGTCTGTCTGTCTATCTATCTGTCTGTCTGTCTGTCTGTCTGTCTGACCCGGCCCAGCCCAGCCCATGGTGGAGAGCATCTCATTTAAATCATATAAGTAGTCATATAAGATCCTGTTCCCGACTATCTGTATGTCTGTCTGTCTTGGGTAAATGGAGGAGGGAGGAGGAAGAGGGAGGTGGAGGAGGGAAGAGGAGGAGGAAGAGGGATGAGGAGGGAGGAGGAGGGAGGAGGGAGGAGGAGGAGGAGGGAGGAGGAGGAGGGAGGATGGTGAAGGAGGAGGAGGAGGAGGGAGGAGGGTGAAGGAGGAGGAGGAGGGGGAGGAGGGAGGGGGAGGAGGAGGGAGAAGGAGGAGGAGGGAGGAGGAGAACGTAGGTGGGGGAGGATGAGAAGGGAGGAGGGAGAGGGAGGAGGAGGGAGGAGGAGGAGAGAGGAGGAGGGAGGAGGTGGAGGGAGAAGGAGGAGGGAGGAAGAGGTAGAAGGAGGAGGGAGAAGGAGGGAGGAGGAGACAGGAGGAATAGGAGGGAGGAGGAGGGATTAGGAAGAGGAGGGAGGAGTAGGGTGGAGGAGGAGGGGGAGGAGGAGGGAGGAGGAAGAGGGAGAAGGAGGGAGGAGGAGAGAGGAGGAGGAGGAGGAGGAGGAGGAGAAGGGAGTAGGAGGAGGGAGAGGGAGGAGGAGGGAGGAGGAGGAGAGAGTAGGCGGAGGGAGGAGGCGGAGGGAGCAGGAAGAGGGGGGAAGAGGGAGGAGGAAGAGGGAGAAGGAGGGAGGAGAAGGAGGAGGGAGGAGGAAGGAGGAGTAGAGAGTGGGAGGAGGGAGGAGGCGGAGGGAGGAAGAGGGAGGAGGAAGAGGGAGAAGGGAGGAGGAGGGAGGAGGTAGTAGGATGATTGATTGCCATCCCACCAGGTTAATATGTTATCGCGGACCTCAGAGAGAAGTGTCTATGTAGAAGACCATTTCCTGGACGTACGTATTTTGGGAGGGGGAGGAGGGAGGAGGGAGGAGGAGGAAGAAGAAAAAAAAACTACGACAGTTGGCATCTCTGGAATGAAAGGAAGGCGTGTAGAAAATTTCATCTCAATCGGATGGGCCGTTCGCGAGCGTATAAAGGACATACATACATACAGACATACATACAGACGCACATCCTAATTTATATATAAGAAGATTATCACTGGCAATTTAACTACTAAAATTAAACAGAATACAAGTTTCATTTGTAGCAGTAATTTATCTGTGTACTTGTATAATTTGTCATCCTTTGACATGACTGAAAATAATTTTGAAAGCCAATTTTCAGACCCGTCTGTAAACCTGTAAGTAGTACCTTTTTTTTTCTTAGTAGCGCAGCAGTCATACTTAATTAAATAACATACTGTGAAATCAGTTTTTTTTTTTTTTAAGTCAGCAGTTAATTATTAATTGCTCACTTTTAGATGCAGAACAGTGTAATTATAGACCAGAAGTAGAAATCATTTATGAGCGAAAGTGACTGCTTAATTTATGCAGAAGTTACAAATTTATTTACTTACATTATTGCATATTTAATGAACAAAAGAAAGCTGTCGCAAAGCAGTGGGAAACAATGTGAGTACAGTTTCATGAATGGTTCTTTGACTTACGACGAACATTTCACATGTCATTTAATTAATAAAAATGGGCGGCTATTTTTAATTGTTAATTAGGTCACAGCACATCCTATCGAAACAGGAATACTAAAATATACATCTTGCCAGGTTTGTTTGTCAATAATTAGCAATGTACATGATATTTAATGAATATTAACCAATTTGCGGCTATTTTTAATTATTCATTAGGCCATGGCACATCCTATAAAAGAATAGATAACATGTCAAGTTAAGCTTCGCCACCCCGGATGCAATAATATAATATATGGTACTATGTTGTCCGTTTAAAAATAAACAAGCCACAGTAATAGTAACGAGCCCTATCATCATTTTAATTTTGAGTATTTACAAATGAGACCGCCACAGTAGATAGGCCTTACAATTCAAAATCTAATGGTACCTCAACGATGCCTGTATGTCACTTCTAAGTGAAGATATTCACATTTTTGTGAAGGTGAGACGAGTTGCGATTTCTCATGCTATTCACCCAATATTAGAGCTCTCCAGTGTGTCCGATTACCTTCACCAGCGGGTGTGCATGTCTGTGCGTGTGAGACGGTCTCAAATGGTCACATGAAAACTGACTTCAAAAATATGTTCCGTGATGTTAAATGATTACAAAATAGTACAAGTATACAAATAAATTATTATTAATCTTTAAAATTGTGTTCACTTTAACTTTAGCAGTTCAAGTTGCACGTTTTGAGTGTAACAAAGTGTAGCGCAATTGATATGCGCGGCCGTCATGACACGTGTTTCCAATTCACAATGGTACATCTTCGCAGAAAATCTGTTTTTCAACCACAATTCGAGCAAGTTAAGCAATGAAACTTTGCTGATTCAGGGGCAATATTTTATATGGCAATTAAAATTTACATTAAACAAAGACATTTATTGTATCCATCGATTCCGATACGCGATCATTCGGCTGCCTCTGTGGGATGCACTCCCCGGCAGTCGGCAGCTCGCACATATCCATAGAGCACACTTTTTTCATAAATTTCCAGTATCTTAGTTCTATATAATATTTTAGTTCTAATTTTTAATAGTTTCTATTATATCACCTAATAATTTTGTGAAAATTTTTTTTTTTTAAATGCCCAGCCGGGAACAGAACCCCGGTCTCTCGCATGACAGGCGGAATGCTTACAACTACGCTAGCAAGGACACAATGATTGTTCTACAAAGATTTTTATATAGTCAAGCCACCGTTTTGGGTTTCATGATCGTAACATCTTTGCCTGTTTTTCAACCACAATTAAAGCAAGTTTAGCGTGAAACTTTCCAAATTTCTAAAAAAATGGATGCAGAATTCGAAGATCCATCTACAATTAATGGTTTTCTATTGAAAGCGACAGAAAAAAAATTAATTACTGTTCAGCGTGCCATTTCCATTTTTCTCCGCGTGCGAGGTTGGTCTCAACCAAACGGGTCATAGGCGGATTATGAAAACTGACTTCAAAAATATGTTCCGTCATGGTAATTAATTTAAAAAATAGTACAAGTATAGAATTAAATTATTAATAATCTTTAAACTTGTGTTCTCTTTAACTTTAGTAGATCAAATTGCACGTTTTGAGTGTTGAAAAGTGAAAGTGTACATGCCAGTCCAATCGGTATGTGCATGCACAGTCGCACAGGCATATGGCCATGCGTTTACCCATTTGTCGTATATTTTGAAGGGACTGGCAATCACTAAAGTGCATGACCCATCTCTGTTAAAGGTAGCTGGGCCCCATCCTCTTCTTATATGTAAATAGATCAAGAATACGACCCTTGAAAGATTTACAGACTCGGATTTGGTTATTCGTCTAAGGGTGTGTGGTCCTCTTTTAATAGAAAAGTCATCACTAGGTTTGTCCCCTGTCTTTCCACCTGGTATTTAATGGTATAGCTCACGAACCCCCTTCTTCCATCTTAAGAAATTGTCTGAAAAGACTTTCTCAATAAGAATCAGGTGCAATATAACATGGATTTGGAACAGTTAAAGATGAAGAGTCTCCTGTTCTCTCTCTCCAACTAAGAATTTATCTTATGTGAATGTGTATCTGTTAATTAAACATTCAACAAACACAAGGGAGCATTGAGACATGTTCCACACACAAGATAGAGATTTTCCCACAGATAGTTTGGACTGACAAATTAAGTGGAAGAGATCTTCACATTTAAACAAATTTATTGACTGTGCCAGTTTCCTTTGGCCTATTTGACATTTTCTTCGTTTTTCCATCAGCTGTTGACATTTACAGAATGAAATAGAAAAAAAAAACTTTCATAGGACCAAGTATAGTCAGTCAATAAATAATAACATTCATTGTATAGTGAGATATTTTAACTACCAAAATGTGTTATAGTTAACAATTTCTACATCCAACAATAATTCAAGAAAATCATTTTCTGAGAGGGTGAAGTTTGTGGGAGTGATAAGAAAACCTGGTGTGATGAGATGTGGATAAGCCTGGGTCCATGGTCTGATGGATCCACTTCAGGTTGGGCCAGTTTAGCTTCACTGAAGACTTCTCATTCTCTGCTTAAGGCTGGAGTCATCTGCCATCACAGGTGTTGATCATCTCATTCACTCCTCTTCCCTCCTTGTTGGTTAGGTGTGGCACCAAGACATCACTGTTTAAAATTCATACAGGTATGTATAATCCTTTACAGCATGTTCATAGTGTGAACACAACATAACAAAACAAAAATGATAAGATCAGAAGAAGTATTGTTGTGTTACTTTGGGGTGGGTCAGAGATTATTACACTGGATGCAGCTTCTGTTGTCTGGTACCTGCTGTATGCATTTCCTCAGTGGACCTGTAGTTCAGTGAGTAGTGTACAGTCAGACACAGATAAGAGTGATAATGTGATGTTCCCTGAATCATGGTAATCAAGCTGACAGGCAAGATCAACACAAGTATGAGATGCATTTGTATAAATGGCATACATTTAAACATCCACATTACTCTATTTGTTCTACATTGTGTATATAATTGTTTATCTGTACTTTCCAAGGCAACTACTTCCTATTCTAAATCATTTCCTTGTTCCTGCTGTTGTGGTGTGGAGGTGTGTGGTGTGAAGTGTATTGTGTTGAGTTAACTTCTGTTGTGTGGGGTTCCATAGCTTGTACTAATTGTCCTCACATCTACATCAGTTAATATGAGTTTAACTCATCTAGTGTGCTTTTATTGTGGTTCATGTCCAACATACAGAATTTCTGATGTGTATTTGTTACAAAATGTAATCTATACAAGGTCATGACACAATATATTAGAAAAAAATTATTACTTAAAGTATTTTTCCCTAATACTCTCCTCCTCTCTGTCTACTTATACTTCTCCTACATCTTTTACCAGTGCATATCATGTCCATTCTGTTGGCGACACAGTTGGCTATAGACCAAGGTAATTATCACCCGTTAGTCTGAGCAGATTAAGTAGGTCGGTTATCACAAATGGCGTTTGTGAACATAAACCTATTTTAAGCAATGCAGTTGATGTAGTGCGTTGTCTAAATAAAATCTGACACATGAATAAACTAATTTCTATCAAATACTATTTGTTTTCAATTCGTAAAGAGAAAAGGAAGAGTATAATTCCTGTTTCAGTTCTTTAGATTGCAAAATAGACAGAATTAAGTACATTTTTAAGCAAGGTAGTGTTTCGTTTGCACCAGCTGACTATCTCTGCAGAAACGTTTTCCTAGAAGTTTTTGATGAAAAGCATTTGAGTGCATTGGAAATTTCATCTTGTACATTATTCTGTGATAGATTATAGTCATATGCACATAGTGAAGTTGTTAGATGTAGTGTAGAAAGTCAGAGTTTTGCAGTTTTGAGAAATTATAAGATGTCGGTTTCGCCGGGGAAGTGGCACCAGTATTGAAGTTGCGATCGGCAGTTTTTCACATTTTCAGAGATTTATTTTGTCAAAAATACAATTCATTGGACGCACAACACTGGATACCTTTACGTTATACATCGTGGTACCACTTAGATCTGAGAATCACATGCCTACCTCAGACTAGATCAAACTGCCCGTTGTAAAAGTTTGAAAGTTGGACAACACATAGCTTCGGCGACTGCTCGCTCGCTCTGAAGTCATAGAAGTGCGCGGTTTTATTAAAGCGGCGCCCAAGCTGGGGGACGCTATATCCACGTGATGTGTCTCTACCAGTCACATTCTATTCTGTTGACGCTACCTTTTCTATTCTTATCCTGGCATCTGTCTGTCATTAGTATCGCTTAGTGCGTTCGATGTTCTACGGTGCTGTAATTGTTTTGATAATCTCTGGGTTGCTGTGTAACGTTGACGCGCTGAAAATGATGGATAGGTGAATATGTCACATAGCCCCACTCCAGATTGTTCTAGGGTATGGAACTAAGTTTCCAGCATTTACAGTGGTCAAGCTTTTCCTATATGATTTACTCCAATGTATTCTCTCCTGTATCTGATTGACCTGGTTCATCAGACACTGGGTGTCGACTTAGAAAGTCTGCTCCCACATTCATCTTTCCAGGGACATATTCTATCTGGAACGAGTATGGTTGTAGAAGTAGTGACCACCTCATAAGTCTTGCATTCAAATTTTTGGATGCTGCGAGAAACATAAGTGGTTGATGATCACATTGTACAGTGAAGTGTTTTCCATATAGGTATGCCTGAAACTTCTGTACACTCCATACGAGAGCTAAACATTCTCTCTCGATAACACTATAATTCTTCTCCGCTGCATTCAATTTCCTGCTGGCATAAGCTACAGGGAATAGCTCTGATGTTTCATCTCCTTTTCTCTGCAACAGCGTTGCCCCAATTCCTATGTCACTGGCGTCTGTACGCAGTACGAATGGTTGGTTGAGATCTGGCAGATGTAAAACTGGGTGATTGGTTAAGGCTTGTTTGAGTGCTGTGAAAGCTCTCTCACATTCAGCAGACCAATTGACTTTCTCTGGGTTCCCTTTTTTGGTAAGATCCGTTAAAGGTGCGGACAGAGTATTGAAGTCTTTAATGTATCGTTGATAGAATCCACCCAAAGATACGAATGATCTCACATCCTTCTTTGTCTTTGGACGAGGTGCTCTCTGGAGTTTGTCCACGTTTCCTTCCTGTGGAGTTATTAGTCCATGAGATATCTTATGACCTAAAAAGTCCAATTCTTGGAATCCTACTTGACATTTCTTTGGCCTAGCCGTTAATCCAGTTTCTCTGAGTCGTCTGAACAAAAGATGTAGTGTTTCTACATGCTTGTCAAATGTTTCAGTTGCGATCAGTATATCATCCATAAAGTGACTAATGTCTGGATGGTGTAGTGGGTCAAGTAATTTTCTCATCATACGTGTAAAAACGCTAGGAGCATTACTTAATCCGAATGGAAGTACGTTGAACTCATAGTGTCCTCCAGGCGTACTGAAAGCTAACCATGGTCTAACCTCCTCCTTTACAGGAATCTGATAATATCCCTTACTGAGATCAATCCTAGTAAAGTACTTCGCTCGGTTGAGTGCTGTGAAGAGTTTGTTCTGATCAGGCAGAGGTTCTGCTTGAAATTCAGTAATAGCATTGAGCTGTCGATAGTCGATGCACAATCTATGTTCTCCACTTGGCTTTCTCAATAATACGACGCTGGCACTGTAAGGTGATTCAGATGGTGAAATTATTCCTGCGGTGAGTAGCTGTTGTATTTCTTCCTCTAAAGTCTTTTGCTTTGCATAAGGAACTGGGTAAGTCTTGACTCGCACAGGCACTGTGTCATTTAACTTCATGTCAAATTCCTCCAAATCAGTTCTTCCTGGCTTATCTGTAAGTACGTCTGCATACATAACCATAAGTTCCCGAATCTGCTCCTGCTGATCCTTTGTTAAGTTGGGATTAATTTCCACATCCTTAAAGGTCTCTTTGGCTTGCAGTGGGTACTCGACTCCCATTGTTGATCCTTCTTCGACTTCAGTAGCCACACTCATGGCCATCAGATGTGCAGGTTCGGTGGTTGAGGGTCTTTCATTATATTTCTTCAGAAGGTTTATGTGAAATACTTTCATCTTGCCTTTGACAGAAATCTTGTAGTTGGTACGTGAGATTTTCTCCGTCACTACATAAGGTCCTCTCCATCCTATTTGCAGCTTATTCTGACTGGTTGGAAGCAGCAACATCACCTTCTCTCCCACCTCTAACTCTCTATCTTTTGCCTTGCGATTGAAGTAGCTAGCAATTCTTCGTCTGGCTTTACGTAGATTGACATTCGCTTGTTTCCAACTGTGTTGTAAACGATTCTTCAACTCGGCAACATACGTAGATGCAGTCACGACTGTATCGTCTGTATGATCATCAGTCCATGTTCGTAGCAATGCCTCCAATGGCCCCTTGATTGGTCGTCCAAACAACAATGTTGCTGGAGCAAAACCTGTTGAGTGATGGGGTACCTCCCTATAAGCGAATAGTGCTGCGGGTAAATACAAATCCCAATCCTCCGTATTCTCCTGGGCAATTTTGCGCAGAATACTAATCAAGGTCCCGTTCCACCGCTCCACAAGTCCGTTGGATTGCGGGTAATATGGTGAACTAAAGATATGGCGTGAATGAAAAAGTCTAAATGTCTCCTCCATAAGTTTACTACGAAACTGTGAACCGTTGTCCGTCAAGATTCTTTGGGGGAATCCTAGACGTGTGAATATTCCTAATAATGCTTCAGCAACGTGTTTGGAGTCACAGCTTGGCATAGGAACCGCTTCGGCCCACATGGTCGTTGTGTCCACAAGCGTTAATATGAATCGATTTCGCCTCTTCGTTGCGGAGAGGGGTCCGATTATGTCTACAGCTACCTTCTCGAACGGTATTCCTGTTATGGGCAGATCACCCAACATTGCCGGTGGTGTCCGGTGTTTTGGTGATACTTTCTGACACTGTGGGCATGATTTTACAAACCGTTGTATGTCTGCGTTCATCCCTGGCCAAAAGTAGTGAGTTGCAATGCGCTGTGTAGTGGCGTTGATACCCATATGCCCACTAAAGGGTAGACTGTGGCCCATTTCAAGAATCTGAGCCCTGTGTGGAGTTGGTACAACAAGTTGGTTGAACTCTTGTCCAGCTCTCCCTGCTTTCCTGTATAGAAGTGCTGACTTCATAAACAGCTCACCTTTACGTGGAGGTAAATGTGATTTAGGCAGTTTCCTGAAGCAGGGTTCCAAGGTGCTATCGGCTTCTTGTGCCCTCTTCAGTTCCTCCTTTCGAGGGATTGGCGTAGTTGTTTCCGGAGTCTTTTTCGTCTGGGATCGAGTTGTCATCGTCGACATCGCCACAGGTTGAACAGGTTCTCCTAGAATTATAAATCTACAGCCAAGAATTACGGGATATATAGGATCTTCTAAGACTGCAGCCTTGATTGTCCCAGTGACATAACGAGATGCTATGCTCACCTTTGCCACCGGAAGAGACATAGTTGTAGAGCTCTTCAGGGGTCCCTGTAATTCGACGATCTCCTCTGTCACCTGTTCCGGGTGAACTAAGGATGATGATACAACACAGTCGTACGATAACCCGGTATCATAGAGACAGGTCGTCTTGAATCCATTCAGCAATATGGACTCGACAACCGGAAGATGAGATGCGGTGTCTTTATGAGGTGTCTGGTTGGACGTTTCATCAGTGTTCACTCCTTTCTCTCTTCGGCTGGCCAAACAAGCAGCTGTGTGTTGAGGTGGCTTCTTCCGACAATTCTTCAATGTGTGTCCTTTAATTTTACAATTAGTGCAGAATAATTTTTCCTCCTTCGCTGTTGTTTGGGCTGTGTTCTGAGGGATGTTTTTGGTTTTCCCATTTTTCTTGGTGCCTAAGTTGCCATCACCTTCCTTTGCTTTTGAAGTTTTATCCTGAGGGGGAATGTTGGCCGAACGTCCCTTACCTCCGATTTCCTTCTGAGATTTCTCAAATCTCTCGGCTAGGATGATGATGCTTTCTAGTCGGTCAGCTCCGTTCTGGGTTAAGAATGCTTTCATTTCATTCGACATCTTTCCTTTTAGCTGATCTATGATGATCATCTCTCGGAGCCCTTCAAAACTCTCATCAAACCTACCTAGACTTGCCCATCGTTGAACATAAGATTTCAGCCTTTCAACTAATTGCGCATAACTTTCGCCCGGTTCTTTCCTTGCGGTTTTGAATCGAACTTTGTAAGAGTCCCCGTCCACTTCGAATCGGCTCAAGAGTGCCTTTTTGAGTGTTTCGTAATCCTGTTGTTCTTCTCGAGTGAGTCTAGAGAACACGTCATACGAGGTAGACCTTAAAGCTTGCGATAGTTTCGTCGCCCATTTTTCCTGTTCTAGACCACAACTGACGCACATAAGTTCGAAACGTGATAAAAAAGCCTCGACATTGTCCGTCTGTTCATTAAATGGTTCTAGTGGAAATGACATCGCTCCGGAATTTTGGTACGAGACGTTGGAATGTTGTTCTGTCACTGGAAAACCTAGTGAGTTTGAGGGGGTGGGGGGAATCCCTCCCTCTAGTCTTCGGATCTCCAGATCAGTCTCCATTCTCTTCAACTCCAGTTGATGTTGACGTTCTCGTTCCCTATCCCTTATTTCATCTTCATGTTTCCTTTGTTCTAACTCATAAGCTTGTAGGCGTTGTTTCTCCTTTTCAGCGATTTCAGCTTGAAGTTTCTGTTGTTCTAATTCATATGATTGTAGGCGTTGCTTCTCCTTTTCAGCGATATCAGCCTGAAGTTTCTGTTGTTCTAATTCATATGATTGTAGGCGTTGCTTCTCCTTTTCAGCGATTTCAGCCTGCAACTTCTCCCTCCTGTCGAATTCATCTGATACAAATTTAGCCAGCTCAGGGCCGTCTAAATTGCATAGCTTGCCTATTTCTACTGTCTGGGCACGGAACTTAGCAGCCTCGGCCATGCTCTATTTTTGTTTACCCTATCTTTTTGTAAAAAAAAATAATACTGTGCAGTTTGCTCAGGTCTGGGTAAGCCTGTCACTTCCCGGATCTGAAATTATACAGCATAACATGCACAATATTAACAAGCAAAAACTAACTAATGTCCGCTGACCCAAGTAAAATAGTTCTTATACACCACGAGAATCTGACCTAAGAAATAATTGCAACTTAAATTCTTGTCTTTCTGTCAATGCTCCTCAAGCTAAAGACAGAAGCAAAGAAGTACCCAGAATGATTGCACTCTTCCCAAAAGAACTTGAAATTTTGATAGAGATTTCCCTATGGAGAAAAATTTTTCCCAGTCGGTGATGAAATTCTCTAAGTCCAAATTCCTCTATAGAAAGACATCTTCTCGAAAGAGAATAATGTTGTAGATGGTAAATTCTCACTCTATTTCCTCTGGAACACCTTTTTCTGAAATATAGACCTATTTGAAAGAGGCCCTCCTTTTTTCAGAAGAAATGATCAGTCACTTGCCATATTCTATCTATAATTGTCATTCATATCATATGGAGGTCAATCAGTACCCCACATGATGTTCATTTATCATATGTGAAGTGACAAAGTTAAAAATCTTAATTTGTTTAACAACCTCTATAATTGTCAATCATATCATATGGAAGTCAATCAGTACCCCACATGATGTCTATTCAACATATGTAAACATGACAAAGTTGGAAATCTAAATTTGTGTAACAATTTCTATAATTGTTCAAAACAAGTACAATGTCACCAATTCACACATGAATACTGTTCACATCTAGTGTCACTGATCTACTATAGTTTAGAATCCCTCGTCAGATATCTATCTATTCCCAGGGTTTATCATCTAGGATAATAGTTATCTAAACTGTCTGCTGGGTTTCAAAGTCCGGGACGGGCATCCAATATATGTCGTATATTTTGAAGGGACTGGCAATCACTAAAGTGCATGACCCATCTCTGTTAAAGGTAGCTGGGCCCCATCCTCTTCTTATATGTAAATAGATCAAGAATACGACCCTTGAAAGATTTACAGACTCGGATTTGGTTATTCGTCTAAGGGTGTGTGGTCCTCTTTTAATAGAAAAGTCATCACTAGGTTTGTCCCCTGTCTTTCCACCTGGTATTTAATGGTATAGCTCACGAACCCCCTTCTTCCATCTTAAGAAATTGTCTGAAAAGACTTTCTCAATAAGAATCAGGTGCAATATAACATGGATTTGGAACAGTTAAAGATGAAGAGTCTCCTGTTCTCTCTCTCCAACTAAGAATTTATCTTATGTGAATGTGTATCTGTTAATTAAACATTCAACAAACACAAGGGAGCATTGAGACATGTTCCACACACAAGATAGAGATTTTCCCACAGATAGTTTGGACTGACAAATTAAGTGGAAGAGATCTTCACATTTAAACAAATTTATTGACTGTGCCAGTTTCCTTTGGCCTATTTGACATTTTCTTCGTTTTTCCATCAGCTGTTGACATTTACAGAATGAAATAGAAAAAAAAAACTTTCATAGGACCAAGTATAGTCAGTCAATAAATAATAACATTCATTGTATAGTGAGATATTTTAACTACCAAAATGTGTTATAGTTAACAATTTCTACATCCAACAATAATTCAAGAAAATCATTTTCTGAGAGGGTGAAGTTTGTGGGAGTGATAAGAAAACCTGGTGTGATGAGATGTGGATAAGCCTGGGTCCATGGTCTGATGGATCCACTTCAGGTTGGGCCAGTTTAGCTTCACTGAAGACTTCTCATTCTCTGCTTAAGGCTGGAGTCATCTGCCATCACAGGTGTTGATCATCTCATTCACTCCTCTTCCCTCCTTGTTGGTTAGGTGTGGCACCAAGACATCACTGTTTAAAATTCATACAGGTATGTATAATCCTTTACAGCATGTTCATAGTGTGAACACAACATAACAAAACAAAAATGATAAGATCAGAAGAAGTATTGTTGTGTTACTTTGGGGTGGGTCAGAGATTATTACACTGGATGCAGCTTCTGTTGTCTGGTACCTGCTGTATGCATTTCCTCAGTGGACCTGTAGTTCAGTGAGTAGTGTACAGTCAGACACAGATAAGAGTGATAATGTGATGTTCCCTGAATCATGGTAATCAAGCTGACAGGCAAGATCAACACAAGTATGAGATGCATTTGTATAAATGGCATACATTTAAACATCCACATTACTCTATTTGTTCTACATTGTGTATATAATTGTTTATCTGTACTTTCCAAGGCAACTACTTCCTATTCTAAATCATTTCCTTGTTCCTGCTGTTGTGGTGTGGAGGTGTGTGGTGTGAAGTGTATTGTGTTGAGTTAACTTCTGTTGTGTGGGGTTCCATAGCTTGTACTAATTGTCCTCACATCTACATCAGTTAATATGAGTTTAACTCATCTAGTGTGCTTTTATTGTGGTTCATGTCCAACATACAGAATTTCTGATGTGTATTTGTTACAAAATGTAATCTATACAAGGTCATGACACAATATATTAGAAAAAAATTATTACTTAAAGTATTTTTCCCTAATACTCTCCTCCTCTCTGTCTACTTATACTTCTCCTACATCTTTTACCAGTGCATATCATGTCCATTCTGTTGGCGACACAGTTGGCTATAGACCAAGGTAATTATCACCCGTTAGTCTGAGCAGATTAAGTAGGTCGGTTATCACAAATGGCGTTTGTGAACATAAACCTATTTTAAGCAATGCAGTTGATGTAGTGCGTTGTCTAAATAAAATCTGACACATGAATAAACTAATTTCTATCAAATACTATTTGTTTTCAATTCGTAAAGAGAAAAGGAAGAGTATAATTCCTGTTTCAGTTCTTTAGATTGCAAAATAGACAGAATTAAGTACATTTTTAAGCAAGGTAGTGTTTCGTTTGCACCAGCTGACTATCTCTGCAGAAACGTTTTCCTAGAAGTTTTTGATGAAAAGCATTTGAGTGCATTGGAAATTTCATCTTGTACATTATTCTGTGATAGATTATAGTCATATGCACATAGTGAAGTTGTTAGATGTAGTGTAGAAAGTCAGAGTTTTGCAGTTTTGAGAAATTATAAGATGTCGGTTTCGCCGGGGAAGTGGCACCAGTATTGAAGTTGCGATCGGCAGTTTTTCACATTTTCAGAGATTTATTTTGTCAAAAATACAATTCATTGGACGCACAACACTGGATACCTTTACGTTATACATCGTGGTACCACTTAGATCTGAGAATCACATGCCTACCTCAGACTAGATCAAACTGCCCGTTGTAAAAGTTTGAAAGTTGGACAACACATAGCTTCGGCGACTGCTCGCTCGCTCTGAAGTCATAGAAGTGCGCGGTTTTATTAAAGCGGCGCCCAAGCTGGGGGACGCTATATCCACGTGATGTGTCTCTACCAGTCACATTCTATTCTGTTGACGCTACCTTTTCTATTCTTATCCTGGCATCTGTCTGTCATTAGTATCGCTTAGTGCGTTCGATGTTCTACGGTGCTGTAATTGTTTTGATAATCTCTGGGTTGCTGTGTAACGTTGACGCGCTGAAAATGATGGATAGGTGAATATGTCACACCATTCACAAAGGCACGCTTCGCAGAAAATGTTTTCATACACAAAAGCAGCTATTAATGTGATGTAACTTTCCAGATATATTTAAAATTGTATGCAGAATTCAAAAATACATCTATAATTGATTTGTTGTTGTTTGTCCATCAAGAATTATGATGACCATTCGTTTCATCCAGTGGGATTGAAGGTATGGAGCCGTGGGTTCTAAGATGGCTGATAAGGCCTATTTTGGCTCGAAATGTTCTTTCACAATGTGGGCAAAGAATGCTTGACGTTTCTGGAGGAGGATTTCCTGCAGTGGTTTTTCTGTCCTGCCTTTTCTTCACAGCTCTTGCAGTCCTGGTTGCCTCACATATGACTGCACCCTTGCGTAATGATGCACGCCACGAATTTCGGTCTCTGGCTGCAGCCTCCCAGGTGTCATGATGAATTCCAAAAGCATTCAGTGAAATTTTCATTGTCTTTAGAACGTTTCCTCTGGCCACCTTGGGAGCGTTTACCACAACGCAGTTCGCTGTAAAAAATTTATATAGGGAGCCTGTGATCTGGCATGCGAGTCAAGTGACCAGCCCAGCGAATCTGATTCTTCATCAGTAGAGTGTGGATACTGGGCATGGACGCTCTTTCTAGGACTTCAGTGTCTGGAATCTTGTCTTGCCATTTAATCTTCAGTAGCTTCCTTAGGCAGACTGTGTGGAAGTGGTTTAATTTCCTAGCGTGTCGCTGATAAATAGTCCAGGTTTCACAAGCATATAGCAGTGTGGATAATACAACTGCTTTGTAGACTTTTAGCTTTGTTTGCAGGCTTATTCCAGTTCTGTCCCATACATTCTTGTACAGTCTGCCAAAGGCCGCACTGGCCTTGGAGATTCTTGCATTCACTTCGTCATCAATTGTGACAGCTTGTGACACAGTGCTGCCAAGATAGGTGAATTTGTCCACAACACTTAGTCTATGATCATTCACTTTGATATTCGGCACAGTATGATTATTCCCTGGAGCTGGCTGGTACATAACTACAGTCTTCTCCAAGTTGATATTGAGCCCAAAGTTGGCACAGGCATGTGAGAAAGCTGAAACATTATGTTGCATGTCCGTGAGTTGGCTTATAGAGCGCAATCATCAGCAAACAGGAGCTCTCTGACGGTGTCGCTGTTAATTTTGGTTTTAGCTTTCAGCCTTCTCAGATTGAATAACTTTCCATCCATACGGTAGTTAATGTCTATTCCAATGTCGTTGTTCTCGAAGGCATTCATCAACATGGCTGAAAACATGAGGCTGAACAGTGTTGGTGCCAGGACACATCCTAGCTTCACTCCATTGGTGACAGGAAAGGGTTCAGACAGTTCACCATTTTCCTGTACTCTTGCCTGCATACCATCATGAAATAGCCGCACTATTTGGACAAACTTTCATGATGGACAGCCATATTTTGCCATAATCTTCCACAGTCCTTCTCTGCTGACTGTATCAAAAGCCTTGGTAAGGTCAATGAAAGTGGAGAACATTTCGCTGTTCTGTTCCTGACATTTCTCTTGCAGCTGCCTTGCAGCGAAAATCATGTCAACAGTTCCACGTTCTTTTTTGAAGCTACATTGACTCTCAGGAAGAAGACCTTGATCGAGATGGGCTGTGAGGCGATTGAGGTGATTAATAATTGATTTAATCCTATAAGGAACACCAGAATAGTGTTACAAAGTGCATATGCCAGTCTGACCGATATGCGCAAAGAACAAAAACACATCTTCGCAGAAAATGTTGTTTCATACACAAAAGCAGCTATTAATGCCATGAAACTTTCCAGATATATTTAAAATTGTATGCAGAATTCAAAAATACATCTATAATTGATTTAATCCTATAAGGAACACCAGAATAGTGTTACAAAGTGCACATGCCAGTCGGACCGATATGCACAAAGAACAAAAACATATTCGCAGAAAATGTTGTTTTCATACACAAAAGCAGCTATTAATGTGATGAAACTTTCCAGATATATTTAAAATTGTGTGCAGAATTCAAAAATACATCTATAATTGATTTAATCCTATCAGCAACACCAAAAAAAAAATTAATTACGGTTAGTATGAAATATATTCTTATTTATATAAAAGGTCATGATGATTTCAACCAATCGCTGTGCACGGAATATTAGGCAAATCTTTCCTGGAAAACCCAGAATGACGTGTGTTCTTGTCACGTGAGATTTGAATGAATGAATGACGTTGAAAGAATGCATGGTAAATTAGACAGCATTTTCTGGGACAAGATTTTCAATGGTGGAATGACTCCGTACATGACTTTTGTTTTAACTTCGGGTAATGGCATGATGGAACACGCTAGTAATAGAAGGCAGAATTTCTTAGCTCCTAAATTACTGAGCCGCGAGCAGAACTGCTTTTGTGCTTAGATTTCTTTTGCACTTCCTGATTGTAGATCACAACACAAAAATATTACTAATTCCATTTAGAATTGACGTACAATCTTCATTGAGATACCGTTGGATTCGTCTTGTCAAGCTTTATCCAACTGAGGTGACTTGATGGTTTCATAAGTAAAACTCCAATAATTGTTAAATAATGACCAAAATTGATAAATATTTATATAGTCAAGCCAGATTCAGATTAGTAACTTTCTCCAATCCAATAGTTAGAAGCTATAAACTATAGCTATATTCCTATAACCAATAGCCAGATCCATATTCGAACACTCAGTTTTCAAGACCATTTTTTAACGGCGGAACAGCTTCAGACTGTTGATGATTTGATGGAGATGGATCTTCAATTTTTAATTTCAAAAGTCCGATTATATTTTATTTTTTACCACAGCAGTTACTTATTATACTTGAATTCTAAATCGCTAAATAAGAGAGGTGGAAGAAAATTATTAAATTTCATAAGTGTATATGATATCTATTTACTTTACCCATATTTATTTACACCCAATTATATATAACTTGAAGGAACAGAAAAGTAAACAATCTTTGAGCATACCGCCTTCACTTCAAAACTATTGTGCCAGGGCAGCGTTAGATTTATCATTTATCAATTAGTTGTAGCTTGGATATTGTAACAAGACAAACACGCATCAAAGTGTAAATCCAAATGATTATTTTTATTTCATTGTGTTATACACGGGAACGTTTTCAAAATTATATTATAGTTTTAGTTTCATTGCAAGCAACGCTATGTAAGCATATGTTAATGTTTAAGTTTAAGGCGGTGTACTTCGTCGGCTGACCAGTCTGGCAACCCAATTAATCCTTGGAGTTCTGCTAAAGACCTCCCTAAAAATAAGGAAAGAAGCCAGTTATCAGTTATAAATAATACTAGGGACACGGCCAGAGTTCCAACAGGAAAGTACTGCCATAACTATGATGCTGAAACTGAGGCAATCAAGATGGCAACAGAGAAATTACAAAATACCAGCCATGGTACACAACCTGTGGTGATATTGACAGATGCAAAATCAGTACTCGAGGCGCTCCTGTCTGGGAAATTGACAGTTCTAAGGACACTACTTTCTGAACTTGTGGATACCATCCCACTGTGGAGTACCCGGAAACAACAGAGCTGATCGATTATCTAAGGAAGAAGCAAAAGAAGAACAACCTGATGTGCCCATTACATACCACCAAAAGAAAAGAATGATCAAATCAGTCAGAAGACCACCAAATTCTACTCAAGACGACTACCACGTTATGGACAGACCAGAACAGGTCATTATTCTGCGCCTCAGAACAGGACACAATAGATTACGCAACCACATGTATACAAAATTCAACATTGGTGACTCAGCCATGTGCACATGTGGTTTGGCGTCGCAGACAGCAGAGCACATACTCCAGGACTGCCCAAACTACAACATATCCAGGCGAACCTTCTGGCTTAGAGAGACAACAGTGGAAGATAAACTCTATGGACCGCTGAGTGAACTAAAAAAAAGACTGTTAGATTCATACAAGAGACAACATTGCAGTTATAGACATATTTCAGGCGAACGAAGGAAGAAGTTATAAAGTGAAGGGCTGGTAGGGACGCTTGCCGCCAACCTTGACAGACAATGCATACACGCCCGGCCAGCCCCACGCCGATCACAGATGAGCGGTCGGGAGACACGGTTGCCCAGTCTCGCCCAGTCGAACTCACCAGGAGGGGAGGGTGGCCTCGAAGCGCGCAGCGTTCCCTCAGTCCGGCAGAGACTCGCAAGAGAAGGGCATAAGATACAGCATATAATAAAGACAGTATCACTAATCACACAAACTATTATAAAAGAGAAAATAAGTTATGAAGGTAGTCACAACGGGAAGGTTGGAGGGGAAGATGGGCAAGGGGCGACCAAGTGAGAAGATGCTTGACATCTTGATGATCATAGCATGGATGAACGTCAGCATCAGAAATGATTACAGCACACAAGATGGACTATAAAAATAAGTTATGGATCTACACTTCATAATATAACATTAATTTTATTATTTGGTTGCATTAATAACAGTAGATGGAAAATGTATTAAAGAATTACATGTAGAATAACGGAAGCAATGACAATATTTCTTCTTCTTCTTCTTCTGCGTTCATCCGGCGTTTTTTTCCGGACGTGATTACGTTGTGCCTGTTTACAGCAAAGCTGCGTTCTTGCACCGTTAGGCCGACACATCCGACTTCTGCGGGCATTTGTTGACCGGGTTAACCTTCCCGGGGACAATATTTCAAAAGGTGAAGAATATTCTCTGCAATTTACCTTCGTCAATAGAGGTGAAAAGAGAGCTATTTTGAGCCCAATCCTGATGTATAGGAGCAAATCACTCACATTAAGCCGACAAGTGAGAAATTATGTGAAGGCTGAAGAGATGTGGTCAATGAAGATATATTGAAAGAAGTTAGCTCGCAAAGAGAGCTGGTTACTCGAATCAGAGGAAGGCAGTCGCCATTCTTTGGGCATGTCAAGTGAATCTGAATGGAAAAACTCGAGTGCATTCGGTAAGGTCGGAAAAAAAAGAGATGGAGGGGAGAGCAAGAGAGAAGTTGCTGGACAATTTGACAACATGGAAAGATGGAACATTAGAAATGACAGCACACGAGACAGAGGGCTTTGGACAGACATGGCCACCAACGTCACACAGCATGGAGTATAAGAAGAAGAAATAGAGCCCATTACCTTGGATGGAATCTGTCTAGATAAAGTTAGTTGCATATCCTTTACAGGACGTCGCGGTAAACCCTAGCATTTTTGGTTGTTTGTGATTTCTTGGTAAATTTACATTAAGACATTTGCCATTACTTTCTGAACGACCGGCACTTATATCATTGTATGAAAATCAAAACAAGGCGGTCTGCTGCCAAATCGCCAGCAGCTGTGTTTTAAAAGCGGTTAGCGGGATTACGAATTGCTTCCGTAACCCTATCGCCGTAGAGTATACCGTATATACCATATATACCCGTTTGCGTCTGTATTGTCACAATCCTACATGCCGGGTTCGGATTCAGCCGAAAGCGATTTATAAGAAACTACTTAAGGTAAACTTTTTTTTTTTTTCCCCGCGTTTCCATCCTGTTTCAGGATATTGCGGTCAACACCAGCATCTTTCAGCTGTATGTTGATTCCTAGGCTAGATTACGCTCATCAGCACGCCACGACTTTCTGAGCGACCGGCTCCATACTCTCATAAGTCACTTTTTGCGATTCGAACCACTGCTAATTCTCGTCGCGTCACGTGACGAGAGTATTCGGAGTTAGCGGAGAAAGCTGCTAATCCCTCGGCCACGGAGCCGGATTTAAGGTAAACTTGCTTTAAAAAAAAGGTGTTGCATATCCTTTACAGGACGTATAGTCAACCTCAGCATTTTTGGGCTGTTCGCTATTCCTGGGCAGTTTTTACGTTCAGTAGTTTGCCATTGCTTTCTGAAAGACCGGCACACGTACAATTTCATTAAATAAAAAACAACAACGTAAGGAGGTCTGCTGCCAAATCTATCACAGCTGTGTTCCGTATGCGGGTATGCGGGATTACGAACTACATCCATCGCCACGGAGCATAGAAAATCACAAAAAAGCCAATAAATGCCGGAGTTGATATGCAATGACTTGTAAAGGACATGCTACTAACTTTTCAAAACTTATGACTGTACAATATTTGAATATTTTACGGTTATACCCCAGGGTTTGGGGGGGGGGGGGAACGGTCCTTTTTCCTTTTCCTTTGATCATTGGCGAGTGTTCAGTGTCTAAACACAGAGGTGGCCATAATTTCAGTTGCCTAGAATAATACACGATCAAGGCCACTTTTACTAACATAACAACATATTCCTATTATTACTTGTAATGTATTTGAGTGCAATGTCACCTAATAACTTTTAGAACAAATTATTTATTTCTTAGTTAAAGACGAAGTGCGGAATTTCAGCGGAAGTTATTCACAATTCCAAAATGGTTGCGATCGTGCGTACTTTAATTTCGTCCTTGTCTCAAAAATGGAATAACTCCGCGAATGGTTTACAATGTTTAATTCAGATGTGGATGAGGCAAGGTAAGGTTGTTTTTTTTTTCTCTTAATCGTCTACAATAGGTAATTAACTTTAAAGTGTTTGTTGTGAGTTTTATAAATGGGTCCTTTATAAATTATGAAGGTGAAAATATTTAATTAATAATTATTTAAGAACAATTTAATTTATTAATCATGGCGATAATTTCGGATAATTTAATTAGTGATTACACTTAACAGCCGTCTCCCTGGCGTAGGGGTTAGCGACTTTCTCCGTAATCCCGTATACTCTCGTGAGTAACGTGACGACGGCGAGAATCGGTAGCGGTTCTAACCGCGTCCGTAACTTAGGGGTATGTGAGCCGGTCGCTCAGAAACTGAGAAAGCAATGGCAAAGTTTGGTGCTTTCAAAGTACTTTGGTAACTATGAGCGTAATCTTGCCAAGAAATCAACAATCAGCTGAAAGATGCTGATGTTGACAGCGATGTCCTGTAAAGTAAAGGATATGCAAACAATAACATTTTGTTTTAATTACACTTAACAAACAAAACAGTAACAGGTAGTCAGTCCCATGTCCATAGGCGCCCATAGTAGCATATACAGAGAATATTTTAAAATGGGGTTTCTACTTATGAAATCATAACAGTTGGATACAGATACAGCTTGACATGACGAATCCAACGGTATCTCAACGAAGAATGTATGTTAATACTAAGCGGAGTTATGCATATTCTTGTGTCGTGATTTAAAACCAGAAAGTGTAATTGTAATGAAGTCCTAAGTAATGGGGGAGATTTTATCGCGGCTCAATAAATTGGGAGCTGAGACATTGTGCGTTCTATTACTGTGGCTTGTTTATTTTTAAACGGACAATGTAGTACCATATATCATTGCATCCGGGGTGGCAAGGCCTAACTTGACATATCTATTTTTCAGTAGGATGTGCTGTGACCTAATTAACAATTAAAAATGGCTACTGACTGTATTTTTCATTAAAAGTCTTTCGCATTGTTAACAAACCTGGTAACGTGTATATATTATTATGCGTTTTGGTAACAGGAAAGTAAAGGTCACATTTCTCTTTCGATAGAATGTCGAGAGGATTGAGAGGATCAATTTCATTGCACCGGGTTTTCTCCATATGGCTCAGTCTCTTTCCGCAGGGCGGCCTGCTGAAAGCATCGTACAAAGCACAAGAGTCTCTGTGTCTCTGAGAAAAATGCACTTGACTTTTAAAACTTTTCGATCGGATGTGCTGTTACCTAATTAACAGTTAAAAATAGCTGCCTATTATTACTATTTATATTAATTAAAGGTTACGTGAAATGTTCGTCGTTAGTGAAAGTACAATTCATGAAAATGTACTCATATTGTTTTAATGTACCCACTGCATTACAACAGCTTTCTTTTGTTGATTAAATATCATGCATTAATGTAAGTAAATAAGTTTGTAATGCTGCATACATTAAGCAGCAGTTAATTAATTATTAAAGTATTAAATAATACAAAATAAAAATATTAATTAATTAAATGATCACTAAAATTGATTTCTACTTCTGCTCTATAATTACACTGCTCTGTATCTAAAAGTGAGCAATTAATAATTAAATACTAACATTTAAAAAAAAACAATAACTTATTTCACAGTATTTTATTTAAATCTAAATAATTATGTACTGGTGCGCTGCTAAGAAAAAAAAAGTACTCCTTAAGGTTCACAACAGACGGGTCTGAAAACTGGCTTTCAAAAATTATTTTCAGTCATGTCAAAGGGTGACAAATTATACAAGTACACAGATAAATTACTGCTACAAATGAAATTTTTATTATGTTTAATTTTAGTAGTTAAATTGCCAGTTCTAATTATAAAATAAAAAGTTTGCTCTGCTATACTACGCAAGGCTAATGGCATGGGCCTGCTATTTTGAATTTTGTGATATCCATATCTCATTGTATGCTAAAATTGGTTTTCTGAAAAAAGTAAGAAACGGTAATTGTTGAAACTCTTCACATACATTAAAAATTGAGTGGAGAATCTAACAATACAATAACAAGTTTAGTTATATTTATAATATGTGAGTTATAAGAACAATTAGCTTATCGGGCATCAAATATCGAAATCAACTCCACGGAGACATAACATATATTGACAAAGGCTTGCAAGTCTAGCAGACAGGTCACTTCTGCCGTATTTAGAGTTGTTTCCGGCGAAGTTTGACTCGTTGTTTCCGAATACATCCAATCAGAAGCAAACGTGGCTATGCCAGGCATAAAACCGGATGTCGCAAAAAATTTTATGCTAATGAGGTCATACCAACCCCCATCCTTTTTCGGGTATGCCGACAATTGACATTGCTACCCATAGCAGCAGGTACTGGACAGGTATTGGGATGTGAACCTTTATATATTCTAGGCCATTGCATATGAGGTGGGGTGGCCAGTTTCCTTTTTCTTTATTACTTTTCCTAGCAGGTTTGATCATAATTTTCAGATTGAGTATTTACTCATGAGACCACCACAGATAGATATGCCTCGAAAAACCAAAGCCAACAGCATCTCAATGATGCCTGTATGTCAATTCTAAGCTAAGATATTCACATTTCTTCTTCTTCTGCTGCGTTCATCCAGAGTTTTTTTCGGATGTGATTGCATTGTGCCTGTTTACCACAGAGCTGCATTCTTGTGCCATTAGGCCGACACATCCGACTTCTGCAGGCATTTGTTGACTGGGTTAACCCTCCCGGACTATTCACATTTGAGTGTCAGGATCTTGAACCAAATATTTTTCAAGATTCTGCAATAGCGCATCTCTCCATTGTGTCCAGATATCTCCACTTCCGCTTTGAATTGACGTACATGCAGGCTTCAGTGAGGTACTGCTGGATTTGGTTTTTCAAAGCCTATGTAGCTGTGGCGTTACTCATTAGTAAATACCCAATTTTAAAAACATGATCAAAGTAATGCAACAAAAATTTAGTCTTCAAAAATTATTAGGCATGATGTCGCCATGCGAGATTGTCTCAAACAGGTCATAGACAGATATGAAAACTGACTTCAAATATATGTTCTGTCATGTTAAATGATAAAAAAAATAGTAAAAGTATACAAATAAATTATTAATAATCTTTAAACTTGTATTGTATTCTCTTTAACTTTAGTAATTCAAATTGCACGTTTTGAGAAAAAAAAGTATACAATCGATATTCGCAGAGCCACCATCTTGGGTTTCCATTCACAAAGTTGAAACACTATCTCTGCAGAAATATTTTTTTATACCACAATTTGAAGACGATTAGCAGTGAAACTGCTAATCAATGGAGATCAACTGCTAATCATTGGATGCAGAATTCGAAAATCCATCTGAAAATGTTCAAAGATTTATAAATACAGCTCTAGAAATGAAATTACTGTGTGCCAAATAATAAAATTTATGTCAAAGTCATGATAATTTAAACCAATCGTAGTGCACAGAATATTAGACTGACCTATTCTGCAGAAACTAAGATGGCATATGTTATTGTCACATGATAAGTGAATGAATGAATGTCGGAAGCATGCAGGGTTGTTTCATTGCCTTTTTGGTGACACAAATGAATCCTAGGCGCTGTTTCCGGTTTTGGGTCACGTAATCGGACTAAATGAACCCCCTACTGGTACTGGTGGTGGTACCCTTTTTATAGGTTGTGAACTGCAACCATTGTGAGATGACCCCAGAACAGTGAGAACCATAGCCGTGGTGGTCACAAAAACATAAACCTGCATCTGCTTGGGATTGAACCAGGACCACTGTCTTGGCAGGCAAGTGTACTAATCATACGCCACTGACTCCTAACTGATAATACCCTACGGAAACAAATTCTCAGACAAGTGAAAATAGGCGCTAACTATTTTCTACACCTGTGACATTTAAATTAAATATAAAAGTAGAAAAGCGACATTAATGTTCACTATCAATTATTTAATGAACAGATTTAAATCAGATATGTTAATAATGATCAAAATCCTTGCACATTGGGTATTCCCATGCAGTGTCAGACCTCCGATGCAGCAGCCATTCAGAGTATCTGTGTACTCACTGTTTCCATGATGAGTTGGTTGCAATGTCTCGTTTCTCACTCCCAAAGACAGCATTGACATGCTTGGCCAAGCTTCACTCCCAATTTGTGTAACCGAACTAGTGTTACAGACTTATATCGATCAGCTGGGTCAGTACCGCATTGATGATATCAGCCATGTCCATGCTTCTTCCTGCGTGTGTTAGTGTACTGTTTGCCACCTGTTCCGCGTGTTCATTGCCCTTTATACTGGTATGTGCTGGTGCGTATATCTAGGTAAGTGATATGAGGCATGATTTTTCAAAAGCTGTTGCCCACTCAGCACTGAGACTGCCGTTTGCAATTTTCTGGAGCATGTTCACGGAGTCTGTATGTGTGACTTCTTGTTCTGCTGCTCGTGTGAGCGCTTTGGAGGAGACAGTGATCTCCTTAGTCATGCTTGATGTTGTTGTCAGGTATACGCTGCTATACTCTTTGACTGTTTTCCCTATCCTTTGTGCTGTGTATGCACACACTGACCTTGACCCTTCCTTCTTTACTTGTCTATGTAGGTGATAATGTCACTGGTATGTGAATGAATGCTACTTTCAGTGCATTAATATTTACTGTTGGTAGGTGATGTTTTTCCAGCTCTACTAAAATGTATGCTATATTTCTCAGTTCTGAGATTTTAACGAACATGAGTTCTGGTCAACTTAGGCTCATTACATTTTATTTCATTTTTTTTTTATTTGACTGTTCAGTTAATTCCTATGCTAGCAGGAGATAATTCACATTGTTAATCATAAATGCTTACTGTATTGGTAATAGTAAATATACAATATAATGGATAAATTTTAGTTTTGATTGCTGCTTCATTAATGATATGATGAAATAAAGGGAAACCTCAAGCAAGTCATCCATGCTAGAGCGTTAAGTAAGGACAAGTTAGTTAGTTAGTTAGTTAGTCGACAGATCATCCTCATTGCACATCGAACCATTCAGTCCATAAGTGCTCGGATCCCCTCCTCAGCAAATCCCGCAGCGTGTAGCGGCTAACGACGCCAGTTCTGTGTTGGTTTATCAATCTTCTTTGGCTTCCTGCGTAGTGTTCTTGTTTGGCCACCCCTCTTTTAATTTGCTGCTCTCGCAGTCTGGCCATTGTTGTAGGTTCACAGTCATCGCTTGGTTCTCGCAAAAGTCTCACTTCACGTTGAGCATTCAGAATGTCAGCCTGGTCCATGGCGCGTCCGCCCTCCACAGTAGCCTCACCTGCGAGCTTGTCAGCCCGCTCATTTCCTTGTACTCCCGCATGCCCTGGCACGAAGATGAAACTAATCTTTGCCAGCCGAGACCGCTTCAGAGGCAGCAACCATTCTCTTCGGATCGACCCCCTCCTCTATCCTCTTGATCATGTTCATTGAGTCTCTAAGGAAACAAGCCCTAGTGAATGTCTGTGTCTTGAGCCATGTTATTGCTTTACTTACTGCCATGACTTCCATGATCAGGCTACTTGTGGTTTCAGTGAAAGCACCAGAGTCCTCCTTCACAATTCTCCCTCCGGCCTGAGCTGTAAAGGCCCATGAGCTTCTCACATGTCGGACGACCGACCCATCTGTGTAGATGACCGCGTCACCGTCTAGCCAATTCTCGAAAATCAACGCTTGTACTTCAGCCTCAACAGCAGCCAGATTTTCTTGTCTGCATTTTCTATCTAGTTGGATGCAAACTGAAAAGGATGTGCAGAAGTCTGTTGGCACTTGCACCCACTCCTCGCCAGGTTCTAAGTCCTCAAGTGAACACACCTGTTGAAGAATGTCTTCGGCTTGACCCATCCACGACCGTCCTCTTTTTAACCTGCTGCCCTTCACCTTCCTAATTTCACTATGCAGTGGATGTTGTGTGTTTGCGTTAATTCTGAGGTAGGCGCGTTCCCTGCAAACTTGTATTCTCTCTTCAATAGTTGGAAAATCAAGAAGGTAGCGCATCGCCCTGCATGCTGTATCTCTCGTACATCCAAGAATAATGCGCATAGCTTCATTCTGTATCCTTTCCATCCTTTCTATCTGCTTATGGCTGAGAGTCAGGATTGCCATTGCATACTCCAAAACAGACATGACCAGCCCCTCGTACAGAAGACATAGATGTAAGTAAGGACAAAGCACCACTAAAGCAATTTATCAAGATGAATTGGAGAAACAAAAACAAAAACTACAGATCAGAGCATGATAGCATATGAGCTACACAGAAATGCAGATCAGAATCTTCAGACTTGGCACAGGACAGTGTAGTCTTGGAGCACAAATCCACCAAACGGGTTGCAATGACTGTGTCATTTGCAAATGTGGATCACCAAAGCAAACATCAGTACATTTCCTAGAAGATTGCCTGGATGTCTGCAGACAGAGCAAAAATCTAGCCCAAAGGAGCAACCTTTTGTGGGAACTAGTGAAGACCTCAAGCGAACTGTTCTGTCCATGACCCATGCCGGAATACTCGCATGGCTAACATTAATTGCTGAAGAAGAAGAAGATGATCATTACATTATTAAAAGACACTGATAAATTAAATAGCTTTTCTATGTTCACAGTGTTAAAATTATTCTTCTGTAAACCCACAGCTTCCACATAATTCCACATAACTTAATTGCTAATTGTCAATAATTCTGTTCTGTACATCAGCATTGGCTCAGTATGGTTCTGAAGAAATCTTTACCTTATCTCGATTGTCAAAGATAAATTGCGGAGAATATTCTTCATCTTGTGAATTGCTACTTTAGCTTAGGCTATTCTACATTTAACTTCCTTAATCTGCTGTTATTAAAGCGCTCAAATACATTGACTTCTTTCAGATTGGCTCCATTCACTTTGATATTGCATTCAACATACCTTTTTTCTATGTAATAACCATTACTTCTATTTTTCTTTCATTCGGTCTTTCTATTGCAGTTACATCATTCCTTGTAACTGTTTCATTTTCAGCAACCAAGACCATGTCATCAGCATAACACAGGTTGTTTACACCAACTGATATTCCTGGCATATATTATCTATTGTGTGTTTCTAGTCACTGACATGGGGAGTACTTGCATTCTACTTACTGCCTCGTATTTGCTTCATAGGTCCACCACCAGCATTTGCTTTAGCAGGTTGTCCTTCGGCAGTACCAACTCAGCATAACAGTTCTTCAGAATCACTACTGGCGTCTATATTTGATGGAATCATGCTGGCTGTTCCCAAAAAAAGAAGGTCTCTTGAAATGAGACTGATCAGAAAGCATCGTTTTACTGGGTACATGGAACATGCCATGCCTAACAGAAATATAATTCCATGCCTAGAATGTGGAAACTTTAAGGAGAAGGGACATCTTTGTGGTAAGTACAGCGTCTGATTAGCTGATCTGGTAGGGGCTGTCACTGTTTTCATACATCATGTGTTGTGCATACAATGCTACTCTTTCTTGTTCATCTCTCTTTTGAGGGGAGTGTGTCACACCTAGTTATACACCTCAAAGGTCAGCGTGTCAGACTTCAGCATGCATTTGTTTAAGGTTTTGCTTCCTCTAGACAGATTCTTTTCAAGGTATTAGACTCTGTCTATCCGTGGAGAGGTTTTTCCTTTCCTAACATTATTGCCAGGGTATTGGCCTTGTGGCCTACTCTTGGGATTATTAGTGTGCACAACTTGCACACGGGATCTCCTGTTTTCCCGCCTTTATCAGAGAAGGCTGCTCGTAGAAAAACTAAGAAGTATGAGATGAGAGAAGGCTAGGTACACGATCTCACTACACAAAGAGATCAAGGTGACATGTGATATCATGTATCAAAGGTGTTCACTTCAGGCTCAGAAGGTGCCAGGTTCGATTCCTGCATAGGACTGGAAATTTTCATAAGAACCTTTAGTATCTGATATCATGTCCCACACTGATCTCTTGGGCAGTGAGCTCAGATACCTAGCTTTCTCAGATTGGGGGGGGGGGGGTGTCCTGTGTGCAAGCTGGAAATCACAAAGAGGAGGTTGTAAGACTGCTGCCCTGGCAAAATTGGTAGGAAAGAAAACCTACCTACAAGAAGATAGAACCCATTATGTAATGGATAGAATCTATCTAGAAGAAAAAAAATTGTAAACTGCATGCTGAAGTTTGACACACACTCCTTTTGAAGGAGGACCCTTGTACATGTCTTAAGGCACACTAGGCATATGGTGCTAAACCCATATTTTCATAGCCTGATTGGCACTTGGTGGGTGATGTGGTCAATTAATCACTAATCTTACACTAATAACACACAAAAACTTACATCCCGAGACATTTTCTGGTGCCCTTTTTTTGTTTGACCTGTCAACTTGAGAACCAAGGCCATTAAAAAAAATTTGCCTCAATGCAAATTGGAACCCATGACCACCAAGCTGACAGGCACGTGCCTTTAGCTGACATACAGGAGAAAACTGTTTTCACAATGAGGAGAGGTGTTAGATGTTTGTTATACTCACCAGGATATGAATTGACATATTAAATTGGTTAAAAAGGCAGCAGCACACATTGGAAAATGCACAAGGACTAGAATCAATAATGTATTATTGATAAATTTATGACGTTTAATTATAAAATTATGTTTACTTATTATTCCAGGTAATCCTGTGTTTACTCCTGATTCTTCTTCTTCATCTGTGTTTGTCGAAAATATTTCTTTGGTGTGTTATGTATGTGATTGTGTTGTACCTGTTTATAGCAGAGCTGCAGCATTAGGAAGCACACACACTCTGTGGGCATATGAACTGATTTATCAGTATAGTATCTTCAAAGGACATAATTTATCCATAATTTCGGAGTGGGCCAGAGGCTTTCCCACATCATGGTTTTTTTGTCACTGCATCTTTGAGGACCCAAACCTCTTAAATACCTGCCACTTCTGTTCAGACCTATAATGGCCATTTATTCTTGGTGTACAATGAGGGTGTACGGCAGAAGTCTTGCATGGGGTTCCGTATAACCAGCACAGAGCCCACTGGTGCTGGAGGTGAGGTAAAGGGTATCCAACATATGCAACACAGCAGCCTTAAATTTACTCTGCCTGTGACCACAATCACACCACACTACATGTTCATGATTGACACTTCTAGCCTTTAAATGTGGGATTAATTTTAACAAAAAAAACAGCAAAGTTGGGAGAGTGAATCAAGAGGTCAAGAAAAGAGTCAAGACTGGCGCTGGGTGGGACACAACATTGAGAAAGCATTGCTATAGCTAGAAAGCATAGAAACGGTATAGCTATACACTGCCTTATACTCTCATTTGTCTGTAACCCACAAGGCCAACAACACAGAGGCAGACCTCAAGCACATGGAGAAAGAAATTAGAGACAGACATTAATACTATAGAGAAAACATGGAGGGATCTGAAAAGGATAGCTAAAGATATGATGGCTTGGTGTGTGTTGATTGAAAGCATAAGCTCCAATGGGGGGGGGGGGGGTAAACAACAGAAGATGATGAGAGTTGGGAGGAGGACATTCTAGACAAAGATTCACTATTTGAGAATTTGAATTGTAACTTCTGCCTTAAATTAATTACTTCTTCTTGTGATGCTGTCTGATGATTACATTATCAGGGAAATTCTTATCCTTAGTTCCATACAGATTAGAGTTTAATTGCCTGGCATATTTTGCTGCATCTCATCATAATGCAGTTATGTAACATTTGTGCATAGGTAGAATGGAATGACAATTAGCAAATCAAGTAACTGAACATATACCAATATTGGTGGAAAAGAGAGTTAATCAGCCTTCAGAAATCCCTATGTATTTAACAGTCTATAAAACCCCAAGTTCAGCCATGTCTCTAAATTGTGGCCGTAAAGTTAACAAAGAAAAGGTGATGCGTACATTGGGTGAGATAAACAATAAATGATTGCTAAAATATACCATCCACCCATCATGTCCCATGCCGATAAGCATAAGCGGTCCTGTTTTGCCATCTCACTCGATCACCAGAGTCGTGGATCAGCTCTGTGTTCCTGTCTCGACCATGTCATGTGGCCAAGCCATCCAGGTATTTACTTCTCGGCCTTCCCCTTGGTCTCTTCCCTTTGATCTTGCCAGTCGTCACCAAGTTCTCCAAGTCATTTTTTCTCATAACATGCCCAAATATTTTGACTGTCTACGTCTAATGACTCTAATCAGTTTACGATCTTCATTTGTTTCTTGAAGGACGTGTTCTTTGGTTTATCTGTCTGTCCATGGTATTCTTTGCATTTTCCTCAGAAACCACATTTCCACAACCATCAGATGTTTTTTAGCTTGACTACTCATTGTCCACGCTTCACATCCAAACAAAAGTACAGGTTCTATGTAGCACCTCAATACCCTTTTTCTCGTTTCTTCTTCTTCTTTTCGTTCATCCGGAGTGTTTTTTTTTTTCAGATGTGATTGCGGTGTGTCTGTTATGCGCCCTTGGGCCGAAACCCGCAGGCCAACACATCGACTTTAGCGTGCTTTTTTTTACCAGGTAGCATTCCTGGGAGACTCACTTTTGTGGTGCCATCTGCAAGCATGCTGGCCAAGGTTGAACGGTCGAAGACAACGGTCATCCCTCAAAGGAAGGCAGGGACAGTCCATAGCATTTTCCCCCATCCAAGGTTGCTTCCATAGTTGCAGGGCCGACACATAACGCTCTGGATCTGGGCTCACCGAGGGAGATCGTCACGTCCTGCTCATTTTTTTTTTTTTTCCGCGTTTCCATCCTGTTTCAGGATATTGCGGTCAACACCAGCATCTTTCAGCTGTATGTTGATTCCTAGGCTAGATTACGCTCATCAGCACGCCACGACTTTCTGAGCGACCGGCTCCATACTCTCATAAGTCACTTTTGCGATTCGAACCACTGCTAATTCTCGTCGCGTCACGTGACGAGAGTATTCGGGGTTAGCGGAGAAAACTGCTAACCCCTCGGCCACGGAGCCGGCACCACGTCCTGCTCATGGCTGCTTTAAATCCTCACTTCAATATATTGGTCATTTCGCTTCCCCGGGTCATTCCCGCACAAACCAGACAGGTTTGCAGACGGCATCCACTCAGCGAGTTTTCGGACATGTGCTTGTCGTTGCGCCCATCAGAGCTTTTCCAGGCTCAACAGACATTCGGAAAACTACCCAGTCAGAGCTGTTCCGAACAAGAGCGGCATTCGGAAACTAGGTAGTCAGAGCTGTTCCTAGCACGAGAGACATTCGGACGAGACATTTCACTCGGACGTAATTGCGTAGTGTCAATTTTTAGTTTGCCACCCGTAGGACGACACTTCCGACTTCAGCGGGCATTTTTTAATGAGGTTAGCCATCCTCTGGTTTCGGGGCACGTTGGACTGTTGTGATGTCGCTAACATCTCAGCTGGTCAAGATAGAACGATGAACGACATCGTGGTCGGCCCTCAAGGGAAGGCAGAGGCAGACCATGGGCATTCCCTCGCTATCCATGGGGGCTTCCATAATTGCAGAGCCGGCACATATTGCTCTGTGACTGGGCTCACCCGAGGAGTTGCCACGTCCTGCTCATGGCTGCTTTAGTTCCTCACTTCCATGTGTTGGGCAACTCGTTTGCCACTGATCGCTCAAGCACACACCAGGGACGGTCAGACTGCAAGCGACACCCACTCGGTAAGCTTTTGCTTTTGACTTCGGACCACGCAATAGGTTCGCTCGCCGTGCGTTCCATTTTGCGTCATTGAGACGTTCTTCCACTTTTGTCTACACTCTTTATGAGTTAGATACAGTTTTTGCAGCCATTTTCTTCGACTGGGGCACTTTTTGACTTTTTGTACTCGCTCACGAGGTAGGCTACTTGTGCTGCCGGCTCAGCACCTTACCTTCGTGCAGCGGTGAACGAGAAACGGCCTGGCCCTATCATCCGGGAATCTCTCATATCCCCCAGCTGAGAGCCTTCGAACTTGTATCAGACCTGAGCATGTAGCTTGCTCAGTATCACGCCTTTATTTTTCGAAAGGTGGGTATAGGCCTGGCTCTCAAGTCCGAGGGTTTGTGGCTTAGAGGCGTTCAGCCACAGCCCTCGACAGGGAGCATTTAGTGTTTTGTATCGGCCAGGCTCTCACTTCCGAGAGTTTATGGCTTAGAGACGTTCAGCCATACACCTCGGATGGGAGCCTTAGAGGTTATCCCCGAACTGAAATTTTAGGGATCATTTGCCTGATTTTGACTGCTATCCTCAGTCTTACCTGCAGAGCAGCAGGTTGTGTCTCTCTTAGTCTGGTCCCTATCCCACGAGCCGTCCGATATGTAGTTTTCACCCATCGGCAAGCACATGGGGTCGATGGGACACGCAAGCCCCCCCCCCCCCCCCACCACGGCAAGGTGAAGACACATCGGGGGAGTTTTTCTCGTTTCAATTGATATATTTTTTTTATTAGTCAGTATGTTTTTCATTTTGCAAAAGTCTACCTTCGCAATAACAATTCTTGTTCTAATCTCTTCAAGGCATCTCCCATCAGATGTTATGACTGTTGCTAGATAACTGTACCGATTAACTTGTTTAAAAATATGCCCATTTACTCTCACATCAATTGTGGTATTTCCTTCTTCCTAGTGACGACCGTAATCTTGTCTTCTTACTATCCAATTCTAACCCTAGGTGCTCACTGTGTGCAACAACCACATCTACTAAATGTTGCAGGTCCTGTTCATTGTCTGCAATCAAGGCTGTCATCCGCATATCTAATCTTATTGATGTATCTTCCCCCAGTGTTATTGATGTATCTTCCCCCAATGTTGATTCCTTCCATATCTTCTATATTTCTGAAAATATTTTCAGTGTACAGTGAAAAAATATCTGGAGACATTACACATCCCTGTCTCACACCTTTTTTAATAGGCCGATATTGACCTACATCATTATCAATTCTGATGGCAGCTTGTTGTTTCCAATAAATGTTGTTTACAAGTCTAAGGTCTTTTCCTTCAATTTGTAGATCTTAAAGCATCCTTATCGTGTCGACATGTCTCATTTTATCGAAAGCCTTTGTGTAGTCAATAAAGCAAAGATATAGAACGTTCTTCTATAGAACGTTCAATTACTGTTCTCAGTATATACACAGCATTTACTGTGCCCTTGTCTTCTACAAACCCACATTGTTCTTCTCCTATTTCGGGCTGTATTTTCTTCCTAACTCTTTGTATGATAATTCTCAGCAAAATCTTCGTGATATGGCTCATTATACTAATTTTTCAATGTTGATCACATTCCAAGGCTCATGATTTCTTCGGGATTGCAAGAAATATAGAATTGCAAAATTCAGGAGGTATATATCCAGTATCATATATTACGTTCAGCAGTCTTGTAACTTGGTCTATTCCATATTCTTCTAAGGCATTGATCATTTCTATTGTGATGTTATCTGTACCCGGGGTCTTGCCAGTTTTCATATGGTTAAGAGCATTCTGAACTTCCATCTTCAAAATTGATGGTCCTTCATTATTATTCTGATGATCATATTGTTCTTCTCTTGTATCATCATAATGGTCTTTCACATAATCTGATAACGCATGTAAAATCTGATCTTTTTCTATTATGATTTTATTTATATATATATATATATATATATATATATATATATATATATATATATATATATATATATATATATATATATATATATACCAAGGCATTAACAATTAGGTGGTTTCAACTAATGACCACTAAAATAGACATTGATGTTTATGCAAGAGACATTGCAGCTATAGACAATCAATTTCAAGTGAACGGAAGAAAATAATTGAGACCCTGGTCCACAGATCCTAGCACCATATCTACTACCAAAGTTTAGGAGAAGTATAACACTCACAGGTTCCTTATTTTGTAAAAAAAAAAAAAAAATAATTACCCATGGCTGAATCTATAACCAGTACTTCTCAGGTTAGATAAACACAGATGGAGTGCCTCAAAGCTATAACTTTCCTCCAACCTTCAAACCATGCAACTCTTTAGTGGGGTTGTTCTCAAGAAAAGTAATCTTAACTCTTGTACATTTGTCATGTTGGCATAAAGCACATTGGTGAGCTGCATGCAGTAGCTAGTGTGCTTGCCTCTGGTCATGAGCTTGAATGTCCTTCAGGGCAGGGATTGTTGTCAATGATTTGGGCTCCCAGGTCAAACCAGATTCAAATAGATGCCAGGAAACTTCCTGGGGGGTTGTTTGTCCACCAAGAATGATGATGACCATTCATTTCACCCAGTGGGGTTGAAAGTATGGAGCCATGAGTTCTAAGATGGCTGATAAGGCCTATTTTGGCTCAAAATGTTCTTTGACAATGTGGGCAAAGAATGCTTGATGATCCAGGAGGAGGATCTCCTGCAGTGGTTTTTCTGCCCAGCCTTTTCTTCACAGCTCTTGCAGTCCTAGTTGCTTCACAAGTGACTGCACCCTTATGTAATGATGTACGCCACGAATTACGGTCTTTAGCAGATGAATTCCAAAAGCTTTAAGTGAGATTTTCAGAGTATCTTTAAAACGTTTCCTCTGGCCGTCTTGGGAGCGTTTACCACAATGCAGCTCGCCATAAAAAATTTGTTTAGGGAGCCTGTGATCTGGCATACGAGTTAAGTGACCAGCCCAGCGAATCTGATTTTTCATTAGTAGACTGTGGATACTGGGCATGGTCAGTGTCTGGGATCTTGTCTTGCCATTTAATCTTCAATAGCTTCCTAAGGCAGACTGTGTGGAAGTGGTTTAATTTCCTAGCATGTCGCTGATAAACATTCCATGTTTCACAAGCATATAGCAGTGTGGATAATACAATGCTTTATAGACTTTCAGCTTTGTTTGCAGGCTTATTCCATGTTTGTCCATACATTCTTGTACAGTCTGCCAAAGACCGCGCTGGCCTTGGATATTCTGGCATTCACTTCGTCATCAATTGTGGCAGCTTGTGGCACAGTGCTGCCAAAATAGGTGAATTTATCCTCAACACTTAAGTCTATGACCGTTCACCTTGATATTCGGCACAGTGTGATTATTCCCTAAAGTTGGCACAGGCATATGAGAAAGCTGAAACGTGTTGCATGTCTGCCTCTGAGTAGGCATATAGAGCGCAATCATCAGGAAACAGCAGTTCTCTGATATTGAACAACTTTCCTTCCATGCGGTAGGTGATGTCTATTCCAGTGTCATTGTTCTCAAAGGCATTTATCAGCATAGCTGAAAACATGAGGCTGAACAGTGTTGGTGCCAGGACACATCCTTGCTTCACCCCATTGGTGACAGCAGATAGTTCACCATTTTTCTGTACTCTTGCCTGCATTCCATCATGAAATAGCCACACTATTTAGACAAACTTTTGTGGGGAGTATAGACAGCTGATATGATACTGACCACATCACTCATTGTGTGCCAGTTTGTTTAAAATTATGAAGCTAGAGTCATATACCCAGTAATCCTCATGGTATGAAAAGATCCTGTATATTGGGTGTCACCAAGAGTAGACAACTCCACAGCTTTTAGAATCAAGAACAAACAATACTCTTGTCAGGGGCATCTGATCCACTATCCAGAAATGATTGGGCCAGTGAGAATATTGCCGTGTGAATGCTGCCCTCAACTGGATTCACACCCTGTTCTGGTCTGTGTGTTGTTTTTTAAGAGTCAGACAACACTCTTCTAAGTCACTCCAGTTCCATATACCTGTATTGCATATTATGAGTTGTCTTCACTTTAATCAGCAGTTGACATTTATTAGGCACTACTTACCTCTGAAGTTGGAGTGGGTTCACTTGCGAGGAACACTGGACATAGGGAAAGCTAATCTACATGCAAAAATCATCAGTGCTCTAGTTGTAGCACTGTATGGACTACACATGAGTTCAAAGCAAGTCACCATAAAAACAAAACAAAAAATGTATGTATTGCCCATGATTTTGTTTTTTTAAATAAATTTAGTTGTTCCTATGAGAATTAATGTTTTACTTCTGCTGTCTTTACCAGCCCACTGTTACGAAAATGTGCGAAAAGAGACCAAAGATATGCAGGCAAAAATGGGCGACGACCTGCATTACGATGTTCCAAGATCAGAGGTGGAGTTTGTTTATGAGAACGAGAAGGGAGCTGAGGGAAAGTTTGTTGTGAACATGGAGAAAGCTAGACCAAGCTGGTTTCCAAAGAGACTGATGAATAAAATAACATCATGACTGCCATTCAGTGGGGTGTGAATGAGATTGATTTGCAGTTTTTGTGATACTGGATGACCGTCATTACTTTCTTGTGCAAATTTCCTTGTTTTTTTTTTTGAAAGAAATAACATTGGTTAATAAATAAAATTAGAATGTTACCCTTTTTGTTTTTTGAATTATAAATTCATCATCAGTCAATATCTTTCAGATACTCATACTATTTAGTGATTAAAACACATACAGTTGTGCATAATTTGAGCTCCTTACATATTTCTTGTCTTGTTTAATATTCTTATGCGTGACTTATTACCTGACATATGTGACAGCATAAATCTTAAATTATTGCTAGTTTTCTTGTGAATGTTTGCTACTTCTGATGTTTATATTTCAAACAGCCTGCATGTCTTTGACAAACACGTATGTTTGGGAAAACATGGATGGCTCAGGCAGAGGATCAGACAGGTGTGCGTCTTGGAGAACATTAGGCGAGGAGGGGAGTGGGTCAGACTTGTGCAGAGTTATAATCACATTGAGCAGGGAGTGGCCAGCAGGGGCCACGGAAGTGGAAATCCAGCAACTAATTCAGGATAATGCTCACCCGGGTGATGTGATTATCTACACAGATGGTTCGGTGTTGAGAGGTAGTAGAAGTGCCTGGGGGTTCTTGGCAAAGGCTAATGGTCAACGTTTGGTGCAGGAGAGCCTGGCATATAATATCACAACATCTAGCTTAAGAATGGAGGTGGAGGCAGTCAGTGCAGCTTTCCGCTGGATGGAGAATACGATACACACACACATCACGATTGTAACTGACTCAGAAAGCATGCTGAGTAGGGTGAGGACAGGCAAGCTTCGTGCAGAGTGGCTTGCTTCGCTTCGGAAGTGACGGGTGGCAAGCATCGTCTGTATCTTTTCTCTGGGGCGTTCTGGGGAATGAACAGGCAGACAGATTGGCTGGCTCTGCAAAACTTGGTGGAGTATTGATGCATGATAAGGTAGACGTGGTTGTGGCCTTGTGGGAGCACATGTACACCTCGGAGGAGCAAATGGATCACCATGGTCTGACAAGAATGCGACAGCGAGGAGTGACGAGGGGATCTGGCCGATGCTCGATGCTTAGAGGAAAGGCGAGACGGACATATAATCAGATTGCTACTGGTACTATTGGGGTTGGAACTCTTCGCTGGCTTCTGAGGATGGGGACGGAGCTTATGGGAGTGCCCCGAATGCTGTGATGTCGGTTCCAAAATAAGTCAATCAATAAGAGTATAATGCTGATCACACAGGAACTCTTCTTATTCTACTAAGTGTTGTTACATAGGGCAGTGGGTTTCACACTGTGCACTGCAATGTCCTGGGGAACCATGACTGAAAAGGACATAAATTTTTGCATATTTAATCAACAAAATATTTCTTTATCTGTGCTGCTTTATTTTTTTTTATAGCAAAGGATTTTAAAAGTCTCTATATTGTTTCTTGAATTGTCCAATTGCATTTTTTTAAAGTCTCCAAAATTCTGCTACGAAATAGGTAAACAAAATGTCAAAACATGGCTTGAGCTTCTACCAGTTACACTCTGGAGGAGCCATGAACTCCAAATTCTGCAAACTATTGATATAGAACTTTATTAAAGTACAGTTATAAAAAAGGTGTGGATTTTTTTTCTGCTGGGAGCAAAAAGAAAAACCCTCACCTGCAGTTCGCAGTGATTGCACTAACGAAATGGCCTTATTTCCTCATGCTCAAGCCCTCCCCGTCCTTCACTGCAAGGTACTATAGGCAGTAGATGACAGTATAAAATAGCCAAGAACCATTTACAGGCCTTTAGGTGCATTGGGTATATGGTGCTAACTGCATATTTGTATAGACCAATCATCACTGGATGGGTGATGTGGATAGTATCATACTAATTACTAGTCGCCTTTAATTCCCAGGACATTTCACATTTCCTGGTGTTCATTTTGGGCCAACCTGAGAGACCCTTTTCCACACCTAAATCACAGCATGGAAATGAATCTCTGAAATGTTTTTTGTAGGTAATGTATGAAAAACCTGACTTACTACAGTGTCCTATCTTTCACTTTAATTATCAAAGATAGCTTAATATCTTTGTTGATAATCAGTTGTTAAATTAGTTTACCATTTCTTGAAATTCCTGCTCTCTTTCAGTCCAAAAAAAAAAAAAATAAGAACCGTAACGTCAAAATCTCATTTGTTGATTGTCCACCAATTTCAGAATTTCATGTTTAAATACATTTCTTGCCTAAACTGAACAAAGGCATGATGATTAAAGGCAAAATGATTAATTTCATTGCACTGGGTTTATCCCATCTGACTTGGTCTCTCTGCAGAATGGCCAGCCATCTGCAGAGAGCATTGCACAAAGTATGAACTGGGTTGCACCAGCGATGACCCCAAGGGGTTTCTGGAAAAACTGCTCGTGGTCTGAATGGCGCGGTCCAAAAACAAACCCACGACCTTCATAGCACGAGGCAGACTGCCTGACCATTTTGCTATGGAGACCCCTGTACATTTCTTGTGCAAATATGAAACATGCACCGGGATACTACACCCCTTGTTAAATCTAAACAGGTGACAATCCTTTTCCTGATCCACTGCATTCCCATGGCCTTTTTTTTTCATATCCTTTACAGGACATCGCTGTCAACACCAGCATCTTTCAGCTGTATGTTGATTTCTTGGCAAGATTACGCTCAGTAGTTTGCCATTGCTTTCTGAGCGGCCGGCTCACATATCCCGTAAGTTACCGATGCGATTCGAACCACTGCTGATTCTCACTGTCATCACATCACCGACGAGAGTATACAAGATTACGGAGAAAAGTCATAACCTCTAAGCCACGAAGCCGGCTTTGCCCATGGCCTAGCTATGATAAATAGAAGACTGGTATATGTTCCATTCAGCAACCGGCGTTTGGTAAAGGCTAGATATGAAATGTGAACCGTTTTTATTCTGCTTATAACTCTGTGTGTGTGCTGGGGGAGACAGCAGTGACTAGCGCAGAGTAACGTAAAGCTTAAATAAGCCTTACTTGTGAAGAGTCACTTCCTTAACAATTCATAAGTCAAAAATATCTGTTGGTTTCGAAGAGCCAACCCTACTTCGTCCTGTTACACGTGGCTTAGCTATGGTAAATGGAAGACGTATATGTTTCATTCAGCAACCAGCATTTGGTAAAGGCTAGATATTAAATGTGAAAAATGTTTATTCTGCTTATAACTCTCTCTCTCTCTCTCTCTCTCTCTCTCTCTCTCTCTCTCTCTCTCTCTCTCTCTCTCTCTCTCTCTCTCTCTCTCTCTCTCTCTGTGCGTGTACGCGTGCATGGGGAAATGGCAATGGCTAGCATACTTGCTTGTCAGCCCGTGGTTATTTGTTTGAGTACCCATTGAGGCGGGGTTTTAAAGAAAATGGACCTAAGCTCCCAGGTCACCCAGACTAAGATGGGTACCAGAAAAGGATTTTCGGGAGTCAAGGCAGCCGACGTGATATTGACCACATCAGCCGCCGTGGCTAGCAACATATTCTCAGTATGCCCCAATGAATAGAAAAGGGTTCTTTTCTTCTTTCAAACAAAAAATAGACTGGGTTGACACAGAAGCTGTATGGCCATGAGGGTGTATTTGAACCCTGAATCAACAGAGTGTTGTACTCTATAGTGGCTTGCTTACATATAGGACAATTAAACGGTGATGGCAAGTGTGAGATAAGAGAATGGGGATAGGAATAACTAAACATTCCCATTAGTCAAACTAAGATTCAATAATTTGAAACAACTTTTTAAAAAATATCTATTATTAAGAGTAATCTAGTTGTAATTGTCTACCTTTCATTTCCCAATGGGGCATGGGTTCTCAACCTGCATACACCAAGCCCTTTGTAAACTTGTCCGTCATTGGTTGAGTTTTGCAGCTAAATTTAACGGCTGGGGTAGCACACCTTAGTTGTCACTTACGACATGCATGGTCAGTTACAGTATACTACCCTTTGCCTCCCTTATTTATCCTGGTAAAACATGGGAGAAGTTGTAAGTATTTTATGGATTAAAGTTAGTTGCATATTCTTTACAGGATGTTGCAGTCAACCCCAGCATTTTTTTTTTGGGCTGTTCGTGATTCCTGGGCAAGTTTACGTTCATTAGTTTGCCATTAGTGGGGGGCTGAGTAGTCTCGAGAGTTGGAGGTCCCGGGTTCAAGCCCCGGTGAGGGCTGGGACGTTTTCACGTGGAATAGTAACAAAATTTCCCCTGGTCTCTGGGTAATAAGATTGGACGCCTGTGAGTATTGTTGCGCGCATAAAAAAATCCCTTGGCAGTTGGGAATAAAAAAAGAGTAGCCTAACGGCGCTGCCCGGACAAAATTTCAAGTTAAAAATCTACCCAAAGTATTTCAGGATCCTCACTGGTGCTACAGAGTTAGTGCACTGAGCTGAGATTCTCTGGACTCGGGTTTGAGTTAGGAGTAGAACAGAATGCTTATGGGTTACACCCATGTGCTGTGATGTTGATCCGTTGACTACACTAAACTAGTTTGCCATTGCTTTCTGAACGACTGGCACCCATACCATTTCATAAAAACCAAACGAAAGACGGTCTGCTGCCAAAACACCCACAGCTGTGTTTCAAATACAGGTATGTGGGATTACAAACTTCGTCCGAAACCCCTTCGCCGCGGAGCAAGCTATTATATGGTACAGAACAAAAAGAGGCTTCAAAATGTGGTTGGTTGGTGAATGCTCTGTAAGTTGGCCAGCGACATTGCACTCGGAGCATTCCCATAAGCGCTCAGTCCTTATCTTCAACAGCCAGCAAAGTGTTCCAATACTAATGGTGCCTGCTGCAATCTGATTATATGTCCGTCTTGCTTTACCTCTGAGTGACGACTGTCGACCAGATTCCCTGACTACCCCTTGCTGCAGCATTCTTTCTAGACCATGATAGTCCATCAGTTCGCCTGCATTATTCACAATCTTCCAGAGGGCCTTCACCACATCTGCCTTATCATGCATCAAATCACCCCTTAATGGTGTGGCAACAGCCAGTCTGTCTGCCTGTTCATTTCCAACCACACCAGAGTGTCCTGAAGAAAAGATTCAGCGAATGCTCACGACCTCTGAATCGATGCATGCCATTCTGCACGAAGCATGCCAGTCTTCACCTTTATCAGCACGTTTTGTGAATCAGTTACAATCACAACATGCGTATACAGTTTGAGAACATTAATCGAATGTTCTATAAAAGTAAACAAAGATCTACATCTTTGCTTTATTAACTACACAAAAGCTTTTGATAAAGTAAGGCATGTCAATATGATAAAGATGCTTGCAGATCTGCAAATTGATGGGAAAGACCTTAGACTTGTAAAAAGCATATATTAGAAACAAGCTGCCATAAGGAATGACCAAACTTTATAAGGATTGATAATGAGGTAGGTCAATATCAGCCTATTAAGAAAAGTGTGAGACAGGGATGTGTAATGTCTCCAGATCTTGTTTCCCTGTACAGTGAAATGGCGGTCTCCCCGGCGAAAGGGTTAACGACTTTCTCCGCAACCCCGTATAATATCCACGTGGGGAGCACAGCTACGCAAGATTTGGTAGCAAATCATGTCGTGTTGGTTACTTATGGAGGTATGTGAGCCAGTCGCCCAGAAAGCAATGGCAAACTACTGAGCGTTATCTTGCCAAAATATCAGCAGCAGCTGAAAATGCTGGTAGGCCTATTAACTGCAACGACTGTAAGGGATATGCAACTTTAAAAAAAAAAACACTGAAAATATTTTCAGAAATGTGGAAGGTATGAAAGGAATAATCATTGGAGGATGAAACATCAATAGCATTAGATATGTGAATGATACAGTATTTATTGCAGGCAATGAGCAAGATCTGCGACATTTAGTAGAAGCGGTTGTTGCACACAGTAAGCAACAAGGGTTAGAATTGAATTGTAAGAAGACAGATTATGGTCGTCACTAAGAAGAAGGAAATACCACATTGTAATATACAAGTAAAAGGGAATATTCTTAAACAAGTGAATCGGTACAATTATCTCGGAACAGTCATAACATCTGATGGGAGATGCCTTGAAGAGATTAGAACAAGAATCGACATGGCGAAAACAGCCTTTTGCAAGATGGAAAATATATTTACCAATGAAAGGATGTTATTTGCAACAAGAAAAAGAATGTTCAGGTGCTACGTAGAACCTGTGCTTTTATATGGATGTGACAATGAGCAAACAGGCTAAAGAACATCTGATGGCTGTGGAAATGTGATTTCTGAGGAAAATGCTAAGAATACCAGAACTTGGTGACAACTAGCAAGACAAGTCACAATATTTTGGTCACCTTATGAGAAGAAATAAATTGGACAACTTGGTGACAACTGGCAAGATCGAGGGGAAGGCAGAGAGGTAAATACCTAGATGGCTTGGTGACATGGCATGGTCAAGACGAACACTGAGCTGATCCATGACTCTGGTGATCGAGTGAGATGGCGAAATATGACCGCCCATGCTTATTGGCATGGCACATGATGATGATGATACAGTTCTCCAACCAGCGGAAAGTTGCAGTAACAGCCTCCACCTCCATTCTCAGACTTGAGGTTATGGTGTCATATGCCAAGCTCCCGGGATGGTTAACCCGGTCAACAAATGCCCGCAGAAGTCGGATGTATCGGCCTAACGGCGCAAGAACGCAGCTTTGCTGTAAACGGGCACAATGCAATCACATCCGGGGAAAAAAAAACTCTGGATGAACGAAGAAGAAGAGGAAGATATGCCAAGCTCTCCTTTACTAAACATTGACCACTTGTTTTGCCTCTTAACATAAAGCCATACGTATAGATAATCAGATAGCCAGGACGAGATTAGTCATAAATTAATTGCTGAATTTCTTCCTACACTCATAGTCTAATGTGATTATAACCCCATACATGTCTGAATGTCTATTAGGCACTCTGACCCACTCCTTGCCTCTGCCAACTTCTCTGATGGTATCTTCTGCCTGAGCCATCCATGACCTTCCTCTTAACAGCCTGTGGCCCTTGACTGCATCGGGGAATCATGCAGGAGGTGTTCCTGTTCCTTGAAGCCATGCCTGCAAAACCTTGAGTCTGTCTGCAATGATCGGTAGTGAGCATTCCTAGTCCATACTCTACCACTGAAATGATCAAGTGCTGAAAAAGTGTGATGTCCCTTGCTGCCATATTCTTCAGTGCATTGAGCCTCTTCTGACATTTTGTAGCCACCACTTCAACATGATCCCTAAAGGATAGGTTTCTATCAAAAGTGATTCCAAGGTGTTTCAGTCTGCTTTCTCTATTCACATTTCTAGCATTTATTGTGAAGCTTGGGAGGTCAGCTTTAACAATCTTATTGTCCAGAGAGCACCACAAGACAGCATTAATCTCCGTACACCAATTTCTATCACTTTGTCCATTGTCGCCTGCAACTCCTGAGCTATTTGATTTCTGTCCCTCCCCTGCTTGTATGCGAGAACATCATCTGCAAATGTTAGTATCCTTTCAGCCCCTGGTGCTTCAAGGTTTGCAATCTTGCTCGTATACACATTGAAAAGCACAGATGAAACCCTGGAAGTTTTAACTCTTAGTCTGAGGCATTTGTGTTCAGGTCCCTGAAAAAGACTTGTATCTGTCAGTGATATTAATGTAGATACTTTCCTCCAGACAAGGTACTGATGAACCATCTCCGTGGGGGTTGTTGCAGAGCTCGCCTTCCCCTGTCCCAGCTCAGAAACAGAGGGTGTAGAAGACCAGCACTGAAACTTCACATCTGTGGAGAGGCATACTGGGGTATAACCAGGTCAAGATTCAGCAAAGCACATATGGACCACCAGGGCTTCGGCCTAGGCTTGTAATGTTTCCTCTGCAGGTTTTAGATATTTCACTGTCAGCAGATACCCCAAACCCAATGCCTAGAGTGATTGGCTATATTTAAGAAGAGGAATTTCATAACAAGGTAAAATGAAGCAGCACAAAAGCTGGTGCTGAAGAAAACTTGCCTGAATAACAGAGACAAAATACTTATAAAGTATTATAGTTATATTTTTTACGTGTTCGCTTATCCTTTACAGGACATTGCTGTCAACATCAGCATCTTTCAGCTGACCGTTAATTTCTTGGCAAGATTACGCTCAGTAATTTGCAATTGCTTTCTGAGCAACCGGCTCACATACCCCGTAAGTTACCGACGCGGAGAGAACCGATACCAATTCTCATGCATGCCACGTTACTTACGAGAGTATAAGGGATTACGGAGAAAATCGTGTGACCCCTAGACCAGCATTATATGACAAATACAGACATATTTTCTTCTTGTAGTCCCAGCTATGTAGAATTGGCGATCGTGTCTGTGCAGAGCCCTCTGTATCGTGTGCTGCCAGTGTTTTGAATCTCATGGTCCTCCATGCCATGATGTCAAATTGTCTAGCATCTTCTCTCTGGGTTTTCCTCTACTCCCCTCCTCATGACATGCCCCAAGAATGGACCATCTTCTTCTGATGAGAGTAACCAGTTCCCTTTCTGTGTTAACTTCTTTCAAGATAGTCTTCATTGCTCTTTCTGTCCATCCACAGTGTTATTCTTATATAAAACCATATCCCCATAGCTACCACATAATTCCTCATTTGGGGAGTAATTGTCCTTGATTCACTTCCATACATCAGGCTGGCTCAATAAGACTTTTAAGAACCCTATTCTTCACCTGTTGATAAAAATATCTTGTTGAGAATATTCTTCATCTTGTGAAATGCCTTTGCTCGAGCTATTCTACATTTAACTTCCTTGATACATGACAGAAAAGCAAAGAGGCATGTTGGCATGAGAAAGACAAGATAATATGCAACATTACATGCTGGTGGACATCAAGATGTGGCTGAAAGTCTTGAGTGTACTATGCAGATTCAACAAAGGTTACTTTCAGTGTGGAGATAGCACTGGATGATAAATGTACCTTAACACAGATCTAGGTTTCAGTCCCCAGCAGTAGTTGGGCAACAAACATGGATATGACACCATATACGCATTAATGACGTATCAAAGGAGTTAACTGATTTCACTTCCACCATATATAACGTAAGAGATTTTCCCCCTTTTTGCGTTGCCCCTCTCCATGAAGTGATAGAGGAGCTTGTGTGTACTGAGTCCTAAAAGTTATGCTGATGGTAGCGTAGCAACCTATAGGGTCTCCCATGTTTGACAAGTCAGTGGTTAGGGACCAGACGAAGTGTTATAACAGCCTCGCCTTGTGGATAAACTAATTATCATGTGCCATGTTGATTAACATGGGCAGTCATGGTTGCTCATCTCACACAATCACCATCATCAGTCATAATAAGAATTTGTTACAAGATGTGCCATGCCAATAAGTCATAGTTAAGAAAGCAATGGTAAACTATTGAACATAAATTTGCTAAGAAATCACGAAAAGCCAAAAAATGCTGGCGTTGACTAGGAAATCCAGTCAAGGATATACAACTAACTTTAGTCATAGTTTACCAGTCTAGGATCAGGTCTGTGTTCTTGTTCTGATTATGTTATAAAAATGCTGGGGTTGACTAGGACATCCAGTCAAGGATATGCAACTAACTTTAGTCATAGTTTACCAGTCTAGGATCAGGTCTGTGTTATTGTTCTGATTATGTTATATGACCAGCCATCTAGTATTTATTTCTGTCTTCGACTTGCTCTTTTCCTATTAAGTTTAGCAGTTGTCAATACATTTAAAAAAATATTTCTTCTCATAATGTATGAGAGCCGGTCTCTGTAGCGAAGAGGTTACAGACACGGCTCATAATCCCGTATACCCCCGTTCGAAACACAGCTGCGCTCAATTTGGCAGCAGACTGCGTTGCGTTGGTTTCACATTGGTATCGGTGCTGGTCATTCAGAAAGCAATGGCAAACTAGTGAACGTGAACTTGCCAAGAGATCACAGCGGCAGAAATGCTGGTGTTGACTGCAATGTCCTGTAAAAAAAGGATGCGCAAAACAAATGTGTAAAAAGCGTGCAAGGAAAACAACATGAAAATTAGCATAAATAAAACAGAAGTAATGACCATAACCAAAGAAGGAAAAACAACCAAGATCCATCTAAAAGAATGCCACTGAAACAAGTACAGGGCTTCAAATACTTAGGAAGCATAATATCATAAATGGACAAATCAGAAGACGAGATAAAGAATAGATGCAATAAGACAAATAAACTCATTGGACGAATGACACCAATACAAACATGTATCAGTAGATAATAAATAGCATTCTATAACAGAATCTTTTTATCAACTCTATGCTACCAATGCCAAACCTGGACAATGACAGAAAGAGAGAAAACAAAAAATTATCAGAATAGAAATGAGATTCCTGAGAATAATACTCAACATATCAAGAAGACAGAAATAAGAAATAATGAAATCAGGACTAAAGTGAGGATAATAGCAGCGCTAGATTTCATTTAGAAAACAGCAGGTGAAAAGGTTCAGCCACAGAATTAGGCTACCAATGTACACAGTATACTACAATTAACAACGATGTACAGACCAAATGGAACCAGAAGAAGAGACTAACCATGCAAACAATGGACAGAGGAAATAACAGAGTCCATGGGAATCTCGATATTTGAAGCCCATAAATGGGTACTCTCCTGCTGTTTATGCTTCACCTCGACACTGCAAGGTATAAGAGAAACACAATGAGATGAGATGATTCACTGTGTCATGGACAATCTTGACTGTCTTTAAATGTGGCATGGGCCATTCTTGACTGTCTTTCAATGTGGCATGGGCAATTCTTGACTGTCTTTCAATGTGGCATGGGCAATTCTTGACTGTCTTTCAATGTGGCATGGGCAATTCTTGACTGTCTTTCAATGTGGCATGGGCAATTCTTGACTGTCTTTCAATGTGGCATGGGCAATTCTTGACTGTCTTTCAATGCGTCATGGGCAATTCTTGACTGTACTTTCACTGTGTCATGGGCCATTCTTGACTGTCTTTCAATGTGGCATGGGCAATTCTTGACTGTCTTTCAATGCGTCATGGGCAATTCTTGACTGTCTTTCAATGTGGCATGGGCAATTCTTGACTGTCTTTCAATGCGTCATGGGCAATTCTTGACTGTCTTTCAATGTGGCATGGGCAATTCTTGACTGTCTTTCAATGTGTCATGGGCTATTCTTGACTGTCTTTCAATGTGGCATGGGCAATTCTTGACTCATTAAATGGTGTGGATTAATATCAGCACATTAATTCAATTATTTTGTTGTAGATTGGGAGCTGTGATGCATTAACATCCAAGCTGGCTGGCAAATCACTTATCGATGATCATAAACAGACATGCAGTAAATATTGTAATTCAACACTTTGTTGTTTACATGAATCTATCAACAAATCCCATATTGTCAAACTAAGAATCAGAAGACCAAACCACAGAACATACATTTTACATTTTATTGTGAAAGAAGAAATGATGATATCACTAGTTACAAAAGTAACCCAATGCTGGCAGTTCTAGTGTTTGTTGTTTGCCATTAACATTTGTATTTGAGCATGAACACTGTCAAAACACTTAAAAGAGAAAAACAGGCAAATCCTTTGAAGTCTCAATCAACTCTACCAGATATATATCTAAGAAATGTAGCATGTAATAAAAGATATGAATGCATGTTTCGATGCAATTACAGTCTTGGCTAGTTATAATCCGCAACAAACTTGGAAAGATTTTGTGGCCCACTAGTTTTGCCGTTAGCAAACCACAAAATGATTTTGCTCTTATACATAATCAAGATGTGGGAATTTTATCAAAATATATTTTACTGTTTTATATTCTGACTCAATAGGGCAGACTGATTATACAAATACACATATAATGAAACAGCAGTTTTCCATAATTAAGTTTTACCACACAAAGGAACAGGTAATTCTGGATATGTGCAGCACCTTACCAAAATGCACAAAGCTGGTACATTTAGTAGACAATCTGATATGTTTAATCCACAGAAACATTCAAATACATCATGACACTGTTCTTTGTAGACACATTTCACACATTGCCTAAATTTTACTATTCCGTAAGCTGATTGAGTAATAAATCACTTGTATTCAGTGTTGCTGTGCTATTAACTATATTGTGTTCATGACTAATGTCACTGAAAGCACATAGGACAGAAAACTGTAACATATCAAATTGCAGAGAAAAACAACAAACTGATTTCAATGAGACCACACTGAAAACAACCAAACACACCAACTTCACACCACAAATACTCTGCAAAGTTAAAACAAACACATGAGTACTGATTTGTCTCTTGCTTTTATTTGCTATAAAAAGTTATAGCTAGGAATGTGTTTTATCTAATCTACTATGTGTTTTGTCTTTGTTAAAAATATGGACCATTATCCTTTGTTGTTTTATATCTGTTATCTCTTGCAAAATTACACTCCTGCCATATGACTTTCAGACAAATGTATTTTAAAGAGAAGACTAGACCACTTAATAATTCAATTTAGGTAAAACAAATGCCATGTGAAATAACATTATCATAATACAACATGTGCTGTGCCTAAGTAAGTTGCAAGTGGGCTCTGAGGATGTTCCAATGAGCAAGCTGTGGCCTTTATTAGGTCTGGTTATTACAAGATGAAATGTTCCAATTACTCTTTGCTATAAAAAAAAAGACGTTTGCATATAAAATGTCTCAAAATTAACATTCTTTTAAAACAGTGTACCCAAAAAAAATTGTTCGCGAAAGGGCAATCAGTATTTCTTATTACTGAATATGCACAGATTTGACCAAAAACATCCTCAACTTGAAGTTGCAGCCGCTTCTTCAGCTTCCGCAGCTGTATCATAGAGATCAAACAGTTTGGCTACCTCGTAGAGATCCTCATTCCTGGCTCCATCTCTGAGAACCTGAGTTGGAATAAATTGTTTTATAAAGCTGTTAAATTACACTGGTACAACAGTGTAGGGTAACTTCTTCTAGTGGGCATCCTGATACTGACTTGATGTTAAAAACTAGAAAGTTCCACAGGTAAACAATCATGTAAGTATATTTATAAAGTATCTTAGGTATGCTGATGATAACCATGTTACTAGCAGAAAGCAAGTAAGAGTTACAAAACCTGGTGGAACAAGTAAACAGGCATAGTGCAGAATGTGGCTTAGATATTAACATCCTAAAAATGAAAACTATGATAATTAGCAGTGGAAAAGAAAGGCCATCAATGAACATCATAGTAAACAAGGAGATACTAGAACAAGTAATAAGTTTCTCTTATCCTGGACATGTAATAACAGATGATGGTAGAAGTGTAGTAGAAATCAAAAAGAGAACAGGAATGGCCAAAATTGCTTTCAACAGCATGAAATTAGTATTAACATCTAGAGAGATTAACAAAGCCAACGCATTAAAATGAGAATTGTCAAATGATATGTATATTCAACATGGCGCGGAAGCCTGGACATTGAACAAGCAACTAGAAAGTCAAATAGAGGCACTGGGGATGTGGATATACAGATGAATATGTTGTATTTCATGGAAACAAAAACAGTCAAATACAGAGGTTCTAGAAAAATTGGGAATGAAAAGAGAGTTGATGAAAGATAAGAGAAAGTGAAATATTTTGGCCACATTGAAAGACATAACACTCTTATAAAAACCATGGTTGAGGGCAAGCGAGCAAGAGGCAGACAATGATACAAGTGGGAAGATAACGTCAAGAAGTGGATGAACATCAATCTGACAATGTACAATCAAGGCGAGAGACAGACAGTGTTGGAGATCCATTGCAGCCAACCTTCATCGTGGAGATGGCACCTGATTGATGATAAAGTACACTAATACAGCTGAGACAAACAACTTATCATCATCCTATAATACTCCTGAAGAATTAGCATGACCAAACTTCATGTGGTAATACAGAAAATATAGGTCCTTTCTCAAAGCGAAAGAAAGGATACATTTATGGTGGAAGTATCAGGCCCTGCAACAGATGAATTATGCGAGCATGGAGGCCTGCTGGCAACAAATTGTCTGGTATCAATCTTGTCAGGCAAGATCAACCTTGGAGCATGTGGTTACAATATGGTTACCAACAAGAATCATATTGCAAGGGGAACTTGAGTCCAGAAACACCTGACTGGCAGAAAAGTGCACTAAGTACTGCACTGCCGCAGTTCCTATTTGATATAAAGCATGTGTGAAACAAGGGACATGCAAGGAATACCCAAGGAAAGCTTGTAAATCTAAAGTTAAAAAGTAAACACATAAATCAATAGAGAACATGTACTGAGTGATGTGTTCCTTCTGGTAAACATCGGCAAAGAAATATGCCGGACGCAAGACATTTTGAAATATTGTCATTTTTAAATTTGCCAAAAAGCTTCGAGCAATGGCCCTTTCAGTAATGGCTAAAACTCTGATAGTCGCTACATTTGATGTTACTTAAAATAAAAATGCAGGTGATTAAAAAAAGATTTAAAAGCAGGTATTTAAAGGTGAGATCTACTTCATTGCACTGGTCTGATCTCATATGGCTCGGCCTCATTCCATAGGACTGCCTGCCGACAGCATTGCACAAAGCACAAATTCTGTAGCTTCAGCAATGACCCCCAGAAGTTTCAGAGGAAAAAAAGTTTATTCTGTCTAATTCTCTTCTCAAATGGCATCTCTTCATCTCAGCAAGATGAGCTTATTTACAATTGGTATAGGCATTGACAATAGAACATGCGCTTCTATAAAATTAATACACTTGCAGATTTCCTTTCTTTGACAGGTTCATCAAATATACTTCTTTCCATTTCTTCAGTCCCCACAGACTATTAAATATGAGTGTAATAAACTCACCCCTAATCACCTTTCTTGCGAGGATGAGTCAATAAGTAAGTCACAGTTATGTGGGATGGCAGGTAAAAACGTAGTTGGTGTTTTCTACAGGTGTCATTAAGTGACAGCAACATTAAATTTTATATTCCCGTTCGTCAGGTGGCATTAGGTGTCTCATGCACATGCAAAGTGCATAAACAAAATGGCGACTGTACTTAAGGAGTGTACAACCGAAGAACAACGTGCTGTTGTGCATTTTTTGTGGACAAAAGGACTGCCTGCAAAGGACATTCATAAAAAAATGCTTCCTGTTTATGCAGACTACCAACCCGAATCAAAACGTACTTCAATGCAATAAGAAACATCATTCTTCGCCTTGTGTACAAAAATTCAAGGTTAAGCCATCAGCAAGGAAAGTTATGCTGACAGTGTTCTGGGATTGTCAAGGAGTGCTTTTAACCAATTTCAAGAAGAAAGGTGACAATGTGAATTCTGAATCGTACGGTGAAGTTCAATCGATGCTTTATGATGCAATTCGAAGAAAACTTCCAGAACTGCTGACTAGAGGAGTGTTGCTTCTTCATGGCAATGCCAGACCACATATGGCTCGATTAACTCGGGAGAAAATTAACCAACTAAGGTGGGAAGTTCTGGAACATACACTTTACAGCCCTGACTTATCTCCCAACGATTTCCACCTTTTTGGTCCACTGAAAAAACCCACCTTGGCGGGAGACATTTCGCGAATGAAGTCGAAGTTGAATGTGAAGTGAAAACGTGGTTTAGAAAACAGAGCACGCAGTTCTATGCAGCCAGTTTGGGAGGACTGATAAAACGATGGGATAAGTGCATCAATGTTGCTGGAAATTATGTTGAGAAATAAAGGACAATGTATGTATAAAAATAAACTTGTTTCAAATTGTTATCATATTTAGTTATTTTTCTACAGCCATTTGTGACTTACTTATTGACCCCCCCCCTCGTACTTTTTGAATAAGTGCTTTGATGGCATTTTTCATGGGCTCTGACTTTAGCAGCTCTATGTCTATCTGCTTTTGTTCCATTTCTTATTTAAAACTTTCTATTTATGCTTCACGTTGTTCCCTTTTTGAGGTACTTGTTCCATTTTATTTGTTCCAATTATTCATTTACCAGCAGACCTTATTATAATCCCCCCCCCCCCCCCCCCACCATCTCAAGGGGGATTTGAGCCCAGGGACATCTGGCTCGCAGGAAAGTGCACTAGCTATTGCACTGCCATGACTCCTATTTGATATAATGCATGCATGAAACAGCTTCATACAAGTTTTGGAAAGGTAAGTGAGTGCAACACATAACTCACCTGTCGGGCAATGGACATCTTGTTGAAAGTGTTCCACAGCAGGATTCCCACAACGGTTTTCTTATTGTTCAAGTAAAATACAACACCTTTGCCATAATCCTCAGTGTCAAGGGGTGATCGTCGGGCATCACTTGACACACAGGGTACCTGGCGTGTGTGATGGTGGGGGTGGAAGAAAAAAAAATGACCCATCCATTATTACATGGTTTCACCTAAATATAACACCATACACAATGCTATAAGACAGTTTCATGTAAGAAATAAGACAGCATTTAGCTTTATGAAAGAAATATCAGACAGCATGCTGTAAGACAGTTTCATGCAAGAATTCACAGACAGCGTACAATTACAGCAATAGTTCTTGACTGGCTTTTTTGGGCTGGCCAACATCTCTACAAAGAAACTACTGATTGAATAACTGATATAACACACCTAAAGGTGCAGTTTTCTCAGTGGATGTAGAAATGTTGACTGTTTCCAAAGCACACCGAAAAATGCCAACATTGTCTGATCATGCCTTTTCTTCTTACGTTTGCTTGAAGTAAATTAATAACATCTGCAATGTTGTCTCTTGTATAAATCTCACCGTCTTGTTTAGATTCATGCAGTGGTCCGGAAAGTCCCGCTTCCACTGTTTCTCCAGGCCAAAAGTTTGCCTTGATATGTCATAAATCAAGCAGCCCATGGCTCATCCGCCTTCCACAGTAGTCCTACCTGCAAGCCTGTCAGCCTGCTCATTCCCCTGTATGCCCGCATGCCCTGGCACGAAGATAAAACTACTCTGTCAGCCGAGACCGCTCCAGAGACAGCAGCCACCCTCTTTAGACCCACTCCATCTCTTTCCTCCTGAGCAAACTCATTGAGTCACTAAGGACACAAGCCCGATTGAATGTCTGTGTCTTGAACCATGTTATTGCTTTACTTACAGCCATGACTTCCATAGTCAGGCTGCATGTGATCAAAGCAAAAGCGCAAGACTCTTCCTTCACAATTTTCCCTCCAGTCTGAGCCGTAAAGGCCCATGAACTTCTCACTCCTCGGACGACCGACCCATCCGTGTAAATGACAGCATCATCCTCTAAAGAATTCTTTAAGATCAGAGCCTCTATCTCCGCCTTCACAGCAGCTGGATTTTCTTGTATCTTTCCTTATTTTCTTCCTGTCAGGTTTCCTTTTCAGACTTCTGGTTTTGCATTATTTTCATTTTATTCTACTTCTAAATATGCTTAGTTCTGAGTTCCCGTTCCAGTTTAACACTATGTACGTTGACCCAAAAAATACAGCACACGGGTATCAGAGGTCATAAAGAAATAGATACAGACCAATCTACAAACCTAAACTCCCATTTAAAAAATGTGCTATAAAAGATCTATATATGTACAACAGGTAGCAGATAAAAAAGAAGTGAAGAAAGATCTGAAGAATAAACAACACATGTAAATTTTACAAAAAAGAGGAGATTCAATTTAAGAAGATGCTCACAATTCTAACAGAATACTGATTTGGAAAAGACAAGAAAAGTGTGACAAATGATTCATAGAGTTAAACAAACATGTACCTTTGACTCAGGTGTAGGAAAGACACAAGAAATCATGACTAAGTATTTTAATGTTTCTACCATCTTATAGTTGTGGATTTTATCATGCGTTGCGTAACAACTTGACTTGATCAGTTTACAAATTTTCAATTAAATTCTTTTAATGTCAATAAACCTCTGGCACTTCCACCAACCGCTCATTATCTGCTCACCTCTTTGGCTTCCGATCGCAAGTTATCTCCAGTGGCTTCCACTATTGCCTTTGGTGTATCAGCTTCAGAAGCTTTTGCAAATACTGCCACAGTTTTCAGTGAGGAGTCCACAATACCAATAGCTTCATACCCAACATCAGGACCCAAATCAGACCTGGACATGGGAAGGAGAATGATGATATATATTTTCAGGCTCTCTAAATAACATGATTTCAAATAATATTTCGAGAGATGTAAAAAAAAAAAAAACAGAAACATATTATGTTGAAGATGAGTTTAACTACATAACAATGTTTATGAAATTGCAGTTCTTCTATTCTTTCAGGTCATGTGTAGCTAAGTTTTTAAATTTTAAATAAGTAAAAGAAACAAAAAGGAAAGGGCCTATTACTTGAGGCACAAAGCTCTATGGTGCTAACCCCATATCTGTATAAACCAACTGGCACTTGATGGGTGTTGTGGTGAGTTTTATGACAGCCGACTTTACCTCCCAGGACATTTCCTGGTACCCATGTTAAGTTGGGTCCACCTGAGAACCTGAACCACTATTTACAAACATTCTGCCTCAATTGAGATCTGAACACATGGCCAGCAGGGAGGTGGGCTAGCCAGTGCCCTACAACAGCTCCCTAGGTTTCCATTATCACAATATTAATCACAAACTTTCAAATACAAATTAGCAATGATATATTTTTAAGTTGTGTGAAAATTTGCGAAAACAGACCAAAACATGCTCTGGTGCCAGTAAGGTTTGGCAGCTCCTGTCATGTTCTCTCCAGCCAACCGCCCACTGACGACAGCATGATCGTGGTGCTCAACCCTTCGACGTCCAAGTTTTACATCGTAGAAACATGCAGCATCACCGGCCTAAAAATGACAAGGTAAACAGAAGAATTCATTGTTACTTATTTTTAACTTCCCATCCAACTTATTTTTAACTTCTCATCCATTTACACTAACTTTGTAACTCTTCATCCATCTAAGGGTTTAATGATTGTTACAATAAAGGTAAATCTATAGTAAACAGTCGGTAATGATAGGAGTAACAAGACAAAGAGTTCACTGTTACTTTGTAACCTGTCATCCATTTACACTAACTTTGAAACTTTTCACCCATTAGGATGTAAAGAGTGTTAATTGTTACAGTAAAGGCAATCCCAAATCAATAATTGCCATTGGGGTCTGAAGTGTTAGGCCTAAATATTTACTAGGTCACAGCACAATGAGGTGAGATATCCAAATCCCATCGCACTTCCCTTCCAGATAATTTATAGAACATTCTTAAAATTATACTGCGTCCATTTTGTTAATTCCTAATAACACAAATGCATCACAAAAAGGTATGTATTTTCAAATACATGATGAAACTGTTGAGACTAACTCTATCTTGAACGGATGCCAGATGTAAACACAAATGTCAAAACAGATCACAAATGACTACTATTTTGGCAATTAATACCATATAGCTATTACAGCAACACAGGATGCAGAGAGAGGATAAAGGGATTTTTCCTAAGCATGCACCAAAGTGGATAGTGCACAAAGAAACTAAGGGGGACGAGATACGTCACACGACAACAAAGAAACATACGCTGTGGTGCCATATTCAAGACTGGATGTGTTTTTCGATTGTGGAACCAAATCCGTGTGGCAATTGGATATTTGGATGCAAGTGTACTTAATCTTCAAGTGGATAACAAGAGGAAGCATTTGTTGAGAAGAAGCTACGGATCTAAGAACAGTGGACCGAAACTAGATGAATCTATCATGAACGTAACGGCAGGGATCGAAAGAGCAGTGGAATGGAAATAGGCTGGGCGTTGAGGTGAAGGATGCAGGCATTAATCATATTAACTGTGGATACTTGAATAGATGTTATCCCGGTGGACGGGAGCTCTATAGTGACACTGAAATTGTATGCTCTTATGCTGCAACACCAAATAAAAAGGTGTTATAAATCTTCACCGGAGCCACGTCATTATTTCATTCTCAAATTCATTGCGTGAGACCTTGTTGGTGTTACGGTTAACGTTAACGAGCTAAATTAAATACCTCTTGTAGATTATCAATATGTTATATTATGGCACAGCCGAAGCGGATATCCATGGAGGCAATAAGGACATGTCATTGGTACCTGATCTGGTTTCAAAGACATTTTAGTCACATAAAAATAAAACCTTGTTGGTAACCTTACAGGACCACATTAAGACAAAAAATGGACACATGCCATCTGCTAGAACAGAAATATGTCACTGATGGTGCATACTATGAAAGAAGAAAAATTAAGCAAGATTCAGTTCTGCATATTGTATTTAGAACATTTGTAAATGGGATGAATATGCAATATTAGGAGAAAAACAAGAAACCAATAGATGAAAAATGTTGGTTTCATTAAAAATTAAACAGAACGGTTTTAAACACGCATATAAAGTAAAAAATGTCTAAAGAGTAGAATATAAAACACATGAATCCAATGCATGCAAGATGGTTACAGAAAACATAAAAAATAAGTTTACAGAAGTTACCTATTCACCAAAGGTTCTTATGAAATTGAATGCCACCAAGTGCAGTCCAAAGGCAAGCCACCCCAATATGAATGAGTCATGATGATAGATGTGAGTTCCCGGTTATTAAGTCCATATTAAATTCTTATGACCAACATCCCATGAGTTTGTACTATAAGACGGAGTAGAAATGGTTATGGATAATCATCATCATCATATGCCATGTCAATATGTGTAGGTGGTCCTGGTTCGTTATATAAAATCATCACCTTCTTTGATCAGGAAAAACAAATGTGGCAGTCCAAGAAACAAATGGGAAAAAAACTAGAGGAAGACAAAGAGATAATAACCTAAATGGCTTAATCAAGACCAAAATACAGGCCTAACCTGAGCCTGGTGGCCGTGTGAGCTGGCAAACCATGACAGCTTAATCTTACTGGCATAATACATAATGATGCCCCAGCTTCTGGGGCTTACTGTCTCTTTAACTGAATGAAAGCACCACTCACCACCCAGAGATCACGTCTTGCTTCAAGTTCTGCATTGACCAGGAACCCACCATTTACAGGATCTGTCTCAAGATTTGAAGACCGGGCTAGATCTACATTTGCTTCAAGGCCAACAGCTGCCACCACACAATCCACACACACCTGGTTTAGAAAATATATATTTTCATATGTCAACATTGCTGTATTCAAGCTAATCTCATAGGTGCTCAGTTTCCAATTAAATGTGATGTAGAACATAACCACCAGAACATGTGTACTTTCAGCCAACATAGTAACTTAAAACAAATTAAAATTTCTGAAGTTTAAAAAAAAAAAGCAATAATTCTCAACAAGTCTCCCAGCGGAGGTACAAACATGAATCAAGAGGTGACAAAAAGGCACAAGATAGGAGAATTAGAGACTAATAATATGGGGGAGGACATGGATGGAACTGTATGTGACAGCGAAGGATTCAAAAGCTTAGATGAGTCGGTTGAGGGTCTATGCTTCAAGGAGGCATAAAGGGAAGAAGAAGAAAAGTACAAGCCACTGTGATGACTTGCTGTTTTACTGCTCTGATGCATCCTTGTAAGGGAATCATATTCTTCCAATTGTACTGGGAAGTATTACACTATTGCACTTCTACAATTCAAACATATGAGTAAACAAACCACAGCACAACATACAATACCTTCTTGCTGTGTCTTTTCAACAAGCCACTTGATATGTGTATCATATTCAATATTTGATCAAATCTAATGAGGCTCATGCAGAGCCTGGGCTCCAATGTACTGGCAACATAAATGGATGCTAATTTTTACACAACCTCACACATCCAACGTGCATTAACAGCCACAGAAGTTAACGTTTGCTCTTCATAGTAAGTTTGCATATGGCCTCTCCTGTACAAACGTGTTGATGGCAACACCCTTGCACTGTGGCTTTAAGGGAACCTAAGGGGTACAGAATTAAGAAATGAGGCTCACAACATAAGCACATGAAACCAGCAGGAAAAGCTCCATCAAACCTTCTAAGTGATCTTCTCGAGCCGAACAGAAGAATAACCAAATCAACAGCCCATCAGTCACAGAGGACTACCCTGTTATACTGTTAGGAACAAAAGACACATGAAGCGCAAACACACAGAGCATTGTGAAGAGTAGATAACAGCAACGAGATTAAAAAAACAAGATATCACAGCCTGTCCCAGAGATTGCATTAAATACACTCTGTACCCTGTACATATATAACCTAGGTGACTGGGGTATCAACCCTGCTGAGGTTGTGATGTTTGGGATCATCTGAATGGCTGACAGGCACCAGATTCTACACAACTAAACAGTGTCTGTACTGTGACAGATGATCACATTCTAGAAAATTTACAGCTTTAATCAGTTGTTTAGACATTCGCTCACTTTAAACTCAAACGTAGTCCATACACACGCTGCTACTTCCAGTGCACTAGACTGATTTTTGTGTATGGGTTAGCTTTCCCTATTACCAGTGTCGACATCAGGTGAACCCACTCTGACTTCAGAGGTACTTGTAATTTACGTCCCCAAGTCAAGGAGGAGAAGTCAACAATTTAGCCCAACTGACAGGTGGAGAGGTTGAACCCGCTAACTCAGTATCAGCACAGTGGATGTTTGAGAATGAATGCTCTTGTCCATTCAGTCATGTTGACCTCACAAAGCTTTAATCTGAAAGATTATCAAGTTCTGTTACATGTTTTTATTCACAATTAGTAAGCACACAGCGGCTCTTCATTGCCTGCTTTAATTGGTCCTGGAAAAGAACACAATGTGTCCACTTGTGGAATTGTGATATTTGTGCCTTTCGGTTGACACAGCTGACTTGTGCATTTTCACAGAAACAGCACTGTCTTCCATCCTCAACACACACTATAAATGTTTTGTTATAGGTTGTTATGTCATTTTTAAATTTTGCCACGACTGTGACCACTATGGACTATTACTAACAGCTTTCAACCGCTGAAGAAACTAAAGAAAGTGACAGATACAATAGTTGTGAAAGTGAAAATAAATATAGTTCAGGACACTAAGCACACGGATAACACCAGATGGATGATGTATCAAAGAGATAAAGCACAGAATGTGACACACACAAACTATTTTATAAACTGAAGACAATCTTATGCAACAAATCCCTGTCAATGAGGGTCAGAAAAATAATTTTTGTAGGCTCATAGAACCAATTTTAACATATGGCTGTGAATCCTAGATAATTAAACATTTTAAAAATGACTAAACAAGCAATCAAACAAAAAAAATTCCTTGAAGCCTCAGAAATGTGGTTTCACAGAAGAATGCTAAAATTTCCATTAAAAGTCAAAATGAGGTATAACTTATGACAAACATCAGAAAGAGACAGTCATTTTTTGGCCACACGAGAAGAGAAAAGCTGAAACATGTTATAACACAGCTGGAAATATCTGTGAAAAAATAAATGGAGGAAGACAGAGAGTGAGATTTCTCGACAGCCTTTTATCATGGTGTGGGAAAAGTGTCAGCATATGAACTGATGCATGCTGTTGAAGATCTTAGGATGCAGAGACGCATGATCACCCACACCAGTCATCAAGGCACTTGATGATGATGATGGTGGTTTTTTAATTTGTGCAATGTGCATAAGTGACCTCCTATTTTTCATTCCTATGTTTCACCACTAGACATTCAATCCACGATTCAGAGATTTGTGGGCAGTATACATCATTGGAATTCTCTAAATAAATTGTTCACAACTAGATTCTACCAGGTACTTTTTAATGCCATGTCTTTAATTCACTATGACTTCCATACTTAAATTATCCTGTGATGGCCAGAATTGCCTTCTTGAATAATATTCCTAGATTAATTATAACAATAAGAACATTAACTGATTATAATAAAAAAAGAATATCAATCAGCAAAGATAAAAAAAAATGGCATGTGGAAGAAGAACACTTACAGATTTTCCTTCAGTAGTTTGTAACACAACCTTTTCATTATCAAAAGTAGCACAGTTGACAATTTGTTGTGGCAGAACCTCTACGCCTTCTGTTAAATAGGAGCATCAGAATACAAAATGTAAACACTCAAACACAGTACATTTTACCTGTGTATATAAACACAACTATTAGCCACAGCCACAGAAACAAAATGTATAAACACTCAAGCACAGTACATTTTACCTGTGTATATAAACACAACTATTAGCCACAGAAACAAAATGTATAAACACTCAAGCACAGTACATTTTTACTTGTGTATATAAACACAACTATTAGCCACAGCCACAGAAACAAAATGCATAAACACTCAAGCACAGTACATTTTACTTGTGTATATAAACACAACTATTAGCCACAGAAACAAAATGCATAAACACTCAAGCACAGTACAATTTACTTGTGTATATAAACACAACTATTAGCCACAGAAACAAAATGTATAAACACTCAAGCGCAGTACATTTTACCTGTGTATATAAACACAACTATTAGCCACAGAAACAAAATGCATAAACACTCAAGCACAGTACATTTTACCTGTGTATATAAACACAACTATTAGCCACAGAAACAAAATGTATAAACACTCAAGCGCAGTACATTTTACCTGTGTATATAAACACAACTATTAGCCACAGAAACAAAATGTATAAACACTCAAGCACAGAACATTTTACTTGTGTATATAAACACAACTATTAGCCACAGCCACAGAAACAAAATGTATAAACACTCAAGCACAGTACATTTTACCTGTGTATATAAACACAACTATTAGCCACAGCCACAGAAACAAAATGTATAAACACTCAAGCACAGTACATTTTACCTGTGTATATAAACACAACTATTAGCCACAGCCACAGAAACAAAATGTATAAACACTCAAGCACAGTACATTTTACCTGTGTATATAAACGCAACTAATAGCCACAGAAACAAAATGTAAACACTCAAGCACAGTACATTTTACCTGTGTATATAAACACAACTATTAGCCACAGCCACAGAAACAAAATGTATAAACACTCAAGCACAGTACATTTTACCTGTGTATATAAACGCAACTAATAGCCACAGAAACAAAATGTAAACACTCAAGCACAGTACATTTTACATGTGTATATAAACACAACTATTAGCCACAGAAACAAAATGTAAACTCTCAAGCACAGTACACTCTGCATGTGTCTATAAACACAATTATTAGCCACAGCAATAGAATACAAAGGGAGCTGTGGCAGTATAGTGGCTGTACGCTCACCTTCATCAAATATATTCTCACCGACTATTTCCTGTCAAGCTGATAAACATTAATGAATAACGAGTATACAAACCAAAAAAAACATGCAGATACAAATCTAACTGTCTATGCACTAAGTTACAATTTAACTATCATTTATGTTGGTTTCTCTTGAGCCCCTTAAATAAAGCATCACAAGCGACACTCACCTCTTTCTACCTTTCTAGTAGCCCACTTGCTCAAGTACTCTGGCAGCACATGGCCCATGTTGCCTGCAAAATGATAAGCAAACATCAGTGACAGTTCATTAACAGTCTCTTAAGTTTATTAAACAGCATTATTTTTTGCAAGAAGGAAAACAATTGCATGTTCTTTACAAGATATCACAATCAACCCCAGGATTTTTCTGTTGGTTGTGTGATTTCTAGGAAATTCTACTTTTAGTAATTTGCTACTATGCAGACGCTCACACCACTATGAAAATCAACACAAAGCAATCTACTCCACAATCTCCTGCAGCTGACCTCTAACCTGGTATGTAAGGATTGTGAAACTGCATTCACTACCCATAAATCACAGAAAACATACCCATCAATAACAAGCAGTCAATTCAGTGAGAAAGAGAACAAGAAATTGCTATATATAGTCTATACTGTTATATGTGTGTGAGATGTGGACAGTAAGCAGACAAGCTGAGAAATATTCAATGGAAGTTAACATGTGGTTCCTGAGAAGCATTTAAAGAACTCCATGGTTGAACAGAAAAACAAGAAGCTGAAGGAACTGCAAACTTATGAGAGAAATCAGATGCAGACAATAAACATTTTCTGGACATGTTCATAATCATCATGCAGCAGGTCCTATGCAGAATGCTGCTCCCATCTTGCACTCACTCACCCCAAAAGACTCAATCCTCACTAATTCCTCTGCCTCAAGTAGCTTCATGTCCTGGGTGTCCACCTTCGTGCTGATCAAACCCTGCCTCTTCCAGGAACCCTACCTCCCATTACTGTTTTGTTTTCTAAAACACTGTGGCATTTGATAAGTATTTCAGTTTCGAGAAATGACTCTATGAGCCAGTTTTCTTTGATGTTCAGATCTTGTAGAATGATTTAATGTTTTTCTTTTATCCATGGTAGGCTACAAAGTTTTCTGTAACATTTAAGCTGACAAGCACAGATTTTCTTATTTGGTGATTGTGAAATGGTCCATGATTCGCATCCAAATGTTTCCACAGAAAAGATGCGTGTTCTCAAAATGTTTAATTTGTTATGTTTTGTCTGTGGACATTCTTTTAGTTTTTGTTAAGTTCAGAAAAAGATTATCTTCACTGTGCCTTCTGACAGGCAGAATGAACTGTTCTACTCCCTTTGAACTGCTTGAGAGGAGGACTGTGTCATCTCCATATTCAAGTTCTGGAATTGGATTTCCACCGGTTATGAGTGGATATTAATTGTCACAGATCCCATCTCCACCAATTATGAATGGATATCAATTGTCACAGATATCATTTTTGACGTTTCTTATGACGTTTTCAGTACAGATGTTCAACGAGGAGGAGTAGAATCTTATTTTCCTTTGCTCTTCAGACACGTGTGATGTTTCACTGGCTGCTCCAACAGGTGCTTATTGTTCATGATATCATATTTAAATAAAGTGGATAAAACATGCTGGAAACACCATTTCTCACGTGTTCCATAATTTCAGATACTGAACACTGTTCAAAGACCTCAATATAAAACAAGTGTGAAGATCTATACTGTACTCTCTGTATTTCTCAAATATAGTTTTCAAATTCAAGATATGGTCTCTGGTTCTTCAGCCCTGTCTGTACTTGCTAATTCATATTCTAACTTTCTTTCCATCCTTTTTTTTTTACAAAAGGATTTTGCAAGAATTTTTTATTAGGCTGATAGTATGAAAACTAATGCACAATTGTATATTTCCTTTCTTTGGGAGAGAGATCTAGACTTTACTCTTCTATGTTTTGAGCCAGTTGTTTCAGATCTTCACACAGTGCCCCATAAGGATTCTGACTGTTGCGCCTGCCGGAATTAGTTCCATTGGGATAATGTCAGTCTGGTGATTTTGTATAGCTGATATATTTCCTCTATTAAAAGACTTGTTTCTTTCTTCTTCGCTTTCAGGTGTACCATCTAAGTTTGTGTGTGAAAAAAAATGGCAAGTAAACATGAAAGACCCAAACATCTTAAGGCGATGTGCGGCAGTAAAAACAGATTTTTTGTAAATTTGGCTATTTTTGGAATAGTTTAGACACCTTATCATGTCTTCTATCAGATTCGGTACCTGTTTTTGTTTAAAAACTGTTATTTTAATGCAATATTCATATTTTACTGAACCCACCCTAGGTGTAAAATTGTCTACTTATAGAAAATTGTTGCGAAATTGACGGTTTTCAAACCCTAGCAACGATATCTCGGGAACACGCAACACGCACGTGTCAGATATAATTGGAAACGTCACGATCTTCCGTAACTGTTCGTGAAACTCCAAGTTCGTCCAATCGGAAACTTTTCTGTGTACCACCGTTTGTTTCGTATCTCTAATCTTCCGGAAAATTCCATATATGGAACATGGTAAGCAATCCGCGTTCGCCGATGGCTGAAACTGATCACGCGGGTTTCCAAAATGGCAGCTTCGTGTTGTTTACAATTCGCGACGTGCTGAACGTTCATTGTTAACGACAGATAGACACGCAATGAAATATGCCTCTTCTAAGAAATTTAACATCCAGTCATCTACTCAACGTAAGAAATCTCTTAGACTACACCTCGCAAATGCCCGTAAGCAGCGAAAAGCCTATCAGAATGCCGTAAACAGTAAAGACAATTCTGAAACTACTGAAAGCGACCCAGCTAAAGTGCACATGCCACTTCTTCCAAATCCAAGTGTTTTGACAGTGAATCTGAATGAATCAGTGCTATCGTGTTCTTCTCAAAGTTGTGGAAGTGATTCTTTTATTACCCGAAGCCAATTTAAAAGAGATACGTATAAATACACGACATCCACTAGTAGCAAGTCTTCTGGTGACGACAATGGATATCAAAAACGGGAACAAAGAGCAATAGCTGATTGTTCAGAAATTGAGGCAATAATCAAAATGTTAAGTTGTCCAGTTTGTAAAAATGCTAGTCTTATTTTGAAAACTGACAGCAAGAAAGCCAAAGGATTAGCTGTGCATGCAGAGGTTTACTGCTCTTCTTGTGAAGAAGTGGTGTGTGAAAGATACCTATCTGCAAGAAGTAATGATGGGGATAGATCTTTTGCTGTCAACAGCCAGTCAGTATATTCAGCATTAGTTTGTGGGATGGGTGCAACAACATTCAATAATTTTTGTGAAAACATGAACCTGCAAGGTCTTCATCACAAAACATTTCACAGCAAAGCGAATAAACTATATTCAAAGATAGAAGATCTGGAGGACACTGTTTTCTCTCAAACCGTAAAGCATGTTCGACAGGCTCATGCACAACAGTCAGACATAACTCTACATGACAATGATGTACTAGATATTAGTGTTAGCTTTGATGGCACTTGGCTGACTAGAGGCCACACATCCCACATTGGAGTTGGCTGTGCAGTGGATGTTCTTAAATGACTTTGCATAGATGTCCATGTCATGTCCACATATTGCCAGGTGTGTGAAACCACTGGTAAAACACTTTCCAGGGACAAACCAGATGAATTTGCAGCATGGAAGGCAGAACATCTTCTAAACTGTGATAACAATTTCACAGGATCTGCTGGAATGATGGAGGTGGAGGCTGCAAGGGTGCTGTGGCAACGGGCTGTGGCCCGTCATAAACTTCGCTACACGTCAATACTTTCAGATGGTGACACCAAAACATTTGCGGAGCTTACCAAGCTCAAACCATATGGGGATGACATTCAGATAGACAAAGAGGAGTGTACCAACCATGTCAGTAAATGCCTTGGAACAGCACTTCGTAATGTTGTTGCTGACTGCCAAAAGCAAGGCGTGACCCTAGGAGGACGCAGTAAAGGTCAGCTTACACAAAATGCCATCAGCAGGCTGACAATTTATTACAATAGAGCCATAAGAAACAACACAAGTGTAGAGTCCATGAGGAAAAGTGTTATGGCTTCACTGCATCACTGTTTTTCAACAGACAAAAGTCCACACCATGAAATGTGCCCAAGTGGAGAGCAATCTTGGTGTTTTTTTCAATCCGCCCTGGCTAAGCATCAAGCCCCGGGTCCTCATGACAAGTTGTTACACACATGGCTCAAACGTGACAAGCTTGAGAAATATCTGTTGCCTATTTATGAAAGGCTGTCTGACACTAAACTACTTAGTAGATGTGTGTCAGGACAAACTCAGAATTCAAATGAGTGTGTATATAGCTTGATATAGGCTCGATGCACTAAAGACAACTTTGCCTCACGCAAGCGCGTTCAGTTTGCAGTTGTAACTGCAGCAAGAGAGTTCAACTTTGGAGCTGCTGCTGCCCAAGACACTGCCCAGATTTATGGACCTTCTACAGGCCTGCATATGCAGAGACTAGGAACATTTAGGATGCAGAAGCAAGTAAGAAATAGTCTGAAGTACAAGAAGGACAAAGAAACTAAAAGACGCGACACTGTACGAGCGGCCAAACTGAAGAGACAAGATGAGCTGCATGCCCTGGAGGGAGGTCCTGCATATGCAGCAGGACTATTTTAACTGTCAGGTACAGTTGTAATCTGTTTCTCTGTGTAAAAAAGTTATTAACCCTTTACAGGGCAGAACAGCCATTTGCGGCCGATGCCTTTAACGAGCAAATTGCCTGATCTCGCCTGATACTATTATGCATGGTAAAAACGCTATTTCTCGGCCTTACGATACTTCCGACGGCTACTTTCTCTTTCGCCGATAGCTTGACAACGTGGCCGCCATTTGTAAACGCCGACTATGAATTTGAACGGACTTTTACGGACTTTTTTAAAATAGTTTTTTTGGGTTTTTACGCTTAGTTTTTCAAAACGGATTTCGGCGATTCTTCAAGTGATAGCCGAGATTTCGCTAGGTTCAATTTAAGTGAGATTAAAGGGCACGAAGTTGACTATTAATCGAAGCTAGATATCAGTGAAAAGCGTTATTTTGCATTAGCAGTCTGAGTTGGACTTTAAAGAAAGTGATTATGATTCTGAAAATGTGTTTGTAAATTGCCGTATAGATGACAGAAAATCACAAACAACATGCTGTATTTCGTAAATATTTGTGTTCATATATGGATTACCGACAACAATCATGTGAGTAACATATTCTGCATGCTTTTCCCTTCATTGTGTTGTTTATTTAACTAAAATTGGTTGACTAACACCTTATTTATGATGCTTTTACTAACGCAACCCGAAATTTTACCGAACCTGAAAAATTCTTGCCCGTTCAGGGCTAAAAAATGGACAAGCGTCTGCCCTGTAAAGGGTTAAAACATAAAAATAACTTTAATTATATTAAAAAACTAAAAAATAATTAGTTTTTTCACGTTTTCTCATTTCGCCAGTTTTTTATGCTTAGGTACAATTTTCTTTTAAACTATTAGTTAGATTGTAATGAAACTGTGCACAGATATTCTTCAATCTATTACTTACATCATGAGTAGAGCAATCTTTAATATTAAGCTTTAGTTTTTGTGCAGCAGTAAAAAACAAAAACAAAAGTCATTAAAAATGTCGTTAAATTTTTAAAATTATGAAGAAAAAAAAATACCAAGAGATATTAAAATTTTCTACTAAACTTGTAAAGGGTCTATGTATGTACACATAAAACATATAAGTTAGCCTGTACATTAAAAAATAACTATTTTAGAGGTACATTAAGAAATTCAATATGGCCGCTGTTTATCTTGGTTTCCATAGCAACCATTAAGTGCAAAGTCAATTTGACAGTATTTTATCGATCAGCAGTCTTCAGTATAAAACCTTATACCCTAACAAATTATAGAAATTAAGTACTATAAAAATTAATTTTTTAGGGTTAGCATTGCTTTAAATATATATTAATACAAGTAAGACAAGGAAAGCCCCACTGATGTGTCTCCACCTTGACGTGGTAGAGGGTTTACGTGTCCCAATGACCTCAAGAGTCCTGCAGACGGAAGCACAACTACATATTGGACAGACCTTGAGATATGGACCAGACCAAGAGAGACACAACCTGCTGCTCTGCAGGTAGACTGAGGATAGCAGCCGAAAGGTCAAATCAGGCGCACGAAGCCACTAATTCTTGGTCCAGACACATACTCTAAGGCTCCCAGCTGAGAGATATGGCTGAACGCCTCTAAGCCATAAACCCTTGGATGTGAGAGCTGGGCCCATACTCACCTACTGCAAAACGGAGGTGAGATGCTGAGCACGCTACATGCTTAGTTCAGATACTTGCTCGAAGGCACTCAGCTGGGGGGTATGAGGGACCCCGGATGAGAGGGCCTGGCCGTTACTCGCTTACTGTCGACGGAGGTAAGGTGCTGAGCCGGCAGCACATGCAGCCTAACCTCGTGAGCGGGTATTAAAGATGAAAAAAAGCCCCAGTTGCACGAAATGGTTACAATGAAAGTCTTACCTATATTCATAGAGTGAGCGTAGTCAAAGGTGGAAAAAACGTCTCAAAAACATGACATGGAACGCTTGGCTAGCGAATCCATTACGTGGACGTCCAAAGCAAAAGTTTAATGAGTGGATGTCATCCGCAGACTGTCCGTCCCTGGTTTGTGTGGGGAGCGAGCAGTGGCAAATGAAATGCCCAATATAATGGAAGTAAGGAATTAAAGCAGCCATGAGCAGGAAGTGGTGATTCCTCGGGTGAGCCCAGTCTCAGAGCACTATGTGCCGGGTCTGAAATTATGGAAGCCTCCTTGGATAGCGGGGAATGCCCATGATCTGCCCCTGCCTTCTCTTGAGGGATGACCGTGATGTCTTTGACCGTCCTACCATGACACTGAGATGTCAGCGACACCACAGCAGTAAGAGTTTAACGTCTTTCGAAACCCCGGGAAGGCAAACCCGTAAAACGCCTGCTGAAGTCGGATGTGCTGGCCTAAGGGCACAAACAAACCGGGCACAACACATAAACGTCAGAGTGAAATGTCCTTCATGTTCGGAGCAGCTCTGACTAACTAGTCTTCCGAATGCCCTTGGCGGCCGGAACAGCTCTGACTAGCTAGTTTTCTGATTGTCCCTCGTGCTCGGAACAAGTCTTACTATCTAGTCTTCTGAATGTCCGTCGTGCCCAGCAACTAGCAAGCTTGAATCGAAAGCTCGCTGAGTGGATACCGCCTGCAGTCTGACCGTTCCTGGTTTGTGCGGGGAGCGGCGCGTAGCGAACGAAAGGCCCAAAACATTGAAGTGAGGGATTAAAGCAGCCATCAGAAAACAAGTGGCGATTCTCTCGGTGTGCCCAGCACCAGAGCGCTGTGTCGGCTCTGCAACTATGGAAGCCACCCTGGATGGCGGATAATGCACCCTGCCTTCCCTTGAGGGTTGATCGTGAAGTATTCAACTGTTCTAACTTAACCAGCTGGGATGTGGACGGCACCACAAAAGTGAGAGGCCCCCAGGTTTAAAAAAAACCTGGTCAAAAACACACGCAAAAGTGTTGGCCTAAGGGTCTAGGCCCAAGGATGCATGACAATACAATGCAACTACATCTGAAAAAACACTCCAATGCAGAAGAAGAAGAAGAAGAAGAAGAAGAAGAAGAAGAAGAAGAAGAAGAAGAAGAAGAAGAAGAAGAAGAAGAAGAAGAAGAAGAAGAAGAAGAAGAAGAAGAAGAAAAGGAAAGTATATGCAGAAAGCACAGGGAAAATGGGTGGAGGGGGGGGGGGGGGAGGAGGAGAAGAGAAAAAGAGAGAGGGAGACAAAGCAGGAAAGCATAAAAAATATAACATACCCTTTTCTGGAAAAATCTGATAAACTTTCATCCCAGTCTTTTGGGCTGTTGGAAAAAAAAACAACTTCCATATAAGCACAGTGTGTATTAATACACCAAAACGTTCACATCTTTTAGCTTTTTCAATAAAAACAAAAGGAAACAGGCATTTTTGACAATATGATATAGTAATTTAGAAATCATCAACTCAATTACAGATTACTGTTTAGACCAGGCACAAATCAGTGATCTAACAAAACTTTAGTGAAATATTTATTGAGAAAATTAAACAAAGCTGGCTGAACTGGTGGACATATATGACATAGTCAAATTCTTTATTGAAATGTACCAAAAACCAATGACAACATCAATGGCCTTAGCAGAAAAAAAGTTTCCAGTTTTTAGCAGGCCATCCTAGAGTCATTCTTCCTATTTCGTTTGCTTGAAATAGATTATCTGTAACTGCAATCTTATCTCTTGGAGAAACCTGCCTTAGTTCACTCAGTGGTCTATAGAGTTTAGCTTCCAATGTTGTTTCCTTAGACCAGAAAGTTTGTCTTGATGTGTCACAATTGGGGCAGCCTTGGAGTATGTCATCTGATGTCGGGGGTGCTAATCCATATGTGCATATAGTTAATTTGCCAATCTTAAATTTTGTAATAGTTATCTAAACTGCATAATACCTCAACACACATCCCTTTGCAGACATTGTTCTTAACCTCCTAAAACAACTGGTCGACCTCCCTTCAAGTTATTTGCCCTATTACATTACATAATCTTCAACAGCTGCAAACTCGCCATTTTCGCCCCTTTAAACATCCGCAGATGACTTGCAACATCATAATGTTGGCACTGGACCACCAAGAGTAGACACAGTAACTATACAGGGAAAAACTACAAGTTACATAATCAGATCATGATCTCCCCGGGAAGGTTAACCCGGTCAACAAATGCCCGCAGAAGTCGGATGTGTCGGCCTAACGGCGCAAGAACGCAGCTCTGCTGTAAACAGGCACAACGCAGTCACATTCGAAGAAAAAAAAATCCGGATGAACGCAGAAGAAGAAGAAGAAGATCATGATCTAAGGAGAATCTGTAACTCACCTCTCTTTCCTAAAGCACACGCGAGTTCACTACCAAGAAAGCCACCTCCTACGATAGCAATAGCTTTAGCTGTTTCCACAATGGCATTTAGACGTTTGAAATCTTCAATCTGGCAAAAGATATTGATACATATATAATACTTGTCAGAGGGAAGGGGAAAAAAAAAAGCAAAAACAAAAACAAAACACACACAGATCCTCATAAATGGACAACATACATGGACAAGAGGATCCTTGACTTATTTTACACAACCACGCAGGTATGTTACAAATCATGAATTGTGTGTTCAAAAAGAAATATGCACAATCATAAGAATAAATCTGTATCTATATATTTACAGAGCTCATTTTCATAAGAACAGGTGTCTTCTAAATAAGTCAAATGCTTATTAGTGTGTTTGTGATTGTGAGTGAGTATATGTGCATGCAAGGGAGTATGTATTTGTCAGTTATTGAGCAGAGGTATAACTATGCGAGTTTGTGTAAATGATGGATGGATGGGTGTGTGCGTGCGCGTGCATACATACGTATGTGTGTATGTAAGTATGTATGCATGTGTTTATACATGTATGAGTGTTTGTGTGTACATGCCTGCCTGCCTGTTTCAAAGAATGCAATATGCATTATTGCATTATTTATGTTCACAGAATTCAGTTGACAATGTTTTTTTCTATGTGAATGTAACACACACAATAGGTAATTGATGTATGAAAAATGCTTGTCCAATTTGTGGGAAAAAAGATGTGTTCCTTCCTTGGATGCTATACACAAATCTTTCAGTATCACTTGCACTAATGTAGATTTGTCCTTTTAGAAAATTGCCAAATATAGGCATTACAGAAGTCAACAAATCTGCCTTATTACTATGGACTAACTCATGTTCAAGATAACATATCTAAAGTTTCCATCAGTTTGTCACATTAATGAAAGACACCCAAGCATACCATAGTCATCCGATTTTGACCCCGACCATCAGTTCAAATAGTATAGTGACTTTGACATAACTAGTGCCCATGAGCCACTGAAGCTCAGCAGCCGCTGCCTTAAATTCATCCCCATGCTGGGTGCTGTGACAGCAATAGCTCCACTTTTTTGTTCTACAATTCTACGCTGCACTCTAGTCATTAACTCCCACTCTGAGCTTTCCCACCCAGTAGCAACCTGTTAGTGTAAATAATGGCACATTTTTCACATATCACAACCCCTACTTTATTTTGCGTAACCCAGTAGATGTGTTACAAATCATGAAGTGTGTGGTGATTTCTCATTTACTTCACATGATCACCCATGCAGCTGACAAAGCACTTGATGATAAGTAATTCTGCTCATACAATTGTCTCTGATTTTGTTTTATGCAAAATTTAGTAGATGCGGTTGTTGCACACAGTGAACAACTAGGGTTAGAATTAAATTGTAAAAAAAGACAGATTATGGTCGTCACTAGGAAGAACGATACCACAATGTAATATACAAGTAAATGGGAATATTCTTCAACAAGTGAATAGGTACAATTATCTCGGAACAGAAATAACATCTGTTGGGAGATGCCTTGAAGAGATTAGAACAAGAATCGCCATGGCAAAAGTAGCCTTTAGCAAGATAAAAAACATACTGACCAATAAAAAGATGTCAATTGAAACGAGAAAAAGAGTGTTGAGATGCTACATAGAACCTGTACTTTTATACGGATGTGAAGCTTGGACAATGAGCAGTCAGGCTGAAAAACATCTGATGGCTGTAGAAATGTGGTTTCTGAGGAAAATGCAAAGAATACCATGGACAGCCAGAAAGACAAATGAACAAGTGTTTCAAGAAACAAATGAAGATCATAAACTGATTAGAGACGTAGACAGTCACAATTTTTTGGGCATGTTATGAGAAGAAATGATTTGGAGAACTTGGTGACAACTGGCAAGGTCGAGGGGAATAGACCAAGGGGAAGACCTAGAAGCAAGTACCTGGATGGCTTGGCCTTGTGGCATGGTCGAGACAGAAACAGGGAGCTGATCCACGACTCTGGTGATCAAGTGAGATGGCAGAACATGACCGCCCACGCTTACCGGCATGGCACATGATGGATGGATGGATGTTCTCACTGCTCTTGTCTTTAATGAAAAGATATTCTAAAAAATAATTAGAAATGAAGACCTCAATAAATCTATAAATTACTCACATTCCTGTAAAGAACAGTTCTTTCCCTCACTTCTGGACTTGCAGTTGCCAAAACTGGAAGATTTCGTGGTCTACCTCCTAAAGCATAGATCATTTTTATTGTATATGTGAATATAAATGTATACATTGATAACAGTACAAAAAATAAAAAAAGTAAAATATTTTGGGAATGAAAACAAAGATTAAAGTTGGTTATTTAAAGCAAACTCATAATGGTGGTGATAATGAGAAAAATACAAAATAAAATTGATACAACAGTATTTATAGCAGAATATGGGACAGACATTTCAACTGACTGACTGAAGACTCATTTAAAAGAATCAGAAACTCAAGAAAAATAAAAATGGAGTAGGTGAGAGAAACAGAAGCCTCAAGCATTTCCATACCATCTCATCATGTTCCTCCTGTACCTTGCGTGTCGAGGTGAAGTATAAACAGCGGGAGAGTGCCTGCTTATGGGCTTCATGTATTGATATTCCCATGGACTCTGTTATTCCCTGCGTCCATCGTTTATGTGGTCGGCCTCTTCCTCTGCTTCCCTCTGGTCACTAATATTGGTACTAATACTATATGGTATACTGTTAGTTGGTAACCTACTTGCATGGCCAAACTATTTGACTTGCTGTCTTCTAATAAAATCTAGTGCAGCTGCAAACCCCACTTTAGTCCTGATGTCTTCATTTCTGATCTTATCTCTTCTTGATACACTGAGGATTTTTCTCAGGAATCTCATTTCTGTTGTGATTTTTCTTTTCTCTTTTTCTGTCATTGTCCAGGTTTGGCATTGGTAACATAGGGTTGGTAGGAAGATTGTGTTGTAAAGTGCTTTCTTAGTAGTTATTGATACATGTTTGTTCTTTAGTATTGGTGCCATTTGTCCAATGATTTGGTTTGCCTTATTGCATCTATTTTTGATCTCGTCTTCTGATTTGCCATTTGATGATATTATACTTCCTAGGTACTTGAAACTCTTTACTTGCTTCAAGGGATGTTCGTTTAGGTGAATCGTTGTCGCTTTTTCTTCTTTAGTTACAGTCATTACTTCTGTTTTACTTGTGCTAATTTTCATGTTATGTTCCTTACACATTTCATCTTTAATGTCCTATTTCCACTACTGTATTTGCTGATTCTTCCCTCTTCTTTCATAAATTATAGTTTATACTTTCCCTTACTGTTCATTCCAGACCATGATCATGCGATACATGCAGCACAATAAGGAAACAGATGAGAAATTTATACATATATATTTTCATGTAGCTGTATCAGTGTGTGTTTGTTTGTGTGCAGAGAACGGTTTTGGCCGCAAAGTCCATTTTGTTACTTGTAATAGTCGATATTGGAAACCGGCCATGTGACTGACAGAGACAGTGCCTTTTGCGTGTTGTTTAATACACAAAATAGTTATAAATTTTGCAGAAGCCATAATGATTAATCTACATAGGCTACTGTTGTGCAAACAGAAAGAGACGAAAGTCCATTTAAAATTACCATGGTAGACAATCAACATTATTGTGCAAACATGAGTATATTTCATCTTGAAGAATCCATCTAGTTATTTTACTTTATGTTGTGTGAATTCTGCAGTATGTGCCTGATGAGATGCAGCGAAATATGCCAGGCAATAAACCGAGCAATCTATTGTTTGTGTCCTTGTTATTCAAATTAACTATGGGAAAACATTGTTTTTACTTGTAACAATATTCTATTAAAGCCTACCGTTTACTTCACATTTTGGTGATTCATTCAATTACAAACCAAAGTGATGGTTAATATATTAATATGACCAAATTACTTTAGTTTCTGAGACACAATGTTGTTTATGACCCACCCACCCCCACACGAAGTTATGTTGCCTGATCCAGTTCGGATCTATAATTGAAGCGTCTGAAGCGACTTGAACCTGTAATGTCTGCAGGCAAATCATACTCTAATACTCCGAGTGGGGACTCCTTGCATCAGTATGTTTCAATATTCCATTTGAGTATTCTTAAGTGAACATTCGTTATCATTCAAGGAAGATGGCTCCACTTAGATTGCTTCGGACCCAGCTGGGTCATAGTGACAGTGTACTTGTAGGGAGCTACCGAGCCCCAAGAATATTCTGCAGGTATGAACATCTTGGTGACATTGAACTTGTAGAGAGCTACCACGCTCTAATGTTATTCTGCTATTATGAACATCTACTGGACAGTGTTATTGTAGGGAGCTACTACGCTCCAATGTTCAGCTGTTGAGAACAGCCCAGTGACAGTGTTAGTGTGAGGAGCAGCCACTCTCAAATCTTATGCTGCTAGCAGATTATCGCTGTGACAATATTATTGTGAGGGAGCTACCATGCTCCTGTGTTGCGCTGCAGTGACGAATATCTGAGGGGACGCCTAGAACCCTAGGGTCGCCCTGTTCAGACAGTTGTGAGAAATTTGGTTACATCACCGAGTGACTACATCAATGAACTGTGAAAGTGCGACAGTCTGATATCGGACATGAGAATGACCATTCCGATATAATCACGGTGGACTTGGAGAATGCCGGAGGTGTCTACACTTGGGAAGTCCGTTGCGCCGGAAGTGATCCGGGTGAGCGCACAGCAACGACTGGACTATCGGACAAAACAGATCTCACATGCTGACTGATGAAGCCTGGATCATCTCTAGTTCTTCTCACCTCTCTTCTTTAGCTCTGTATGTAGACATTCTTCTATCCCGGCGTTTCAGCCTTCCAACTCTGAATTATTCTGTAATAAATTTTCTTTTGTTAACATGTCTTGGTGTGAGGGTACGACTATTGTCTTGTCCGAGCCTCCTGTGGGTGGGTATCCATAGGTGGGAAGGAAAAGGACAGGTGGAGTCCCGGCTTGTTGGGGGGCCTAATAGACGGAAAGTCCTAGTGAGTGTGTCAGGGCCGTGCGGGGGATATATCTAAGTGTACCCTACCTGTCTAAGCCCCAGGGGTACTGGTACAACAGAAGAAGTTTATGAATCTGCTTTCTTCAACGTCATTAGTCTGACAATGGCAGGAGCATGGTTGGAAGTGGGTCTCATATATCAGCTCCGGTCATTCACTGCAGGAAGGAAAACTGGCCATCTATTCTTCCATGCACTTAGATCTAAAAATATGTGATGGTCCTAACACTTCACATATTCATAGTCGTTTCTTGCTACAGGACATGTTTTTTCTTTATTCAATGTGCAGATCTCGCAGAACATCAGTATTTGTCGCTTTCTTGATCTACGATATTCTAATAATTTGTCTGTAACATGCGAGTTCAAAAGCTTCAGTTTTCTTCTTGAGTGATTGTGAACTATGCAGGAAAAGGGAAAAGGAGAGAGAGTTCTATAATGAGGGTAGAAAACTGTAATGAAACTAAATGTTGATGAAAATAACTATTTCAGAATTGTTTTGTACTGGTTTTTTTGACAGGCTGAGATTGTCTAATGTTCTAATATTTACACTGCATTGACACAAAAAAGTTAGGTATATTTTTGATAGAAATCAAATTTGACAACAGTGACAAACCATAATCTAGTCACCAAGTATAACATTTCCAAATTCAATTAGTAATGCTTGAATTTGTGAAAGCTAAAGGAAATTAAACTTAGCACAAACTTTGAATATGTAACTCTAACATTAAATCTGTACTGCCGTTTGGATCAGAAACATAGAGAACAACTAAAACAATTATAAACTACAAATATTCATTAAGTGGTGCTTGCATAGAAGAACTAAAATGGTATGACAGAATCACTCACGTGGAGCTCTTGGAGAGAAACGAATTCCAGTGAATCAAGAGGCAAAAAAAACAAGTTGGTGCTGGACAGTACAAGAACTGAGGACACCTGTTAATAGTATAACTAGAAAGTCCTTTCTCTGGAGCCCACAAAGCAAAAGAATAGAGGGAGATTTAAAACAAATGAAACAGAGAATTAGAGACAGAGATGAATAATAGGGAAGACAGGGAAGGAGCTGCAGGAAGTCTTGGTGTAAGTTAGCTAAGGGATTACACTCTACTGGGAGATAAAAGACAGATAAGGACAGACAAGAATAGGTATTATACACCCCCTTGTTTCACACTTATCTTTATATAGATAAGAAGTAATATTTTCTTTCCTGATCATATTGTTGCTATTTGTTCAAAATAAAGCTTGATGTTAGTCTTCTGTAGTCCCAGATTTAACAAAGGCAAAAGCTGGGAGGTACAGTATGTACATTAAAATAAAAACCCAGTAGTTGGAAATTATAAAGAGTGGGTTGTGTAGTTCACCATCATTGAAGCACTCCAACATCATGAAAAAACCTACCCACAACAGTACTAGCATATGTTTGCAACAACTGGATTGCTTGTATGTATGTCTGTAAGTTAGTGTCACTCAAATGTGTAAACCACATCTGCCTCAAGCTCTCCAGCCACAAAAGGTGAAAAATAACAACAGCCACAAATTGGCTTCTCACAGTAAAATATTTAAATTCTGGGCAGGTCACAGTAATACTTTCTTCTGCTGCCTTCATCTCTCAAAGGAGCACAGGCTTTCAACCAACTCACACAAGCCCTTTGTAGACTATCATGAATGGTTGGATTTAGCAGCTAAACTATTCTATGGGATGAGCTAGTCTCAAGCCAAACCTAGTCACCTCTTATGGTATGCGTGATTGGTTACAAGGTTACACTTCTTTACTGCCCTTTGGGCCCAGGTAACGCACAGGCCGGTCTCTGTGGCTAAAGGGCTTGCGAACGCGGTTTGTAAGCCTGTATACCCGGGTTCGAAACACGGTGGTGCTGGTTTTTTCGAAAAAGGTATAGGGGCCGGTCGTTCAGAAAGCAATGGCAAACTACTGAACGTAACACTTGCCTAGTACATCAACAGCAGCTGAAAATGCTGGTGTTGACTGCAACGTCCCGTAAGGGATATGCAACAACAAAAAAACGCACAGGCACAGTAATACCCTACCTGTAGCTATAAGGCACTTGTCATAGGTGATCTTGTCGCCACTTGCCAGCCATGCAGTCTTGTTCCCAGCATCTAGTTTAACAACCTGCAAACAATTCAGAATCCAAAATCAATTATTCCTCCACATGGCACACAATCTCTCACATTCATACAATGATGTAAGAAATAGATGCTAATTTGGCCTGCAATTCTCTCATTCAAACAATGATATATGAAATAGATGATAATTCAACTACTGTGTCTCTCACACTCAAATAATGATATATGAAATAGGTGATAATTCAACTTTCATACCTCTCACATTCAAACAATGATATAAGAAATGGATGCTAATTCAGCCACCACATTTAAACAATGATATATGACACATAATAATTCAACCCTCATATCTCTCACACTCAAACAAAGATAGAAGAAATAGATGATAATTCAGCCCTCACATTTAAACAATGATATATGAAACAGATAATAATTCAACCCTCATACCTCTCACACTCAAACAATGATAGAAGAAATAGATGATAATTCAGCCCTCACATTTAAACAATGATATATGAAACAGATAAAATGCAGGTCAGCATCATCGAATGGGTAAGAACGCAATTTCTTAAACATTCGTTGTGCTGATGTTGAGGTAAGCGGTTCAACCCCTACACTGGACAGCTGGACTAAAATTGTTGAGAATATAACACACACAAATTCTGCACTATTATAAAAGTTATTTGTAAAATTCCTGTTACTAATGACTTCCCCTCATATTACTGAATGACAAAGAAATTAATTTCAGTTTCACAAGCGATTTGGCATGTTAACCTGATGGCAAAAAGCCAGCATGAGGTGATTTTATGGAGGAAATTATAAAGAACAACAAATGTATTATGATAATACTAAAGAATACATATAACCTGTTCAAAAACAAGCTGGAAGACTTAATTTTTAATCTGATGAGTAAAGCTTAAATGTGGAAAGATTAAACAGCTGAACAACAAACAATAGTATAAGCAACATAAACTTCATCAAAATATCAAACGACAGAGAAGATTGGAGACCGGGCATCTGAAAAAGAAGCATAAAAGTGAAGACCCCCCCCAAAAAAAAAAACAAAAAAACAAAAAAACAAACAAACATGAGAACACATACCTGCATGTGCAGGTATACCAACAAACATCGACAAAGTGCAAAATAACCGATGAATTGATGCAGACAAGTACAAAGAAGGAAGATGAAACATTGTATACTTTCTATAAAAACAGTACATGGTAGTACTTGGACTATCAGTCCAAGAAGGTTGACAATTTAATAATGCTTTAAATTAACAAAATTTAAGCAGACAAGATGACCAACCTTTCTACCCTTGACCAGAGCAATACCACCATTCTCTAATGACTCTAATTTCCTGGGATCCACAAAGAACTCATTTGGTTCATAAAATACACTGCAAATGTTGGGAGAAACGATTCAATTATAATCATCAACAGGGAAAAAAAAACTAATAATATAAATCAAGGAGGAAAAGCTTCAATAATATTAAAATCACCAAGGGAAAAGACTCTAATTATAATATATTTACAAACTCTGATAAGTTTGTCAATGCATACCCGATAATCTTCTGCGATAAAAACCAACTCATCGTATAATAAAAACCATATAGACAACCGGCAAAGTCTGTACATAAAAATGCATCATCAACACTATTTATTTCATTATTTTTAACATTAGTATTGCTGATGCAGATAGTGATTATCATTTAATTACTCAAACTAAAGTTATTATAAAGCAATGGTCTTCCAACAGTAAAATTATAAACATGATGTAAGGACGCATCAACCTGAAAAAACAATTACAATTGTATATGCAATTTACGCTACAATAGCCAATGTTGGCTACTATACTCTAGACCAGCAGGGACAGACCACCATTCTTGTCATCAGGAAGGGGCGTAACAGACTGAATAACACATGCATAACTTTCACGTGTGGACTAAGCAAACAAATTAATGAAACAAATTCAGGACTGTTCCCTGTTCCACAAGTTAGGAAAAAGATACACTGCCCCGCCGACTGAATCAGAGAAACTCCAAAATGTATGAAACTAAAGAGGAACTCCAAAAGAAAAAAAATGATCAAGTTCATCATGAGAACTTGTCTTTTTATTTTGTTAAGTTGCATATCCCTTACAGGACGTTGCAGACAACACCAGCATTTTTCAGCTGTTGTTGATGTTCTTGGCAAGATTACACTCAGTAGTTTGCCATTGCTTTCTGAGCGACTGGCTCACAAACCCCTAAGTAATCAACACGACGCGATCAGCTACCAAATCTCACGCAGCTGCGTTACCCATGTGAATATGCTGGATTACGGAGAAATATGTTAACCCCTAGGCAAGGGAGACCAGCAGACAAGTTGGAGTGGTATTGTTTTTTAAAATTTCAATAACATTGAAATTACAAGTATGCGTCACAAAGGAAAAAGATAATACAAGTATGGGCCAGGCAGGAAAAATTAAGACAGGCTAACGAACAATGTTATTTGAATCTATCATGCAGGAGTGTCTATTTTTTTTACAAAACATTTGTTCATACAACATAAAGTGAAATAACTAGATAACTCCATCAAGCTAAAATATACACATGTTCGTTCAGTAATGTCGATTGTCTACCGCGGTAATTTCTTTCTGCTTGCACAAGGCTGGCTTATGTAGGTTAATCATTATGGCTTCTGCAAACTTTAACAAGCGACTACTTTGTGTGTTGAACAACACACGGAAGGCACTGTCTCTCTCAATAATATGACCGCTGTTGAGCACATGCCTCGCGATCGATGAAGCGGGAATGTTCCGGTGTGTCTGCCTACCTAGGCTACCATTGCCTGTGTGTAGTATCTTGTCGATCCAGCCATGAAGATGTCTGCTAGAATAGGACTCCCCATAGCCACTCTGTCAATTTGGCAGTATGACTTTTTTTAGAAAGTTGAATTGTGGTTCACTGTGTCTATGACATGTTAGTCAGTTTAAAAATACCATAGTAGAAAAAAATATTAACTAGTTTCTATTACACTGTGTAAGAGATACTGAATATAACCAAGAGATGTGTTACTATACACGTCAATTTTTAAAGCATTACTTTCTTTGCTTGCCATTCCACTGTCGGAACTGAAGTTTTTCTACTTCATCTTTATCTTCTTTGAACCACAATTCAACTTTCTTTAAAAAAAAAAAGTCATACTGCCAAATTGACGGAGTGGCTTTTTGGAGTCCTCTTGGTCCTATTCTAGAGGACATCTTCATGGCACATTTAGAAGAAAAGAGATCCTCAGACATTAAAAACTTGATCTTCTACCGTCGTTATATGGACGATATACTAATTATCACATAGACGAGCTGCAAGCAACGTCGTTCCAGGCCATAATGAACATGACGCATAAAAACATCTCTCTCTATGGAACACGAACACAACGAAGCGTTGCCATTTCTGGATATGCTAATGAGACGTAGGTAGAGCAGGTGGCACAATTCAAAGATCAGTGTACCGCAAAAAAACATGGACTAGACATTACTTAAATTTTCACAGCTTCGCACCTGTCCAGTACAAACAGGGCTTAGTACAGACCCTGTTTAACCGTGCTAAGAAGATATGCACCCAGAACACACTGAAAGGGAATTTGAAACTCTGAAGAATGCCTTAAACCTGAATGGGTACTCCTCAGGATTTATAAAGCACCACTGCCAACAGCCCAAACTAAAACCAGAAGAAACTACAGTTCCTAAACTGAAGGTATTCATCCAGCTAACATTCCGAGAGGATAACGTAATGCAACGTCTACAGGACCGGCTCATCACAGCAGTCGGCCGAACATGTGCTGCAACTCCAGTGATCAGGTACAAAACCACACTGATTCTCACCCCAACAGTCAAAGAATCTGTAGCTTTGTATGCCAAATCCAATTGTATATACCAATTTACATGCAGGCGCGAGTCCAGATACAGTGGCAGAACAGAGCAACAGTTACACAGCAGAGTTGTTGAACACATTCCTAACTGGATCAACAAGATACTACACACAGGCGATGGTAGCCTAAGTAGGTCGACACACCGCAACATTCCTGCTTCATCGATTGCGAGGCATGTGCTCGACAGCGGACATGTGATTAAGAGAGACAGTGCTTTCCATGTATTGTTCAACACACAAAGTAGTCGCTTGTTAAAGTTTGCAGAAGCCATAATGATTAACCTACATAAGCCAGCCTTGTGCAAGCAGAAAGACATGTTAGTCAGTTTAAAATTACTGTGGTAGACAAGTCGACATTACTGTGCGAGCATGTGTATATTTCAGCTTGAAGGAGTTATCTAGTTATTTCACTTTATGTTGTGTGAATTCTGAAGTAAGTACCTAACGAGATGCAGCGAATTATGCCAGTCAATAAATCGTGTAATCTATTGTTTGCGTCTTCGTTATTCAATTTCACTATGGGAAAACATTTTGAAAAACATTTGTTACTGGGAGGAGAAGTGAGTGAGTGTGAGAGTTAGAGAGAGAGAGATATTGAGAGAGAGAGAGAGAGAGAGAGAGAGAGAGAGAGAGAGAGAGAGAGAGAGAGAGAGAGAGAGAGAGAGAGAGAGAGAGAAAGAGAGAGAGAGAGAGAGTTGTTATTTTAAAAGAAAGCCTAATTACACTAAGGCGTATATTTTCATCACAGCAGAAACTATCCACGAGAAACTACCTAACGAGATGCAGCGAATTATGCCAGTCAATAAATCGTGCAATCTATTGTTTGCGTCTTCGTTATTCAATTTCACTATGGGAAAACATTTTGAAAAACATTTGTTACTGGGAGGAGAAGTGAGTGAGTGTGAGAGTTAGAGATAGAGAGATATTGAGAGAGAGAGAGAGTTGTTATTTGAAAAGAAAGCCTAACTACACTAAGGCGTACATTTTCATCACAGCAGAAACTATCCACGATTCCATTCTCACTCAAGGAGATTATCAGCCCAGAGCACTTAACTCCAAAACACTGGTGGGGATAAACAAGAAATATTAACTAGTTTCTATTACACTGTGTAGGAGATAATATAACCAAGAGATGTGTTACTATACATGTCAATTTTTAAAGCATTACCTTCTTTGCTTGCCATTCCACTGTCGGAACTGAAGTTTTTCTACTTCATCTTTATCTTCGTTGAACCATAATTCTTTTGATAAAGGTGGCCTCATATATGGAACAGAATCTTCCTCCCCTACAATAAGAATCTGTAAGAGACAGATAATTTAGCGTTGAATGTTAAATTCTGAGACTTAACATTTAAAAAACAACTATAACAAAATGTTAAAATAGGATCAAAGCAATTAACTGCCATAATAGGTTATAGCAGGTCCTAATACTTGATTATAGCTTCAGAAAAGCAAGTGAAAAGGGAGTAAAAAACATAAAAGACTCAAAACTACCCCTTATTTTTTATGCAGATGCAGAATATATTTCACAGTGGCTATCTGACATCATACATCAAGTTATATAAATACGAAAAATAAACAAGTCCTGCTGCAGAAACCTGCTGTGGACAGGTTATGTGCTAACATCACATTGTCTAGGTGAGAGTGCACGGAGAATGAGGTGGTCAGTCTTACCTTCCCACAGTGACCAGAAAGTACAGGCATCAAAGCCCCGTCTGACCACGTTCATGCCATTGACAATGTAACATCCTAGCCATTACACCAACGAGCTCGTTAAGTTATATTATCAAGTAAAATATGCCAGATTGGACGCATAACAAACAACCATTGAAGAAGTTTTTCAGTGGCTTCATCCAACTTTATGATTATCAAATCAAATCAACTTTATTAGAGTCACAAATTGGACGCGCAGGCCCATCTTACATTCGGCCCTTCCAATCACTCGTCTTTCGTTCATCAAGAGCATTATACATTTACATAGGAAGAAAAATAAATGTGAAATGAACGTTGTAAACATAAACAAAGCTAATTACCATGTTATGAGGCCCATCTCCCACCTATCCATACATCACCCCACCCACACACACACCCCCACACCAAGGGACACATACATACCCCACCAACCGACCCATCCCCCTCCCGCACATCCCCCACCCACACACACTGCCCTCATCTGATCCCCCAACCAAAACACACTCGCCACCCACAAACATTCCCCCACCAACCCACGCCCATCCACATACACATCCTAACCAGATTAGCTTAGGCCAGCTAGTTGTACCATGCACAGAGTGGATAAAAAAGCGACTGTGTTAACCATAGGTGCTCAGCCAACTTACTGAGGAATATACCATGAACCACATGAGCCTGTCATTGGAATATCTCTCTTTTAGTATACAGATACAGGAGAAAACATGCTGAACAGGATTGTTGATGGGGAAGAATCCTACATGCTCGACTACAATCCTGAATCAAGGCATATTTTAATGCTGTGGAAACATAATTCACCTTCAGGCATAAAATTCAAGGTTTCGCCAACAGCAGAGAAGATTGTGTTTAGAGTTTGGGGATTCTTAAGGAGGGTAAACACTTTCCAGAAGAGAGGTGAGAATGTGAAAGCTGCACTGTATTGTGAAGTTCTCTTGTTGTTTCAGGGTATAATTCAAAGAAAATATCCAGGCCTAATGACAAGAGGGAAGAGTACTGTTCCATCACAAGAATGCCAAACACAAGCAGCTTGTTTTAACCCAAAGGAAACTGAACAATTATGCTGGAAAATTCTTCAGCATCTGCCTTATTAGAGTTCTAACTTAGCCCAAAGTGGTTTTCACTTTTTTTTTCCTCTACTAAAAGCTCTTAGAGGCAAATGGTTTGTGAACGATGCAGTTTGAACATAACTGTGAAAAAGGATACAGTACAGAATGTACTTCTATACCTAGGGTTTGAAGATCTCGATGCAGCGATGAAACAAGTGTAGCAATATTGATGTACATTACGTTAAAAATTAAAGGAAACATGTAAATGTAATAATAAATGGTGATCAAATTTGTATGTCATTTATGTTTTTTTTTCAATGTTGTGTTTCAAAGTCAGAAAATCATGCAACAATCTAAATATTAAACAACTTTAAGGCTAAGAAAACACACAGGCCCAGTTACATGTCAAACGCTGACAATATAAGCCATATAAGAGCTGTTTCAAACATAACATGTTGCTTATTGTAATTAAAAGATTCCGCAATCAACAGATAAGCAATGAAGAAAACAAAAAAAAAAACCTTAAACACAACTGAAAAGACTTTCTAAATGTTTATCATTATGCAAACTTATTTGAGCTGAAACCATTCTATTCCTTAAATGACAAGTTAGAGAGACAATAATATTTGTTTCTGACCTTTGCTTTAGGATCACGAGATTTGATGGCTCGGAATGCACCAAAAGCTGCAGTTCCAGCACCGATCAGCAGATATTGAGCATGCTTTGGAAGTTCTCTAACGTCGGCTAGTTCAGTACACACTGCATTTGAGTTTTCATTTTTCAGTTCAGAAGAAGCGGTTTCAGATTTTGTCTTACCTGATGTAGCTTCTAAATAACAAGAAGAAATTAAATAAGATAAACCTCTGCAATGTTCAAGCTATGATAAATATGATATTGTAATTATGATCATCATCATATTCCATGCGATTTAACATGGCCAGCCACCGTTCGCTTTCTCACCCGAGTCATGGATCAGGTCTTCTTGTCCCATTTATCAATGTGGCCAAACCACCCATTTTCCGTTCCTCTTTTCCTATTAAGTTTGCCAGCTGTCACTAAGTTTTCAAGTTTATTTCTTTTCATAGCACGCTCAATAAATCTTGACCACTTATATCTAATTTCTGTAATCAATTTATGATTTTCATTTGTTTCTTGAAGGACTGCCTCATTTGTTTGTTTGTGTGTCCATCCATGGTATTATCTCAGCAGCCTGCCTGCCTACCCAGCGGTTCTATGTTCAAATCCTTATTGAGGTGGGTTTATAAGATTGACCTGTGCTCCCAGGTCAACTCAGCCTAAAATGGATAGCATGAAATGTCCTGGGAAGAAAAAGGCAGCACGGTGAAATATTGACCACATCATCCATGAAGTGCCGACTTGTCTATACAAATATGGGGGACAGCATTTCAGGTAGGTCATAGTAGATATGGTATTCTATGCATTTTTCTTCGAAACAATATTGCCATTGCCATTATGTTTCTCAGCAAGCCAACTTTACTGACTTGTGCTGGCCCAACTAGTCATCCTGTCAAGTAGGAATGTTGAATCCTAGCTGTGGACACTGCGGAGTGGATGACATCCCACAAGACAGTGGATACCCGAACAGACATTTTGTCTGAAGTCCTACCACCTCAGCCATGCAACGACAACATTTACTGCCAACAGAGCAAGATGCCATGCAAGGGTCACATTACGGATACAAAATAAGGGTGATGGGAGTTAAGGACCCAGCCCACATACAGCCTTTTTCAGGCACTTGTTAGTTAATCTGACAGTCCAAGATATTTGCAGCACTCTTCACAAAAACCACATCACTGCTTCTAACCTTTTCCTAATTTGCTACACAATAGCAGGATTAATATATATATATATATATATATATATATATATATATATATGGTGAAGGGCGGCACAGGCCAAAAAAGGTGGAGAACCATTGGTTTAAACTTTCTATTGTTATATATATATATATATATATATATATATATATATATATATATATATATATATATATATATATATATATATATATATATATATATATATATAACAATAGAAAGTTTAAACCAATGGTTCTATACCTTTTTTGGCCTGTGCCGCCCTTCACCATATTTTCAGAACATCATTCCTCGCCTTTCGTACTTCCATCATAAACCACACCCCCCCCCCCCCCCCCCCCCCCCCCCACAATATTTGCTGCACGAGAAAAGAGAAGGTGCTTTTTGCCTACACTGGTTTCATTACAGAACAAACTCTAAGAAGATGTTGACAACATAAAATTGAATGCTTTCTTTACAAACATTTCGATGACAAAAGAGCAGAAGTTGATTGGTGTAAATTGTATACACAGAATAAATGAAAGTACAGATCTGCAGAGTTACAAAAATTATTATTTACCAGAAGATACTGTAATCATTGTATTATTATTATTATATTATAATAATAAATTAAACTAAACTAAAATTAAACTAAACAGTGATTATTATAGGGATATATTAATACTTGATTATGTGGTTGTTTCGGGATTTGAAATTTAAATATTGAGCACAACCCACTACTGGCAACACCGATCGCATTCTGGTATGAACCTAAGGCCTATCCACGTCAATATGGAAGCACTATACTAGAGTTTCGCCCTTGTTTGAGCTCGTCAGTAGAGCATATCCCTGACCGGATCCGGAAACAGTCCCGGATCACGCGTGTCCCAACATTCGGGTCCCATCGATTGACGGACGTCGGTCGCGGCGATTGGGCAATCTTGAGCATAGCCTACGATGGGTAGCGTTGTGATGTTCTGTTGTGATAATTTGGTGTGTCCAGTGTGTGCCGCGTGGTTACACACCCGCTTCACATGCGTGATCCGGGACTGTTTCCGGATCCGGTCAGGGATATGCACTACTGACGAGCTCAAACAAGGGCGAAACTCGAGTATAGTGCTTCCATATTGACGTGGATAGGCCTTAGGTTCATACCAGAATGCGATCGGCGCTGCCAGTAGTGGGTTGTGCTCAATATTTAAATATATTAATACCACAAATAAGAAGACTATAGTGTGTTTTTTTTTGTTGCCTCAATATAAAATTCAATATCTCAGTAATCAACTGAGGGAAAATGATGAGATTTAGTATATAACCTTATCATTATGTCCACCCAACAAAATTTTTTTTGCTCTGGAGATTTTACAGCAGATTTCAAAGTTTGTTTATATGCGGTATATAAATTACGACTTAGAGATTTCGTCCATCATTTTAACAGTATTACAGCTTCACCAAGACACATCTCCGCATTTTTAAAAATTTTCATGTGATTTCCGTTTTGAAACAAATAGCGCGAAGTTCGGGGGGTTTGTTCAGAGGTTTCTCCAAATGGGGGTTCTTTCATGAAACGTGATTATATAAATAAACTAGCTGACAAGGCCTGGCTTCTGGCGGGGATCTATCTATCTACCTATCTCATTCATCCATCCATCCATCTACCTACCTACCTATCTATCTATCTCCTGCCTGCCTGCCGGCCGACCGACCCACCTACCTTTCTGCCTACCTACCTTTCTGTCTGTCTGTCTGTCCGCGTTATTAAATATTGATAAAAGTTACTGGAAAAAATGTGAGGACCATGTGTTGAAAGAGGAAGAGGACTATTGGAGAAAGGATGGATTGAATTTTATGTAACCGAGAGCAATCATCAACCTACTGGAATCGTCCGACACAGATTAAGGTCTGAGCAGATCGCAGACCTTAATCTACGTACACACTTACTGGGATATTTTGCTCCAACTATTCAGACGAATTGCAGGCCCTAAACATTACAGCATCAGCTGAAGAAACAAGAAGGAAATGGTAAATAAGGTAAGAAATATAGTCCTCCTACTTTCCTGTTAATTTACAAATTACTTACCCCGTGCCTCTGTAAATTCTCTGTCTTTACTAATATTACACATTGCACCCCTCTCGGGATTCTCCATGGTGAAGTGGTCAAGCCGTCTGACTCGGGCTCCGAAGGTTGTATGTTCGATTCCGGGCCGCGTCCTTAATTTCACGAGTGCATTTTTTCGGAGACTCCCGAGGGTCATCGCTGGAGCTATGGAGTTCGTGCTTTGTGCGACGCTTTCCACGCTGCGGAAAGAAACTGAGCCATATGGGATAAAAACCCGGTGCACTGCAGCCGACCCTGTCGAACTTAAGCTACTTCTTTCATTGCACCCACTCCCATACGAATCCGGATACGCCTTTGTGTGTCATCTGAATTTGCAGGTCCCCATTACCGTAAACATTACCTTTTTAGCGAGAAATCACTAGTTGTTCAGCAAAACATCAAAGGAATGTCGCCACTTTCAATGATTTAAGTTGTTTTTGGACCTATCAAAGACATATTCCTTGGGTGGGGGTAAATATAAGATGGCTGGAAAAATTTCATAACGATGCAACAGACAGTTTTCAAAATAATTGATCGTGAATGAAGGCATTCAAATCGGAACATACTATAATGAAGTTACTTTTACTAACCATATTAAAGAATACTTACAACACAAAATTATAAGCATTACAAAATTATACGTTATAAGCAATATACAATTTACAATCAGGTTTCACAAAAGGAATACAACAAACTGTTTTATTGTTATACACATTCTAATGAATTATACCTGGTACCAAACATGGAATATTTAACTCTAATATTAAACCAGTAGTGCTAAATGGGTCAGAAATACGGAGAACTAAAACAATTACTTATAAACTACAAACATTCACCAACTGGTGCCTGTGCAGAATAGAAGGAATACAATGGTATGACAAAATCACTAATGTGAAACTTATGGAAAGAATTAGACAGATTCCAGTGAATCAAGAGATGAGATCAAGATGCTGGCAATGGATAGGACAAAACCCAAGAATAATACTCATTGGAATCAACAGGGCAAGTAAAACAGGAGACCTAAAATACATGGAGATGAGAATTAGCGACAGGGCAATAACATCTAGAGGACGTGGCAGGAGATGGCCAAGATAATAGAACTTAGTGTGAGTTGGTTGGAGACCTATGCCCCAGTAGGGTAAGAAAAGCAGAAGAAGAGACAGATTTTGATGAGACAGTGATGAGCCGTTCTGTGGTAGAGTGTCTCAAACAACCAATTTACCTTCTTTAGGGGAGGCTGCTTGAAGGGCCTCAGTACTTCTAACAGCTTTGTAGTTCCTGTAGTTATAATTGTGAAAATATACACTGCCACTTTTATAAAGCTGTGAAGAATAAAAGCAAACGTTATTTTATATGTAAAAGAACACGTGAACATGTTCTGTGTATTTAAGTTCATTAACTACTAGATTACAACACGTGAACATATTCTGTGTGATTAAGCTCATTAACTACTGGATTACAACTTGTGAACATATGATGTGTATTTAAGCTCAAAAAACAACACAACAGTCAAAATACCAAATTAGTGCACAAAAGAATTCAGGAAATTAGTAATAAAAGAACAAGTACATCAACAGGCTGTCTAAAAACTAAAGATGGCAAAATCATAATAGAAAAATATCAGATTCTACATGTATGGACAGATTATGTGAAAAACCTGTATAATGATAACAGAGAGGAACAACATGGCATTATATATAATAATAATTGAAGGACCACCAATTTTAAAGATGGAGGTTCTTAAGCATATGAAAGCTGGCAAGGCCCCCGGTGCAGATAATATCACAACAGAAATGATTAAAGCTTTAGAAGAATTTGGACTAGAGCAAGTCACCAGACTGCTGAACACATTATATGATACTGGAGATATTACCTTCTGAATTATGTAATTCTGTATTTATTGCAATCCCAAAGAAATCAGGAACCTTGGAATGTGATCAACATAGAACAATTAGTATAATGGGTTACATCACAAAGATCTTGTTACGAATTATCATGCAAAGAGTGAGGAAGAAAATACAACCTGAAATAGGGGACGAACAATGTGGGTTTGTAGAAGGAAAGGGTACAGTAAATGCTGTGTATTTGCTGCGAACAGTTATTGAACGTGCTATAGAAGTAAACAAGGACATACATCTTTGCTTTATTGACTACACAAAGGCTTTTGATAGAGTTAGACATGTCAACATGGTGGGTATGCTTGCAGATCTACAAATTGATGTGAAAGACATTAGACAGAAAAAACATATATTGGAAACAACAAGCTGCCATAAGGATTGATAATGAAGTGGGACAACATCAACCTATTAAGAGAGGTGTTAGGCAGGGATGTGTAATGTCTCCAGATCTTTTTTCCCTATACAGTGAAAATATTTTCAGAAATGTAGAAGACATAAATGGAATCAGCATTGGAGGACGAAACATAAATAACATTAGATATGCAGATGATACAGTATTGATTGCAGACAATGCACAGGATCTGCAACAATTAATAGACGCGGTTGTTGTCCACAGTGGGCAGCTGGGGTCGGAATTAAATTGTAAGAAGACACATGTTATGGTCGTCACTAGGAAGAACGAAGTACCACAATGTAATATACAAGTAAATGGGAATATTCTTCAACAAGTGAATCAGTACAGTTATCTCGGAACAGTCATAACATCTGATGGGAGATGCCTTGAAGAGATTAGAACAAGAATCGCCATGGCGAAAGTAGCCTTTAGCAAGATGAAAAACATTCTGACCAATAAAAAGATGTCAATTGAAATGAGAAAAAGAGTGTTGAGGGGATACGTAGAGCCTGTTCTTTTGTATGGATGTGAAACTTGGACAATGTGCAGTCAAGCTGAAAAACATCTGATGGCTGCAGAAATGTGGTTTCTGAGGAAAATGCAAAGAATACCATGGACAGATAGAAAAACCAATGACCAAGTACTACAGGAGACAAATGAAAATCGTAGATTGATTAGAGAAATTAGATGTAGACAGTCAAAATAATTTTTTGGACATGTTATGAGAAGAAATGGACTGGAGAACTTAGTGACAACTGGCAAGATGGAAGGGAACAGACCAAGAGGAAGACCGAGAGGAAAATATCTGGATGGCTTGGCCACATGACATGGACGAGACAGGAATACTGAGCTGATCCACGACTCTGGTGATCGAGTGAAATGGCGAGCCATGACTCCCCATGCTTTCCGGCATGGCACATGATTGATTGATTGATTTAAGCTCATTAACTACTGGATTGCAACATGTGAACATATTCTGTGTATTTGAGCTCATTAACTACTGGATTACAACATGTGAACATATTCTATGTATTTAAGCTCATTAACTACTGGATTACATATCTGACTATGGCAGAATTTATTTATTTATATTGATCAACCAGAAGTGCAACTATACTTCCAGCTGTAGTTTGTCAACTCAGAATTCGTTTTGTCATGTCATAATGGAAGAAAACTGGATACATTTTAATTTACCTATCATTTATTTTCTAATTTTGAGAAGCATGGCATTGTTAGTGACTTATTCTAGTTCATGAGTTAATTATACTACCTGTTCTGCATATTATTTTGTATGTACTTAGTCCTTCTTTCCAGTGTCTCCAAAAAAAGATACCAGTATCTTAAGCTATTTCCCCCCCATACTGGCTCCAAATGATCCATTGTTATTTTTTCTACAGAAGTTATTATGATCTTATTCTCTTCATGCTGCGAGGTGGCATACAGCCTATGTGTTTTGCATATCCTCACACAAATCAATCATACAACGAAAGATCTGAAGACAGATTGGCTAGCAAATACAGCACTGATTCAGACAGTTTGATAAAAACAAAACATTAATTTCAGCACCAGACAACACAAAGAATGAAATTTGTGATAAAGAATCAGTTGGAAGCAGTGCGGGAAGGATTGTTTTGCTGTATGCACAACAAGGAGTCAAAATTGAGAGATTGTAATGTAAGATATTAAACTTGGACTTCTTGACTTGGGGACATAAATTACAAGTACCTCTGAAGTCAGAGTGTGTTTGCCTGATGGTGAGGGACACTGGTAATAGGGAAAGCTAATCCACACTCAAAACTCAGTCCAGTGCTACTAGAAGTTGAAGTAGCATGTATGTACTACGATTGAGTTCAAAGTGAGTGAGCGCAAAAATTAAACTTGGACAGTTTTACTTTCTTTGAGTGTATTTTGTAAATTTTAAAGTGTTCAATAAACTTAGCAGTGTGCATTTACAATACTATGTAATCTTCTTTTTGAAACATCTTGTACATATTGCATTAGGAAACATTTAAGACCACGGTTGCGAATTCCTTGGACTGCCAGAGTAACTAATAGCAGTTGCATGAAAGAGGCGAATGAAACCAGAACAGTATATACAACAATAAGAATGAGACAAACAGCTTTCTTTGGTCATGTGATGAGAAGAGAGGCATTGGAGAACATTGAGATGACCGGAAAGATCGAGGGGAAAAGAGGTAGAGGCCAACCAAGAGAAATTAAGCTGGATGGATTGGGACGGTGGCATGGAGAAATATCAACAGCAGTGTTGATCCAGTGCACCAAAGATCGAGATATGTGGAGAGACATGAATGCCTACACCAGCTGACATGGCACTTGATGATGATGATGATATACATATGTATCGTAAAACCATGGCTTCATTGCAATCAATTCTAAAGTATCACATATCATGTTTTATTTAAAAGGGGTTAAAAGTCAAGACTATCGACTTCACTGTACCAGATTTTATCCCATATGGCGTTGTCTCTTTCCGCCCTGCAGCCTGCCAAATGCATTACACATACAAATTCTGTTTAGCCAGTGATGACCCATATAAGGTTTCAGAAATATTGCATGCGTGCAACAAATGACAGTCTGACACAAACCCATAACCTTCAGAGCATGAGGTAGGCGGCTTAACTACCTTGTCAAGGAAGATATAATATCACCATCACCATCAGTGTCATGCTGATAAGCATGGGCAGTCATGTTTCACCATTTCACTCAATCACCAGAGTCGTGGATCAGCTCAGTGTTCTTGTCTCGGCCATGCCACATGGTCAAGCCATACATGTATTTACTTCTCTGCCTTCCCATTGCTGTCTTCCCCTCAATCTTGCCAGTTGTCACCAAGTTCTCCAATTTATTTCTTCTCATAAAGTGACCAAAAAATTGTGACTGTGTATGTAAAACATGATTTTCTTGGCATCTATACAGAAGGTAATTTGCCATTGCTTTCCTTCTTAGCAGTAACAATACTGGTCAATGACCGTATTAGCTACTCTCCCAAAAAAAAGAGATCCTCTGCCTACTGCCGTGAAGTTGGAGACCATAACCTACAACTTTAATATCAATCAATCATGTGCCATGCCAGAAAGCGTTGGCGGTCATGACTCGCCATTTCACTCGATCACCAGTGTCGTGGATCAGCTCAGTGTTCCTGTCTCGTCCATGCCATGTGGCCAAGCCATCCAGGTATTTTCCTCTCGGTCTGTTCCCTTCGATCTTGCCAGTTGTCACCAAGTTCTCCAATCCATGTCTTCTCATAACATGTCCAAAAAATTTTGACTGTCTACGTCTAATTTCTCTAATCAGTTTACGATGTTCATTTGTCTCCTGTAGTACTTGGTCATTGGTTTTTCTGTCTGTCCATGGCATTCTTTGCATTTTCCTCAGAAACCACATTTCTGCAGCCATCAGATGTTTTTCAGCTTGACTGCTCATTGTCCAAGTTTCACATCCATACAAAAGATCAGGCTCTATGTATCCCCTCAACACTCTTTTTCTCGTTTCAACTAACATCTTTTTATTGGTCAGAATGTTTTTCATCTTGCTAAAGGCTACTTTTGCCATGGCGATTCTTGTTCTAATCTCTTCAAGGCATCTCCCATCAGATGTTATGACTGTTCCAAGATAATTGTACCGATTCACTTGTTGAAGAATATTTCCATTTACTTGTATTTTTACAATTTGATTCTGATCCCAGTTGTTCACTGTGTACAACAACCACATCTACTAATTGTTGCAGGTCCTGCGCCTTGTCTGCAATTAATACTGTATCATCTGCATATCTAATGTTATTGATGTTTCGTCCTCCAATGCTGATTCCATTTATATCCTCTACATTTCTGAAAATATGTTCACCGTATAGGGAAAAAAGATCTGGAGACATAACTCATCCCTGCCTAACACCTCTCTTGATTGGCTGATACTGTCCCACTTCATTATCAATTATAATATACTCACAGCAAATAACGTGACACCAACAGCAGCTACACTGGCATATAACATTAGGTTCCATTTTCTTTGCTGTTTATTATAATGTTCTTGCCAGCTGCCCTCTGGGACAGGCAAACAATCCATATGAGACTTGTTCTCTAAGCAGATTTGTTTCATCGGCTTCCAATGAGCCGGAGTTCCATGACTTGCCATACATCTTGCATGAAGAACTACGGGTGATATCAATGCAGCTGAAACAGACATAAGAGGCATTCACCATAAGATGTTTACAATACTTCCAGCCAAATAAACAAATGAGACATTCATCAACAGATATTTAGAATACCTCCAAACAAATCTAAAACAAAAGGTTAGGTAATAAATTAGTATTCTTTTGCCCAATGAAACACAGACACTCAACCAACCCACTCCAAACTCCCCCCCCCCCTACCCCTGTGTGTATATGTGTGGGTGTCCACATGCTTTGAAATTAACCCTACCAGACCGCTGTACCGATTTTCGAAAATTTCTGAATCTGCCGCTATACTGCTGTCCCTAATTTTCGGCATTTTGCCTATTTCGTAATAAATATGCTTCCCAAACTAAAAATAACCAACCAATCGTGGTCAAAACTCATGTTTAGCCATTGCAAATGTCTGCCCCCATAGGTTTGAATTGACTTTGTGTGGATTAACGCAAAAAATTTATGAAAGTTCACAATGAAACGAGCGATTAATGAACCAAGCACTTCAACAAGAAAGCGAAGTAGGTCTAGGCTTTTCACAGTCCAACAGGTGATCGATACTTTGGTTTATTCAGAGTGGATTGGCACACAAAGATGGAATATCGGCGCTAAATGAAAGGTAGACCTATTTTCTACAATGTCTCCAAGTTACATCTTATTCTAACCACTTGTTTGCATGTAACTAACATTTTTCTACATCATGTTGTTTTTTTTTCTCTTTAATGCTCAGGAGCCCAGGTAATAGGGACAGCTAGGATTAGGGCCTCAGGTCTGGTAGGGTTAAGCGTAGCCCTTACACATGCTACTACTTCTAGTGCTCTGGACTGCATTTTGCACGTGGATTAGCGTTCCTTCACCATCAGGCAAACCCACTCTGAGGTACTTGTAATTGATGTCCCCAAGTCAAGAATGAGATAACATTTCAGTCCAACTGACTGGTGTAGGGGTTGAATCCACCACTTCAGCACACCGTATGTTTAAGAACAAATGCTCTTATTCATTTGGCCATGCTGATCTCCCAAGGTCCCCCCCCCCCCCCCCCCCCCCCCTCATGTCTTTCTAATATAGTTCATTTATGTTTCCACTTCTCTTGTCCACATGCTTTCAGGTCTTCTAATTCTGTTACCCTGCCACACTTTAAGGTTTTTCTAGTTATACTATTCTCAGGTTTTCTCAATGTATGTCCTAACCAGTGCCAGCATCCTTTCTTCGCCTCTTGATTCACTGGTATTTGTCTAGTTCTCTCCATGAGCTCCACATTGTTGATTCTGTCGTACCATTTTATTCCCCTATATTTTGCACACGCACCAATTAGTGAATGTTTGTAGTTTATTTGTAATTGTAATCCTCTTTGTTGTTTCCCATGTTTCTGATGCACACAGCAGTACTAATTTAATGTCAGAGTTGAATAGTCTAAGTTTTGTGCTAAGTTTAAATTATTTTGACTTTCACACATTTCCTAGCGACATAAAAGCTCCTCTAGCCTTCTGTATTCTTACTGAGATATTCTTATCTGCCCCCCCCCCCCCCCCCCCCATCCTCTTCTCTACCCACCATCCTGATTCCATTTGATCCGATGTTAAGATATTATCAAGATAACAGGAGTAGAAATTGGGTTGCAGAGGATGACCAAAAGGGTATTCTGATGAATAAATACATTCTACAAGCTTGATCGTTAAAAAATTCCAGGAATTTGTTTATTGTCTAAAAATCAACTCAACAAGACCACAATTGTTACATTTCCTTCAAAACAATTCCCTTCGGCAACTATCACTTTTGCCAACGTTCATAATGCTGTTGAAATCATTCCTGGAACTCACTCTTTGAAACCTTTTTCAGTGACCCTGCTGCACTGACGATAATATTCCCTTGGTATAATCCAGGACGTGTGGCATTGGTCATCATGTATGTCAACAGCCTTCTGTCCTATATACTACCAACCACTTTTGATACCAATGTTCCTCCTTGCCATGATCATGTCAACAGCCTTCTGTCCTGTATACTACCAACCACTTTAGATACCAATGTTCCTCCTTGCCATGATCATGTAAACAGCCTTCTGTCCTGTATACTACCAACCACTTTTGATACCAATGTTCCTCCTTGCCATGAAGCCAAACTGTCTAGCATCTTCTCTCTTGCCCTCCAACTTTCCCATTGTCATGACACACTCCAGCTTTCCCTTTAGCATGAGTTGAGTTGAGCTAAGAAACGACATCACTGCCCTCACGATATTCCCACATATGCTCTGTGCCCTCGTTCAACAGCCAGCAAAGAGTCACACTGCTAATGGTTCTAACTGCCATTTGATTGAAAGTTCACCTGGTCTTCCCGTTGTCATGATATGCCCATAGAATTTAGACTGTCTTCTTCTGATGTGAGTAACCAGTTCTTTTTATGACTTAACTTCTTTCAAGATATATTCATCTCTAATTTGCTGCCCTTTGTGTGCTGACGAAGACTTTAGCCGCAATGTAATTTTTTGTCACATGTGATCATAAAGTTTACAGATTTTACTTCTTACTTTTGTTGATTCATTCATTGCCCTTTCAGTGCCAATCTGTTGGGGAGAGGGAAACAGAAAAAAAAGATGTCTGGACAAAATAATGTGGAAGATGATCAGGGAATTCATATATGTTGTAAGTAGTAGTGATCAAGTGGTGTTTATCCATCAAGAATGATGATGACCATTCATTTCTGTCATGCAGCAGAATCTAGTTTCTTGTGCTCATGAAGATTTTTGTGCTGGTAAAAAATGAAAATGTGTTTTCTCTTTATTGCAGTACATCAGGTCAATAAAAAAAAAAAATCATCTTGAAAAGGATTTTAACACATAATCACTGAGCCGACATTGAGCTATCTAGGCTCCGTTGGCTGTTAGGGATGGCATAACCATAACTTCAGATTAAGGTGTTCATTAAAAAGCATTCAGAGAAATTGATCTTCCTGAATTGTCCAGTTTCATGTAAAGAATATTATTATTATTAACTTTACACCTCACCCCAACACTTCACTGGGGTTAATTGAAGAAAAGATGAAGAAGATATCAGAAGGTTGTTTAATTTATCACTCATTTCTATATTTCCATTATATTTTCACATAAAATACATACAAGATCCCCCATTATGTTTTCACTGTAAATAGATTCAGTATTCTCAAATTTAACTTCAGTATCTAAACAGTCTGGGTTAGTGGAGGGGTTGTGTTGTATGTTTTCACACATCCTTCGGGGTCATTATGACTTTCGATGACATTTGCTAAAGTTTATAGTTTGTGCTTAATAAACCTTTTCTTGTTTGCTATACTGTATAGCAAACCTCAAGTATACACCTCAATTTTGTTAGAATTGACTGACGATAATTTAATTACATGCCTTTTGATGATTTTTTTTTTTTAGCTCTCTGCTATAATTGTGTATTATTAAATAAATTTCAGATGAAGTTATTTATAAAGTACTTTTCTCAGGATTTAAAAAAAAAAAAAAAACATGCAATAAAACTTTACTAAAAGTTGTTTAAAATCAAATTTTGTAAACTAAAAAAAACGCTACAAAATTATGATGTGTTAAGTAAGATGGGCGTTAGTTAAAATAATATACTTGAAACGGCCATCTCATTATTTAGAAATGCCACATATACTAACTATGCCTGGATAAACAGACAATATTCGCAGCAGTTCACTGATCTCAGTAAATATTTGCGCTTGATGGTCGTGGGGATCGGGAGGCAACATCATCATCCTCAGGTCGACATCGAACGACAGACCAGCAAGACTGTCCGAGATGTTAACTCTAACTGCTTGGTTAACGTCTGGCATCAAGATATAATTAAAATAGCTCAGAAAATTACCTATTCTACAATGTGTTAATAACGAAAACTTACGAGATCTAAAATATAATTTTGCATCTCTCCTTGCGATGCAATTAAATTTTGAAATGAACCTGCACGAAATCGTGTGTGCCCTGTTCATTTTGGGGACGATATAGTGACCAGCGTAGTTACACAACTTCAGGCTATGGTTATTGTACTTTGATACGCATGTTTCCGTTACTTCAAGTATACACTTCTAATACAATATTTAATTCACTGGTTTATTTTATATAAATTTATACTATTTTATATTATACTTTACTACACATATTTTACTATAAACAGTTGTATTTATTTTCTAGACCAAGAGGCATACGAAACATGCAAAATTGGACTAAAACATGATCTAGGTAGTTAACGTTTCGGTCCAATGAGAAAGGTCCATTGCTTCTTCCTCTTCTTCAGCGTTCCGAGCCATTGAGGTTCTTTGCTGCAGATACAATCCGCCTCCATTCGTCTCTCTGGTGGACCTTCTCTTGCCAGTCGTTGATTCCAAGAGCTTGTAGGTCTGTGTATGTATTATCTCTCCACCATCTTCTTGGTCTACCTCGGGGTCTACGGTCATTTATTTCCTGAGTGTAAGAGAGTTTTGTTTCCCTATTTTCCATTCTTTCTATATGCCCCAGCCATTGTAGTCTATTAGCCTTCATGATACCAGTGATTTGCGGGGACTTAAACAGATCATACATGTCTTTGTTACTTCTTCTTTTCCACTCTCCATTTTGTGTATCCCTAATGGGTCCAAAGATGCGTCTTAAAATGTTGTTCTCAAAGGTTTGTAACAATTCTTCGCCTCCTTGATTCTAGTTTGTATTTCTTCCCTTTAGATGTTGGAGCAGTTGAAGATTGTACCCAGGTATTTGTATGTTTCCGTTCTTTTAATGGTCATATTATCTATTTGTATGTGGCCAGAGTTTTTAGCCATTCCGTCTCTTGAAATTACCATATATTCTGTCTTATCTTGGTTGATAACCAGCCCCATCTGTTTGGCTTTTTCCTTTAAGTGAGTCAATATTTCCAATGTCTTTTGTTCATTTTGCCCTATAATATCTATATCATCTGCATAACCAAGCAGCTTGGATGTTCCTCCAATATCACATTCCTCCTTTACCTTCCTTACAACTTTTTCTAGAGCCAGATTGAAGAGTAGCGGCGATAGTGCATCACCCTGTTTCAAGCCAGATGTTATTTGGAAAGGGTCTGATTTCCTGCCTTTATATGTTACTATGATACCCTAATCACTGGTATCATGAAGGCTAATAGACTACAATGGCTGGGGCATATAGAAAGAATGGAAGATAATAGGGAAACAAAACTCGCTTACACTCAGGAAATAAATGACCGTAGACCCCGAGGTAGACCAAGAAGGCGGTGGAGAGATAATACATGTACAGACCTACAAGCACTTGGAATCAACGACTGGCAAGAGAAGGTCCACCAGAGAGACGAATGGAGACGGATTGTATTTGCAGCAAAGAACCTCAATGGCTCGGAACGCTGAAGAAGAAGAAGATATGTTACTATATTATAAGTATCTCCCATGCATAGTCTGGTCATGTTGATTAACTTCCTTGGTATTCCAAATTCCTGCATAGCATTCCATAGACTATTCCTATGGCTATGGACACTATCATAAGCCTTTTTAAAATCCACAAAAATGTTATAGAGATCTCTTTTATTTTATATTCCCAGTTTTTCTCGGCTATTTGTCGTAAGATAAATATCTGATCTATTGTTGATCTGTTTTGTATAAAACCCGCCTGGTAGTCACCTAATATGTCTTCTGAATATGGTTTTAGTCTATTTAGTAATACTGGTTACTGCGGATAGTATCTTATAGCTTGTGGACAGTAGTGATATTCCTCTATAATTTTCACACTGGAACTTGTCTCCTTTCTTAAAGATAGGTATCAATAATGACTCTTTCCAGTCATGGGGTAATTATTCTGTCCTCCAGATTTTTATTATTAGTTCGTATAGCTTTAGCTGTAATGCATGGCCACCTGCTTTTATAAATTCAGCAGCAATTCCATCAGCCCCAGTTGCCTTATTGTTTTTACATATAGGATTTCTTCAAATGTAGGTTCTTCAATTTGTGGTTCACATGTTAGAACCTCTTCCTGTGGGAAAGTGTTACTTGGAGCTTCACATTTTAGTAATTCAACAAAATATTCTTTCCATGTGTTGCACATTTCCTCATTGGTATTTATCATATTCCCATTTTTGTCTTTTAAACCATATGTGTTTTGTTGGTGCCCTCGTTTCATTGACTTCAGTTCTTTAAAAAACTTTCTGGATTCATTTTTCTGGTGATTAGTTTCCATATCTTTGATTATATTACTCATATATTCACGCTTCTGCTGTCGGACTATTTTTGTAGCCTCTTTACATTCATTTCTATAATGCTCTTCCTTTTGGATGTTGTTGATGTCATTTAACCATAAATGTCTGGCATTCTTTTTCCTAATGACTGCTTCTTCACATTTTTGATTGAACCATCTGTTCTTTCTATGCGTGGTTAACACACCGAGACATTCTTCTGCGGTAGATTGAATTGTATTCTTGATGTTCAACCAAGTTTGGTCAAGGCTTTCCTCCAAAGGGTTTTGCAGAGTTTCAAGTTTACATTTTATTTCATCTGTAAATTTCTCTTTGACTGTAATTTCTTGTAGTTTTTCTCTGTTATATGTTGGGTGTAATCTTTGTAATTTAGTATAGAAAGCTCTCTTAAGTTTTATTTTAAATTTTGCTCCAACGAGGAAGTGGTCACTGTGGCACTCAGCTCCTCTATAACTTCTAACTTGCTGTATGTTTGATGCATTTCTGTTGTTAATTAAAATGTGATCTATTTGATTATAGGTTCTCTTGTCACATGATTTCCAAGTTTGTTTGTGTATATCCTTTCTTTGTAGTCTGGTTCTGCTAATCTGCAGTCCTTTGGCTTCTGCCAGGTTGATGACTCTCCATCCATTATCATTTGAAGTTGTATGCAGGCTTTCCATACCGGCCACTTTTTTATTAGTTTGCTCTCTACCTATTTTTGCATTGAAGTCTCCCAGCACAATCAGGATGTCCTGTTTGGGGGTTTCTTCTATGACATCTTCCAGATCATTATAAAAGTCTTCTTTAATATCATCTTCTTTCTCTTCAGTAGGTGCATGTACATTAATCATCGTTATATTTTTCCATTTACCTTTTATTCGTAATTTACTAATCCTGTCATTAACAGCTTTAAAGTTTAAAACGTTCCCCCATAACTCTTTTTTGATGACAAATCCTGTTCCTAATTCATGTTTATTTTGGGTGTTTCCTCCATATATTATAATCATTCCATTTTGCTCTAAAGTACCCTCTCCTGGCCACTTTATTTCTTGAATTGCTGTTATATCCATTTGATATTCAACCAGCTCCCGGGTTAGTTCTTCGGCCGCTCCAGCTCGATATAGTGTCCGTACATTCCATGTTCCAAATCTCAAAAGTCCTTTAACGTTCCAAGGTCGTTGTCCAGATAAGTCAGTCCGAATTCGAGGCTCATGTATCTGTTTCGTAACACAAATGGTTTTTGCAAAGGTGGGGATGTTAACCCTACGCTTCAACCCCCAACCTGGAGGACCAGGGTGTTTCTCTTTGTCTGTTCTCTACCCTTTGACCTGTCCGGCTTGGGAGGCCCTGCTGGTAGCTACGCTACCGCCGGCATAGCTCTCAGGGTCATTGAGAAAATCAAGCTCCCCCACCACGACAAGGTGGAAACACCATCGGGGGAGAAAAGTCCATTGCAGTAGGCAAAAAAATAACGAGCTTATTACAATAAATGATAATATTACAGCAGAATTTTGAAGAAAACACATTCTTCGAGAAAAAGACAGATAACAACACTCTTTAGATTAAGTGTGTGAGTGTGTACGTGTGTGTGTTTACAATAAAACATCAGCTTCAATTCCTGCAATCACTGACAGGACATGGAGATACGAGAGGGGAAAGGCTTAAAGGGTTGTTATGGGTCTAAACTATGCAATGAGGACTGTCCTTTTTATCTTTAACTAAGCCAACCGTATCATTACAAGTGGTCCAGTCTCCGGATCTGATGCTCTCTGTTTCTACTTATACAGCTCTGCCGGACATCAAATATCTGCCGTTTTCAAACATTCCCATTTAATAAACTAACTATAAGTGATTAGTTAGGATCCTCATCATCTCATTCCGGATAAGTCCATAGGTGCTCTGATCTCATCCTTAACATATCCGCCTACTGATCGTAACAGTTCCGTGCCGATTAAACCATTATCCTGTGCTCGTAACAACATGTTCATGTCTGTCTGCTCCCCACTTTACTCCCACCTCACCCACTCTAGACAAAGAAGCAAATTCCCGGGTTTCCTTAACCTTATCTGTTCGTCCAGCATCTCTTATGACGCTGATGATGTCTGGCCCATCAATTGCTCTTTCCACATTTATCATCGCCATGTTCGCCAACCGATCGGCTCACGCCCGAATGCCTCAATACATAGATGAAAGTTCACTTGACTAATAGTGATGTTATCAGTGCGTCGAACCACTCATAACGTATGAGGCCAGTCTGGGCCTTCTTGATTATGCTAATTGAATGGCCCAGTATGCATTCGTGTGAACACCTTTGGACAAGAGTGATATGGACAAAGACGGTAGCATGGGAATCTGCAGGCACTGGTATCAATTCAATTCCAAGATTAATGTCTGTGGGTTTGAATACTTGATTAATGGCTTCCTCAGCACATCCCATCCATGATTTACCCCGCTTCCCGAGCATGCTCATTGAATGGCTCAGTATGCATTCGTGTGAACACCCTTGTGTGCTGAGCCACCTCAGGGAATTGGTGACAGAGCATTGTTTCAATCGTAAGTCTCCTTTTTGTCACGGCAAAAGCACCAGGGCCGTCCTTGACAGTTTTGCAGCTTGAATTTGCTTAGAATGCCCTCGTACTTCAGATTCCCCCGACTACAGAGCCATTCGTAGACACCGCTGCATCGCCCTCTCCAGTGTTTTAGTGTATTATTGATTTGACATCGGTGTATACTGCGACAGGATCTTTCTCTCTGCAACTTGTGACAAGAGTGATATGGACAAAGATTGTAGCAGGGGAATCTGCAGGCACTGGTATTCAATGCATTCCAAGATTAATGTATGTGGGTCTGAATACATGGTTGATGGCTTCCTAAGGACGTCCCATCCATGATTTGCCCCTCTTCAAATGATTTATTTTAGACATTGACAGGGCAATATGGATTGGGTACGGTAAATCGGACTTCATTTTAAAGTAATCGGGTGCTCTGGCCAGATTTAATCTGCTATCCATAGAGGGAAGTCCAGAAGGTATCTCATGGCTGGACGAGACGTATCTCTGGATAGAGGGAAGTCCAGAAGGTATCTCATGGCTGGACGAGACGTATCTCTGGATAGAGGGAAGTCCAGAAGGTATCTCATGGCTGGACGAGACGTATCTCTGTTGCATCCGAAGATGATCCACGTGGCTTCATTGCATATTTTTTCAAGTTTTTTTTTTATTTATTTGTGTGGCGCTTATTGTCAGACAAAAAACCAATGAACAAGTCCTTCAGGAAACAAATGAAGATTGTAAACTGATTAGAGACATTAGACGTAGACAATCAAAACTTTTTGGCCATGTTATGAGAAGAAATTAATTGGAGAACTCGTTGACAACTGACACGATAGAAGGGAAGAGACCGAGGGGAAGACCGAGAAGTAAATACCTGGATGATTTGGCCACGTGGCATGGTCGAGACAGAAACACAGAACTGATCCAAGACTCTGGTGGTCGAGTGAGATGGCAAAACATAACCGCCCACGCTTATTGGCATGGCACATGATGGATGGATAAATGGCTTATTGTCAGAATGGATATATCGTATTCATTGATAAAGTGTACCAATCCCTGATGCATCATCACAGGTAGCCGCTGTTCAAGGTTCGTCACCGCCTTTACTTCCATTGCTGACAAACCTTTCCTGGACTTGGTTATGATGTTGTCTACTAGTGAACCAACCCTGTATAAATCTTTGGCAGACCGGGACCTTCAGCAGATGCCGTCAGTGAAACTACCGCCCCCCCTCTCCTGTGTGTCCACCGTGACGAGGTAGAGAGGCTTATGTGTTCCAATGACCCCAAAAGCTATGCCGACGGTAGCACAGCTACTGGTAGGGTCACCCATGTCGGACAGGTCAAGGGAGAGGAACCAGACTAAGAGACATACAAACCTGCTGCCTTGTAAGTAGACTGGGGACAATCAAAGGCTAGAGAAAGCACCCAAAAAAATTCTTGTCGAAATCGGATGTACTGAGCCACAGGCTTGACAAAGCAGTGCAACATAACTTAATTCATGATGTCACAAATTAAAATTACTCAGTATGGTGCTAATCCCGTGAAGTCCCAGCAGGCGGTGATAGATAGTGCCGGGCCCCCTGCCTCGAAGGGATCCACCCCATACTACTGGTGGTCACCTTCCCCTTTGCTGTGGAGTCAAGGCACAGAGGAGTAGGTTAAGAGCTATTGACCAAACACCCCGGTCACTCAACATACTACAGTGGACTGCCGAAGGAGTTTATAACAAGAAAGTCTCCCAAACTAAGTGTCTTCATAAAGATAGAATAGATGTGGTATGCATTCAAGAGACACACCTCAACGCCAATCGCAGATTCTAAGTCAAAGGATATCAGGCCACATGTTTCGACCGCGAAGGACACAAAGGAGGAGTTCTAACACTTACACGAAATACAATACCTTGCAGCGAAGTATCTGTGATCTCTGACAACCAAACGGAAATTATAGGTATTGATATAATGATAAAGGACGTGAAAATAAGAATTTACAATCTGTATAGCCCAGCAGATAAGGATCTTACACTCTCAAACATGAAAATAACTGACGCAGACTGCATTATTGTCGGAGACTTGAATAGCCGTTCAGAAAGATGGGGATACCCAGATGCTGACAAAAGAGGAGTTGAAATGGAGGACTGGGAAATAGACTCAAATCTCCATCTATTCAACAAAGCGGATGACTCACCTAGCTTCTACTCCAGAAGATGGTTTACCACTTCTACTCCAGACTGCACAGGAGACATCCTCCACAAAATCGATCGCCATGTGTTTGACTAATTAGCAGGTAGTGACCACAGACCAATCAAGCTTGTAATGAATATGGAGTATGTTCCACGGGAGCAAAAGCCTTTGTCCCGCTGGAATTACAAACGAGCAGGTTGGGACAGATTTGCCATACTAACGGACAAATATTGTGGAAACATAAATACACGATATGGCAACATAAAGTAAATGGTGGAATGTCTAAACAAAGCAATAATACAAGATAATACAGGCGGCCACTGAGTCTATTCCAAGTGGAGCGAGGAAAAATTACAAACCATACTGGACTGAAGAACTACCAATTTTGGAGGACAAAGTTGAAGATGCCTGGAAGTCAGCAGAGAGAGAACAAACAACTGAGGCGAACATCTCTCTCAAAGCCATCTCAGCAAAATATAAAAGATCAAAAATAATCAAACAACAAAAGATTGTTGGAGGGAAAACACAGAAAACCTGAACTTTGACAGGGATGGAAACAAACTATGGAAACTAGGGAAAGCCATGAATAATGAAGGACCCAGAAACAAACAAATAACAATTAAACAAGGAAATGCCTTGCTTACACGAAAAAAGGCTGCAAGTGCACTAATGGAACACTATGCCAGTGCAAACCACATTAATATTACAACCGAACAGAAGAAATCTATCAAAGATAAACAGATACTTCATAGTAATACAAAGACAGCAGCAGAATATATGATGGCAAATCTAACAATGGAAGAAATGGAACAGGCAATGAATACCCTACAAAAGAAGAAATCACCAGGAAAGGGTGGAATCACAAATGAAATGCTAATAGGACTAGGCACTAAGGCAAAAAAAAAGAAACTACTAGCAGTCCTAAATTACAGCTGGAAGAGAGGAATAGTCCCACAGGCATGGAAGGAAGCTATACTGATACCAGTCCCAAAGAAAGGAAAAGACCTGGAAGAACCAAATGGCTATCGACCTATCAGCTTAGCTGTATAGGAAAATTAATGGAACGCATTATCAATGGGAGGCTAACATGGCATCTACAAGAAAACCAACTCTTAACACTACACCAAGCAGGATTAAGAAAGTACAGATCCACTGAAGATAAAATAACCTATATAGCTCAGGAAATAGAGGATGCCTTCCAAGAGAAAAAGCACACACTAGTGGTCTGGATAGATTTAGAAAAAGCATTTGATAAAGTATGGAAGGAAGGACTGAAAGTAAAACTGCAAAAAATGCATGCTTGTGGGAAAATGTATAAATGGATCAGCCACTACCTTGAGAACAGAACTGCCAGGACAAAAGTACAAGGACAAACCAGCAAAATAATGCTGTTGGGGCAAGGTGTCCCCCAAGGAGGAGTTCTTTCACCAACATTATTCCTAGCATATATAAATGACATCACGGAAAATTATCCAGCCTGAGTACACACATCCTCTTTTGCAGATGACCTAGCCATATTAACATCTGAAGAATAAATTCGTACAGCTAACAGCAGAATACAGCAAGCCTTATTAGCGCTAGAGAACTGGTTAAAATCATGGCTAGTGAAGATAAATGAGGAGAAAAGAACATGCACAGTTTTCTCTCTCTCCAACAAAACTCAGCAACCTAAGCTGGTACTGAATGGAAAAATATTGCGCCATGAAGAAAATCTAAACTATCTAGAAGTCAACTTTGATCGTCGCATGACATGGAAGACACAGGTTGAGAAAAATCGAACAAGAGCAAGGCAAAGAATGGCAATCATGAAAAAGCTTGCTGGTACAACGTGTCTTCTGCCGGTCTTTCTCCATTTTTATTCCAGCCCGTCCTGGCCTTGCTTGGGCTCTGACGTCATGTGGAGTCGTAATGGTAGAGCTCCTTTTCGGCGATAATTAAAACATTGTCGGTACCTTTCCAAATCAGCGCTCCATTTTCAAATTAGGATGATGCAAATTTCATCCTCCTTCTGAACTATCGACGCTAATTCCATCATTCTTCAAATTTGAATGTGATTATGATGGTGGTGGTTGTTGGCGCTGTTGCTTGCTATCTGCAGGGTAGTGCGGGGAAATTTAAACAACGATGTAGAGGTTTGCAAGATGTATACAACAATCATTAATCTCCTATTTGGGTAAGATTTTTTAAAATCATAGTTTATCAAAGACTATAATTTTGCTTGGAAAAAGAAGAACATCATCACCTAGTGCCCTGTCGGCAGGCGTAGGCGATCATGCCTCTCCACAAAATACGATCTCCGACGTCATGGATCAATTCGTGTGTTGACTCCCTTCCATGCCATGGCACAAGACTGTCAATAAACTGTTCATGCTGTCTTCCTCTATCTCTCTTTCCGCACATCTTTCTGGTTTCACAACATGTTCCAGTTTTTGTCTTCTCATAACGTGGCCAAAAAACGAGGGCTGCCTCTTTCTGATGTTTGTGATAAGCTGTCTTTGCGACACAAGTTCCCTTAAAACATCCTGATTGCTCCTTTTGGCTGTCCAACTAATTTTCAGCATTCTTCTATACAACCACATCTCCAAGGCTTTCAGGGATTTTTTCGCATGTGTGCTAATTGCCCAGGACTCACAGCCGTATGTTAAAACTGGTTCTATGTAACATGCAAGAATTCTTTTCCTGACTTTCAAGGGCAGTCACTTATTGCACAAGAGGTTTTTATTTTGTTAGAATGCAGTTTTTTATAAAAAGATATACTATGCACTACAACATCTGCTAAAATCAAATGCGCTATCTCGTAACACCAAGATCACAATATACAAAACACTGATTAGACCAGTTGTGCTGTATGGCTCTGCAACCTGGAGTACAACTAAAGGAGACGAAGCCTTGTTACAAACCTTTGAGAACAAAGTCTTAAGACGCATCTTTGGGCCCATTAGAGATACACAAAGTGGAGAGTGGAAAAGAAGAAGTAACAAAGACATTTATGATCTGTTTAAGTCCCCGCTAATCACTGGTATCATGAAGGCTAATAGACTACAATGGCTGGGGCATATAGAAAGAATGGAAGATAATAGGGAAACAAAACTCGCTTCCACTCAGGAAATAAATGACCGTAGACCCCGAGGTAGACCAAGAAGATGGTGGAGAGATAATACATATACAGACCTACAAGCACTTGGAATCAACGACTGGCAAGAGAAGGTCAGCCAGAGAGACGAATAGAGACGGATTGTATCGGCAGCAAAGAACCTCAATGGCTCGTAATGCTGAAGAAGAAGAAGAATGCAGATTTTGCTTGTCATATTCTGCTATGTATCTCAGTGATGCATCTTCTATATGATTTTATCTATGTGCCTAGATATCTGCATGTCTGCACTTGCCTCAAACTAACGTCATGTACTGTAATTGCACATTTAGACACACTTTGCTTCTTTGATATCACCATAACTTATGCCTTTCTATTATTCAAACTAAGGCCCATTCTTTCACTTTCTACAACAGCCGTATCTATCATTTCCTGTAGGTCGTTCTGACTTGTTGCTACCAAGACGGTGTCGTCAGCATAATGTAAGTTATTTATATTATGTCCACCAACCAGGATCCCTGCCATATTTTCTTAGATCTCATTATATATTCAAGAACACTCTATAGATAACAAAACAATCCGGATTTAAGCGGAACTGCATCACAATAGACTGTTAAGTTAAAAATATAAGAACACGAAGTATATAGTATATAGTTTAGCGATTCGCGATGTATATATTATCGTATACAAACATCATAAAGGAGCATAGGCTCCAGTTATTATAATTTAAGCCATTACCCACTTGGACAATAAACACCTTCAAATTAATATCCTTTTTGTGGCTGACTCAGTCACATGATTATTAATCCGCGCCAGGGATGGATCCTAACATAACTTCAATTCTGAGGTTAAACGTGTAGGGGTAATCGGAATGGTACAATCGTATGGAATCCAGGTATAACACATCGACAAACTGACACTGACAGTTTAAAGTGGCGTGAACACTTTTCCCTTTCAAATCAGCGGTATCATCCGCCGTTGTTTACATTTTGAGATTGTGCACACATTTTGTTTTAAAGTTAGTTGCATATCCTTTACAGGACGTCGCATTCAATCCTATTATTTTTTTACTGTGATTTCTTGGCAAGTTTACGTTCAGTGTTAGTAAACAGATAAACGGTGAACACATATATTGAACATCAGCAAAGTCGCAGCTATTGAGACACCAGGTGTTGGTAGAATCTTGACATTTGCAGATGATGTGCTGATGTACAGACAAGACAGAGATCAGGAAAGTTTGGCTGAAGATTTACAGGTGGCAGTAAACACGGTGACAGAGTGATGCAGGGACGCAGGGGCCGTCATAAACCCAGACAAGGCATTGGTTATGTGGCACTGCCTGGATAACCGGATTGTGAAGGCAGATGTACCATGTATTATATTGAATGGATGTCCTCTTAGTAGAGAAAGTAAATTGAAGTACTTGGGTATCACCTTCGACAGGTATATGTCTTTTAAAGATCACGTGGAAGCTTTGGTGTTCAAGGCCGGTAGGGGATTTAATGCTTTGAGGGCGATGGCAGCGACTGGGGTAGAGCAGAGAATGCTTTACAGGCTCTTTCAGCAGTTAATAATTTCTGTCATTGAGTATGGTTTGGGGCTGCTGACAGTATCGAAGAGCCAGCTTGAAAGTTTGGAGCACATACAAGATGCTGCCATGTGTGTGATTCTGAGGTCCACAAAGGATACACCATTTATATGCATGAAACATATCCTGGTGCTACCAACAACGGCGGATAGGCATAGGGTCCCTCAGACCAAATGGTACCTGAGAGTTGCTTCAGATAGGGATCACCCCCTGCATGAAACCATTGATATGGTCAAGGGTCATAGACTAAGACGAGGCAGGTCCTGGTGGCACAGGCAGAAATATCCATACATCAGGTTTGTGATCTAGAGACGATCAATCGTGAAAAAGAGTGGGTTGAAGTAAAGGCAGACGGACTGGTACAATGTAATAGTATCACTGGGCCGTGAGTGCAGAGAATGGGCAGCGGGCCGCACAGAGTTTGAGGTGCAACATCTGATCCAAAGTAATACACATCAAGGTGACATAGTGATCTATAATGATGGGTCAGTGGTGCGAAACAGGCGGAATGGTTGGGGTTTCATTGCAAAGGCTATTTTTCAGATTTTTTTTGTATTTTTAGGATCCTCGGCGGTGCTACGGAGTTCGTGCACTGAGCTGAGTTTCTCCAGACTCAGATTTGAGTTAGGAGGAGAACGGAGCACTTATGGGTTGCACCCGTGTGCCGTGATGTTGATCCATCGACTAAACAAACAAACAAACAAACAATTGCAAAGGCTAATGAACGATTCTTGAAATGGGAGAGTATGGCATATGAGGCTGCGACCTCCAGCATGCGAATGTAGGTGGAAGCAGTCACAGCGGCATTCCGTTGGTTAGAGGAGACCACTGCAACACACATTGTCTTCATCACGGATTCAAGGAGTATGCTTAGTAAAGTGGAGAAATAATGTTTCGTGTGGAATGGCTCACGTCACTTCAGAAGTCATAGATTGTAAGAATTGTATGGAATTTTCCCCCCGTCCATGCGGGAGTTCGGGGGAAATGAACAGACTGATAGGCTGGCAGGGAATGCACCTCTTGGTGGTCGATTATCTATGGACAAGGGAGAGGTGATCGTGCGCCTGTGGGGCCAGGTGGAGAAGGTGGAGGAACAGATTGAGAACCTGTAAGTGGGAAAGGATGAGATTGCGGCGGATAAGCAGGGGGATTTTGGTAGAATTCTATTAGATAGCAGTGGGAACGATTCATAGTATGACTCTTTGCTGGCTGTTGAACAAGGGGACGAAGCTCATAATGATGAAAGTTCTTAGCTCAACTAACTCAACATATATTGAAGATGGCCCAGCATATCCGGAAGAATAACAGGAGAAGACACACGAGAGGCAGAAGCTTCCTGTTGTACTTGCTCCACTGTGAAGTTTGTACTACTATATGCATTTGTGTGATGTTGCGAATTGTCTTTTTAATCGCACATTAAATTCTAGTAACGCGTTTAATGTATTATGGTAAACACCACACTTAACATCTATACTTCAACAATAAAGTTAAACTGATGTCAAAGCATTACAGATTAGGAAACACATATTATAATTACAGTACAGTTCTGATACAGGATTCTTATTGCATGTGTATAAGATATAACAAATTCTGCGTGTACGCAATTGTTTGACCTCAAGATAGTCAAAGTGCATCTAATTTTATCATTTAGCTGATTGTGTATTTGCATACTAACAATGTTCATTATAAATACGTGTGTAGTTTGTAAGATTACCATTACCGGTAACAAAAAGGTTTCTGGTTTACTGTAACAAAACACGGATCATTTGTTTCAAAAGAGAAGTTTGTTCTTTTTAGCAGGTAGGTCTATACTTGGTGTTCTTTTTTGTGTGCATTGTTTGGGACCGACTTTGGCGATCTTGTTTCTCCAATCGTCTCTGGGATCTGATATTTTAATAAAATTGCTGCTGCTAATATGATTATTTGTTACACAGCTGTTGCAGCTTTCTCTTGCTTGTTGGCTTATTATGTCTACTATATTCCCACAGGAGACTTATTTTTCCATTTCACCTCTTCAGCTGAAAAACAAAATTTCATGTCTTTTTTTCCGTATACAGTTCAGACCTGATAAGGCGAATTCACCCGCGACCCTAGAAATAGTTCTTCTTATAAGAAATTCATCATATAAAAGCGCAAGCATATAGTACTGCATTTACAACGTATAAATTATAATAACATATTGTTCTTCATAATATAAATTCGCCACATCCGAGATCGCCTTAAGCGGTTTGCATTATAGTTGTGATGGGTGATCTAGCAACACCTGTAGCTGTAACATATCTCATTATCTCAGCGTTTGTTTTCTTCTATGCCGAAAGTATTGTCAACATTTCTCTGTACACAAACAGACACACGCATGCGCGCGAGCACACACACACATACACACACAAACACACAAACACACTGTGTGTTTTCATTATTTCATTACGTACTGGGAGATAGGCTTGGTTGATGCGCTGAAACTGTTTCTTCTGACAGCGGCGTAGCGGGTTCGTTTCACACACCCACGAGTTGGACTTAATGTTGATTTCTCTTCCTTGACTTGGGGACGTGAAGTAAACGTAACTATTTAAGTCCGAGAAGGGTTCGTCTGACGGCGAGGGACACTGATAATAAGAAAAAGCCAACCCTTACGAAAAACAAGTAAACTAACTACGAGTAGTAGCAACTACTACTAGTAGTACGTACTTGTGGACTACACTCGAGTTCAAAGCGAGCGAATGAAAAATATGCATTATCCAGCATTTAGAAGCTGCACATAACTGTTTAATTTGGTTTAGTTATAAAGAATAACTTTTATTGCACACGGATATACCAATAAATGCTTCACTTTCCTCTCATACATCACGCAAGGATAATATTAATATCATCACGGTGCACGAACTCCGTAGAAGCGACGAGAATCCAAACGTGTGTATAGATGAATCATACATGCTATACATTTTCTGTGTATGAGATTTCTAATTTATTAATAACTAGCTGCCCGGCCTGGCTTCGCCTAGGCTCTGGCGGGGTTCTATCTATCTATCTATCTATCTATCTATCTATCTATCTATCTATCTATCTATCTATCTATCTATCTATCTATCTATCTATCTATCTATCTATCTATCTATCTATCTATCTATCTATCTATCTATGTATCTATGTATGTATCTATCTATGTATGTATGTATCTATCTATCTATCTATCTATCTATCTATCTATCTATCTATCTATCTATCTATCTATCTATCTATCTATCTATCTATCTATCTATCTATCTATCTATCTATCTGTTTGTCTGTCTGCTTGTCTGTCTGTCTGTCTGTCTGTCTGTCTGTCTGTATGTCTGACCCGGCCCGGCTTCGCCCAGCTCCTGGTGGGGAGCATTTCATTTAATTCATATAAGTAGTCATATAAGCTCCCGTTCCCGACTATCTATCTGTCTGTCTGTCTATCTGTCTGTCTGACCCGGCCCGGCTTCGCCCAGACCCTGATGGGGAGCATCTCATTTAATTCATATAAGTAGTCATATAAGCTCCCGTTCCCGACTATCTGTCTGTCTGTCTGTCTGTCCGACCCGGCCCGACTTCGCCCAGACCCTGGTGGGGAGCATCTCATTTAATTCATATAAGTAGTCATATAAACTCCCGCTCCCGATCTGTCTGTCTGTCTGTCTGTCTGTCTGTCTGTCTGTCTGTCTGTCTGGCTGGCTGGCTGGCTGTCTGTCTGTCTGTCTGTCTGTCTGTCTGTCTGTCTGTCTGTCTGTCTGTCTGTCTGTCTGTCTGTCTGTCTTTCTGTCTGTCTATCTGTCTGTCTGTCTGTCTGTCTGTCTGTCTGTCTGTCTGTCTGTCTATCTGTCTGTCTGTCTGTCTATGTATGTATGTATGTATGTTCGGACCGAACATAACAACAAAATATAGATAGAATAGAAGAATAGATAGAAAATATGATTGGAAGAGATCTATCTAAAGTAAACTTGGCTCCCGTTCCCGACTATCTGTCTGTCTGTCAGTCTGTCTATCTGTCTGTCTATCTGTCTGTCTGACCTGGCCCGGCTGCACCCAGTCCCTGGTGGGGAGCATCTCATTTAATTCATATAGATATCTATAGCCAGGGGACTTAACTTAAGATATAACAATGCTACTAAAAGTTATATCCCTTTTTTTCACACCTCAATGCCAATCACAAATTCTCAGTCAGAGGATATCGGCCACACGTTTCGACCGCGAAGGACACAAAGGAGGAGTTATAATACTTACACGAAATACAATACCTTGCAGCGAAGTATCTGTGATCTCTGACAACCAAACGGAAATTATAGGTGTTGATATAATGATAAAGGACGTGAAAATAAGAATCTACAATCTGTATAGCCCAGCAGATAAGGACCTTACACTCTCAAACATGAAAATAACTGACACAAACTGCATTATTGTCGGAGACTTTAATAGCCGTTCAGAAAGATGGGGATACCCAGATACTGACAAAAGAGGAGATGAATTGGAGGACTGGGAAATAGACTCAAATCTCCATCTACTCAACAAAGCGGATGACACAACGAGCTTCTACTCCAGAAGATGGCTTACCACTTCTACTCCAGACTTAGCTTTCTGCACAGGAGACATCCTCCACACAATCGATCGCCATGTGCTGGACCAATTAGCAGGTAGTGACCACAGACCAATCAAGCTTGTAATGGATATGGAGTATGTTCCACAGGAGCAAAAGCCCTTGCCCCGCTGGAATTACAAACGAGCAGATTGGGACAGATTTGCCATACTAACGGACAAATATTGTGGAAATATAAATACACGATATGGCAACATAAAGTAAATGGTGGAATGTCTAAACAAAGCAATAATACAAGATAATACAGGCGGCCACTGAGTCTATTCCAAGAGGAGTGAGGAAAAATTACAAACCATACTGGACTCAAGAACTACCAATTTTGGAGGACAAAGTTGAAGATGCCTGGAAGTCAGCAGAGAGAGAACAAACAACTGAGGCGAACATCTCTCTCAAAGCCATCTCAGCAAAATATAAAAGATAAAAAATAATCAAACAACAAAAGATTGTTGGAGGGAAAACACAGAAAACCTGAACTTTGACAGGGATGGAAACAAACTATGGAAACTAGGGAAAGCCATGAATAATGAAGGACCCAGAAACAAACAAATAACAATTAAACAAGGAAATGCCTTGCTTACAGGAAAAAAGGCTGCAAGCGCACTAATGGAACACTATGCCAGTGCAAACCACATTAATATTACAACCGAACAGAAGAAATCTATCAAAGATAAACATATACAGCATAGTAATACAAAGACAGCAGCAGAATATATGATGGCAAATCTAACAATGGAAGAAATGGAACAGGCAATGAATACCCTACAAAAGAAGAAATCACCAGGAAAGGGTGGAATCACAAATGAAATGCTAATAGGACTAGGCACTAAGGCAAAAAAAAAGAAACTACTAGCAGTCCTAAATTACAGCTGGAAGAGAGGAATAGTCCCACAGGCATGGAAGGAAGCTATACTGATACCAGTCCCAAAGAAAGGAAAAGACCTGGAAGAACCAAATGGCTATCGACCTATCAGCTTAGCTGTATAGGAAAATTAATGGAACGCATTATCAATGGGAGGCTAACATGGCATCTACAAGAAAACCAACTCTTAACACTACACCAAGCAGGATTAAGAAAGTACAGATCCACTGAAGATAAAATAACATATATAGCTCAGGAAATAGAGGATGCCTTCCAAGAGAAAAAGCACACACTAGTGGTCTGGATATATTTAGAAAAAGCATGCATGCTTGTGGGAAAATGTACAAATGGATCAGCCACTACCTTGAGAACAGAACTGCCAGGACAAAAGTACAAGGACAAACCAGCAAAATGATGCTGTTGGAGCAAGGTGTCCCTCAAGGAGGAGTTCTTTCACCAACATTATTCCTAGCATATATAAATGACATCACGGAAAATTATCCAGCCTGAGTACACACATCCTCTTTTGCAGATGACCTAGCCATATTAACATCTGAAGAATAAATTCGTACAGCTAACAGCAGAATACAGCAAGCCTTATTAGCGCTAGAGGACTGGTTAAAATCATGGCTAGTGAAGATAAGTGAGGAGAAAAGAACATGCAGTTTTCTCTCTCTCCAACAAAACTCAGCAACCTAAGCTGGTACTGAATGGAAAAATATTGCGCCATGAAGAAAATCTAAACTATCTAGAAGTCAACTTTGATCGTCGCATGACATGGAAGACACAGGTTGAGAAAAATCGAAGAAGAGCAAGGCAAAGAATGGCAATCATGAAAAAGCTTGCTGGTACAACGTGTCTTCTGCCTGTCTTTCTCCATTTTTATTCCAGCCCGTCCTGGCCTTGCTTGGGCTCTGACGTCATGTGGAGTCGTAATGGCAGAGCTCCTTTTCGGCGATAATTAAAACATTGTCGGTACCTTTCCAAATCAGCGCTCCATTTTCAAATTAGGATGATGCAAATTTCATCCTTCTTCTGAACTATCGACGCTAATTCCATCATTCTTCAAATTTGAATGTGATTATGATGGTGGTGGTTGTTGGCGCTGTTGCTTGCTATCTGCAGGGTAGTGCGGGGAAATTTAAACAACGATGTAGAGGTTTGCAAGATGTATACAACAATCATTAATCTCCTATTTGGGTAAGATTTTTTAAAATCATAGTTTATCAAAGACTATAATTTTGCTTGGAAAAAGAAGAACATCATCACCTAGTGCCCTGTCGGCAGGCGTAGGCGATCATGCCTCTCCACAAAATACGATCTCCGACGTCATGGATCAATTCGTGTGTTGACTCCCTTCCATGCCATGGCACAAGACTGTCAATAAACTGTTCATGCTGTCTTCCTCTATCTCTCTTTCCGCACATCTTTCTGGTTTCACAACATGTTCCAGTTTTTGTCTTCTCATAACGTGGCCAAAAAACGAGGGCTGCCTCTTTCTGATGTTTGTGATAAGCTGTCTTTGCGACACAAGTTCCCTTAAAACATCCTGATTGCTCCTTTTGGCTGTCCAACTAATTTTCAGCATTCTTCTATACAACCACATCTCCAAGGCTTTCAGGGATTTTTTCGCATGTGTGCTAATTGCCCAGGACTCACAGCCGTATGTTAAAACTGGTTCTATGTAACATGCAAGAATTCTTTTCCTGACTTTCAAGGGCAGTCACTTATTGCACAAGAGGTTTTTATTTTGTTAGAATGCAGTTTTTTATAAAAAGATATACTATGCACTACAACATCTGCTAAAATCAAATGCGCTATCTCGTAACACCAAGATCACAATATACAAAACACTGATTAGACCAGTTGTGCTGTATGGCTCTGCAACCTGGAGTACAACTAAAGGAGACGAAGCCTTGTTACAAACCTTTGAGAACAAAGTCTTAAGACGCATCTTTGGGCCCATTAGAGATACACAAAGTGGAGAGTGGAAAAGAAGAAGTAACAAAGACATTTATGATCTGTTTAAGTCCCCGCTAATCACTGGTATCATGAAGGCTAATAGACTACAATGGCTGGGGCATATAGAAAGAATGGAAGATAATAGGGAAACAAAACTCGCTTCCACTCAGGAAATAAATGACCGTAGACCCCGAGGTAGACCAAGAAGATGGTGGAGAGATAATACATATACAGACCTACAAGCACTTGGAATCAACGACTGGCAAGAGAAGGTCAGCCAGAGAGACGAATAGAGACGGATTGTATCGGCAGCAAAGAACCTCAATGGCTCGTAATGCTGAAGAAGAAGAAGAATGCAGATTTTGCTTGTCATATTCTGCTATGTATCTCAGTGATGCATCTTCTATATGATTTTATCTATGTGCCTAGATATCTGCATGTCTGCACTTGCCTCAAACTAACGTCATGTACTGTAATTGCACATTTAGACACACTTTGCTTCTTTGATATCACCATAACTTATGCCTTTCTATTATTCAAACTAAGGCCCATTCTTTCACTTTCTACAACAGCCGTATCTATCATTTCCTGTAGGTCGTTCTGACTTGTTGCTACCAAGACGGTGTCGTCAGCATAATGTAAGTTATTTATATTATGTCCACCAACCAGGATCCCTGCCATATTTTCTTAGATCTCATTATATATTCAAGAACACTCTATAGATAACAAAACAATCCGGATTTAAGCGGAACTGCATCACAATAGACTGTTAAGTTAAAAATATAAGAACACGAAGTATATAGTATATAGTTTAGCGATTCGCGATGTATATATTATCGTATACAAACATCATAAAGGAGCATAGGCTCCAGTTATTATAATTTAAGCCATTACCCACTTGGACAATAAACACCTTCAAATTAATATCCTTTTTGTGGCTGACTCAGTCACATGATTATTAATCCGCGCCAGGGATGGATCCTAACATAACTTCAATTCTGAGGTTAAACGTGTAGGGGTAATCGGAATGGTACAATCGTATGGAATCCAGGTATAACACATCGACAAACTGACACTGACAGTTTAAAGTGGCGTGAACACTTTTCCCTTTCAAATCAGCAGTATCATCCGCCGTTGTTTACATTTTGAGATTGTGCACACATTTTGTTTTAAAGTTAGTTGCATATCCTTTACAGGACGTCGCATTCAATCCTATTATTTTTTTACTGTGATTTCTTGGCAAGTTTACGTTCAGTGTTAGTAAACAGATAAACGGTGAACACATATATTGAACATCAGCAAAGTCGCAGCTATTGAGACACCAGGTGTTGGTAGAATCTTGACATTTGCAGATGATGTGCTGATGTACAGACAAGACAGAGATCAGGAAAGTTTGGCTGAAGATTTACAGGTGGCAGTAAACACGGTGACAGAGTGATGCAGGGACGCAGGGGCCGTCATAAACCCAGACAAGGCATTGGTTATGTGGCACTGCCTGGATAACCGGATTGTGAAGGCAGATGTACCATGTATTATATTGAATGGATGTCCTCTTAGTAGAGAAAGTAAATTGAAGTACTTGGGTATCACCTTCGACAGGTATATGTCTTTTAAAGATCACGTGGAAGCTTTGGTGTTCAAGGCCGGTAGGGGATTTAATGCTTTGAGGGCGATGGCAGCGACTGGGGTAGAGCAGAGAATGCTTTACAGGCTCTTTCAGCAGTTAATAATTTCTGTCATTGAGTATGGTTTGGGGCTGCTGACAGTATCGAAGAGCCAGCTTGAAAGTTTGGAGCACATACAAGATGCTGCCATGTGTGTGATTCTGAGGTCCACAAAGGATACACCATTTATATGCATGAAACATATCCTGGTGCTACCAACAACGGCGGATAGGCATAGGGTCCCTCAGACCAAATGGTACCTGAGAGTTGCTTCAGATAGGGATCACCCCCTGCATGAAACCATTGATATGGTCAAGGGTCATAGACTAAGACGAGGCAGGTCCTGGTGGCACAGGCAGAAATATCCATACATCAGGTTTGTGATCTAGAGACGATCAATCGTGAAAAAGAGTGGGTTGAAGTAAAGGCAGACGGACTGGTACAATGTAATAGTATCACTGGGCCGTGAGTGCAGAGAATGGGCAGCGGGCCGCACAGAGTTTGAGGTGCAACATCTGATCCAAAGTAATACACATCAAGGTGACATAGTGATCTATAATGATGGGTCAGTGGTGCGAAACAGGCGGAATGGTTGGGGTTTCATTGCAAAGGCTATTTTTCAGATTTTTTTTGTATTTTTAGGATCCTCGGCGGTGCTACGGAGTTCGTGCACTGAGCTGAGTTTCTCCAGACTCAGATTTGAGTTAGGAGGAGAACGGAGCACTTATGGGTTGCACCCGTGTGCCGTGATGTTGATCCATCGACTAAACAAACAAACAAACAAACAATTGCAAAGGCTAATGAACGATTCTTGAAATGGGAGAGTATGGCATATGAGGCTGCGACCTCCAGCATGCGAATGTAGGTGGAAGCAGTCACAGCGGCATTCCGTTGGTTAGAGGAGACCACTGCAACACACATTGTCTTCATCACGGATTCAAGGAGTATGCTTAGTAAAGTGGAGAAATAATGTTTCGTGTGGAATGGCTCACGTCACTTCAGAAGTCATAGATTGTAAGAATTGTATGGAATTTTCCCCCCGTCCATGCGGGAGTTCGGGGGAAATGAACAGACTGATAGGCTGGCAGGGAATGCACCTCTTGGTGGTCGATTATCTATGGACAAGGGAGAGGTGATCGTGCGCCTGTGGGGCCAGGTGGAGAAGGTGGAGGAACAGATTGAGAACCTGTAAGTGGGAAAGGATGAGATTGCGGCGGATAAGCAGGGGGATTTTGGTAGAATTCTATTAGATAGCAGTGGGAACGATTCATAGTATGACTCTTTGCTGGCTGTTGAACAAGGGGACGAAGCTCATAATGATGAAAGTTCTTAGCTCAACTAACTCAACATATATTGAAGATGGCCCAGCATATCCGGAAGAATAACAGGAGAAGACACACGAGAGGCAGAAGCTTCCTGTTGTACTTGCTCCACTGTGAAGTTTGTACTACTATATGCATTTGTGTGATGTTGCGAATTGTCTTTTTAATCGCACATTAAATTCTAGTAACGCGTTTAATGTATTATGGTAAACACCACACTTAACATCTATACTTCAACAATAAAGTTAAACTGATGTCAAAGCATTACAGATTAGGAAACACATATTATAATTACAGTACAGTTCTGATACAGGATTCTTATTGCATGTGTATAAGATATAACAAATTCTGCGTGTACGCAATTGTTTGACCTCAAGATAGTCAAAGTGCATCTAATTTTATCATTTAGCTGATTGTGTATTTGCATACTAACAATGTTCATTATAAATACGTGTGTAGTTTGTAAGATTACCATTACCGGTAACAAAAAGGTTTCTGGTTTACTGTAACAAAACACGGATCATTTGTTTCAAAAGAGAAGTTTGTTCTTTTTAGCAGGTAGGTCTATACTTGGTGTTCTTTTTTGTGTGCATTGTTTGGGACCGACTTTGGCGATCTTGTTTCTCCAATCGTCTCTGGGATCTGATATTTTAATAAAATTGCTGCTGCTAATATGATTATTTGTTACACAGCTGTTGCAGCTTTCTCTTGCTTGTTGGCTTATTATGTCTACTATATTCCCACAGGAGACTTATTTTTCCATTTCACCTCTTCAGCTGAAAAACAAAATTTCATGTCTTTTTTTCCGTATACAGTTCAGACCTGATAAGGCGAATTCACCCGCGACCCTAGAAATAGTTCTTCTTATAAGAAATTCATCATATAAAAGCGCAAGCATATAGTACTGCATTTACAACGTATAAATTATAATAACATATTGTTCTTCATAATATAAATTCGCCACATCCGAGATCGCCTTAAGCGGTTTGCATTATAGTTGTGATGGGTGATCTAGCAACACCTGTAGCTGTAACATATCTCATTATCTCAGCGTTTGTTTTCTTCTATGCCGAAAGTATTGTCAACATTTCTCTGTACACAAACAGACACACGCATGCGCGCGAGCACACACACACATACACACACAAACACACAAACACACTGTGTGTTTTCATTATTTCATTACGTACTGGGAGATAGGCTTGGTTGATGCGCTGAAACTGTTTCTTCTGACAGCGGCGTAGCGGGTTCGTTTCACACACCCACGAGTTGGACTTAATGTTGATTTCTCTTCCTTGACTTGGGGACGTGAAGTAAACGTAACTATTTAAGTCCGAGAAGGGTTCGTCTGACGGCGAGGGACACTGATAATAAGAAAAAGCCAACCCTTACGAAAAACAAGTAAACTAACTACGAGTAGTAGCAACTACTACTAGTAGTACGTACTTGTGGACTACACTCGAGTTCAAAGCGAGCGAATGAAAAATATGCATTATCCAGCATTTAGAAGCTGCACATAACTGTTTAATTTGGTTTAGTTATAAAGAATAACTTTTATTGCACACGGATATACCAATAAATGCTTCACTTTCCTCTCATACATCACGCAAGGATAATATTAATATCATCACGGTGCACGAACTCCGTAGAAGCGACGAGAATCCAAACGTGTGTATAGATGAATCATACATGCTATACATTTTCTGTGTATGAGATTTCTAATTTATTAATAACTAGCTGCCCGGCCTGGCTTCGCCTAGGCTCTGGCGGGGTTCTATCTATCTATCTATCTATCTATCTATCTATCTATCTATCTATCTATCTATCTATCTATCTATCTATCTATCTATCTATCTATCTATCTATCTATCTATCTATCTATCTATCTATGTATCTATCTATGTATCTATCTATGTATGTATGTATCTATCTATCTATCTATCTATCTATCTATCTATCTATCTATCTATCTATCTATCTATCTATCTATCTATCTATCTATCTATCTATCTATCTATCTGTTTGTCTGTCTGCTTGTCTGTCTGTCTGTCTGTCTGTCTGTCTGTCTGTATGTCTGACCCGGCCCGGCTTCGCCCAGCTCTTGGTGGGGAGCATTTCATTTAATTCATATAAGTAGTCATATAAGCTCCCGTTCCCGACTATCTATCTGTCTGTCTGTCTATCTGTCTGTCTGACCCGGCCCGGCTTCGCCCAGACCCTGATGGGGAGCATCTCATTTAATTCATATAAGTAGTCATATAAGCTCCCGTTCCCGACTATCTGTCTGTCTGTCTGTCTGTCCGACCCGGCCCGACTTCGCCCAGACCCTGGTGGGGAGCATCTCATTTAATTCATATAAGTAGTCATATAAACTCCCGCTCCCGATCTGTCTGTCTGTCTGTCTGTCTGTCTGTCTGTCTGTCTGTCTGGCTGGCTGTCTGTCTGTCTGTCTGTCTGTCTGTCTGTCTGTCTGTCTGTCTGTCTGTCTGTCTGTCTGTCTGTCTGTCTGTCTGTCTGTCTGTCTGTCTGTCTGTCTGTCTGTCTGTCTGTCTGTCTGTCTGTCTGTCTGTCTGTCTGTCTGTCTGTCTGTCTATCTGTCTGTCTGTCTGTCTATGTATGTATGTATGTATGTTCGGACCGAACATAACAACAAAATATAGATAGAATAGAAGAATAGATAGAAAATATGATTGGAAGAGATCTATCTAAAGTAAACTTGGCTCCCGTTCCCGACTATCTGTCTGTCTGTCAGTCTGTCTATCTGTCTGTCTATCTGTCTGTCTGACCTGGCCCGGCTGCACCCAGTCCCTGGTGGGGAGCATCTCATTTAATTCATATAGATATCTATAGCCAGGGGACTTAACTTAAGATATAACAATGCTACTAAAAGTTATATCCCTTTTTTTCACACCTCAATGCCAATCACAAATTCTCAGTCAGAGGATATCGGCCACACGTTTCGACCGCGAAGGACACAAAGGAGGAGTTATAATACTTACACGAAATACAATACCTTGCAGCGAAGTATCTGTGATCTCTGACAACCAAACGGAAATTATAGGTGTTGATATAATGATAAAGGACGTGAAAATAAGAATCTACAATCTGTATAGCCCAGCAGATAAGGACCTTACACTCTCAAACATGAAAATAACTGACACAAACTGCATTATTGTCGGAGACTTTAATAGCCGTTCAGAAAGATGGGGATACCCAGATACTGACAAAAGAGGAGATGAATTGGAGGACTGGGAAATAGACTCAAATCTCCATCTACTCAACAAAGCGGATGACACACAGAGCTTCTACTCCAGAAGATGGCTTATCACTTCTACTCCAGACTTAGCTTTCTGCACAGGAGACATCCTCCACACAATCGATCGCCATGTGCTGGACCAATTAGCAGGTAGTGACCACAGACCAATCAAGCTTGTAATGGATATGGAGTATGTTCCACAGGAGCAAAAGCCCTTGCCCCGCTGGAATTACAAACGAGCAGATTGGGACAGATTTGCCATACTAACGGACAAATATTGTGGAAATATAAATACACGATATGGCAACATAAAGTAAATGGTGGAATGTCTAAACAAAGCAATAATACAAGATAATACAGGCGGCCACTGAGTCTATTCCAAGAGGAGTGAGGAAAAATTACAAACCATACTGGACTCAAGAACTACCAATTTTGGAGGACAAAGTTGAAGATGCCTGGAAGTCAGCAGAGAGAGAACAAACAACTGAGGCGAACATCTCTCTCAAAGCCATCTCAGCAAAATATAAAAGATAAAAAATAATCAAACAACAAAAGATTGTTGGAGGGAAAACACAGAAAACCTGAACTTTGACAGGGATGGAAACAAACTATGGAAACTAGGGAAAGCCATGAATAATGAAGGACCCAGAAACAAACAAATAACAATTAAACAAGGAAATGCCTTGCTTACAGGAAAAAAGGCTGCAAGCGCACTAATGGAACACTATGCCAGTGCAAACCACATTAATATTACAACCGAACAGAAGAAATCTATCAAAGATAAACATATACAGCATAGTAATACAAAGACAGCAGCAGAATATATGATGGCAAATCTAACAATGGAAGAAATGGAACAGGCAATGAATACCCTACAAAAGAAGAAATCACCAGGAAAGGGTGGAATCACAAATGAAATGCTAATAGGACTAGGCACTAAGGCAAAAAAAAAGAAACTACTAGCAGTCCTAAATTACAGCTGGAAGAGAGGAATAGTCCCACAGGCATGGAAGGAAGCTATACTGATACCAGTCCCAAAGAAAGGAAAAGACCTGGAAGAACCAAATGGCTATCGACCTATCAGCTTAGCTGTATAGGAAAATTAATGGAACGCATTATCAATGGGAGGCTAACATGGCATCTACAAGAAAACCAACTCTTAACACTACACCAAGCAGGATTAAGAAAGTACAGATCCACTGAAGATAAAATAACATATATAGCTCAGGAAATAGAGGATGCCTTCCAAGAGAAAAAGCACACACTAGTGGTCTGGATATATTTAGAAAAAGCATGCATGCTTGTGGGAAAATGTACAAATGGATCAGCCACTACCTTGAGAACAGAACTGCCAGGACAAAAGTACAAGGACAAACCAGCAAAATGATGCTGTTGGAGCAAGGTGTCCCTCAAGGAGGAGTTCTTTCACCAACATTATTCCTAGCATATATAAATGACATCACGGAAAATTATCCAGCCTGAGTACACACATCCTCTTTTGCAGATGACCTAGCCATATTAACATCTGAAGAATAAATTCGTACAGCTAACAGCAGAATACAGCAAGCCTTATTAGCGCTAGAGGACTGGTTAAAATCATGGCTAGTGAAGATAAGTGAGGAGAAAAGAACATGCAGTTTTCTCTCTCTCCAACAAAACTCAGCAACCTAAGCTGGTACTGAATGGAAAAATATTGCGCCATGAAGAAAATCTAAACTATCTAGAAGTCAACTTTGATCGTCGCATGACATGGAAGACACAGGTTGAGAAAAATCGAAGAAGAGCAAGGCAAAGAATGGCAATCATGAAAAAGCTTGCTGGTACAACGTGTCTTCTGCCTGTCTTTCTCCATTTTTATTCCAGCCCGTCCTGGCCTTGCTTGGGCTCTGACGTCATGTGGAGTCGTAATGGCAGAGCTCCTTTTCGGCGATAATTAAAACATTGTCGGTACCTTTCCAAATCAGCGCTCCATTTTCAAATTAGGATGATGCAAATTTCATCCTTCTTCTGAACTATCGACGCTAATTCCATCATTCTTCAAATTTGAATGTGATTATGATGGTGGTGGTTGTTGGCGCTGTTGCTTGCTATCTGCAGGGTAGTGCGGGGAAATTTAAACAACGATGTAGAGGTTTGCAAGATGTATACAACAATCATTAATCTCCTATTTGGGTAAGATTTTTTAAAATCATAGTTTATCAAAGACTATAATTTTGCTTGGAAAAAGAAGAACATCATCACCTAGTGCCCTGTCGGCAGGCGTAGGCGATCATGCCTCTCCACAAAATACGATCTCCGACGTCATGGATCAATTCGTGTGTTGACTCCCTTCCATGCCATGGCACAAGACTGTCAATAAACTGTTCATGCTGTCTTCCTCTATCTCTCTTTCCGCACATCTTTCTGGTTTCACAACATGTTCCAGTTTTTGTCTTCTCATAACGTGGCCAAAAAACGAGGGCTGCCTCTTTCTGATGTTTGTGATAAGCTGTCTTTGCGACACAAGTTCCCTTAAAACATCCTGATTGCTCCTTTTGGCTGTCCAACTAATTTTCAGCATTCTTCTATACAACCACATCTCCAAGGCTTTCAGGGATTTTTTCGCATGTGTGCTAATTGCCCAGGACTCACAGCCGTATGTTAAAACTGGTTCTATGTAACATGCAAGAATTCTTTTCCTGACTTTCAAGGGCAGTCACTTATTGCACAAGAGGTTTTTATTTTGTTAGAATGCAGTTTTTTATAAAAAGATATACTATGCACTACAACATCTGCTAAAATCAAATGCGCTATCTCGTAACACCAAGATCACAATATACAAAACACTGATTAGACCAGTTGTGCTGTATGGCTCTGCAACCTGGAGTACAACTAAAGGAGACGAAGCCTTGTTACAAACCTTTGAGAACAAAGTCTTAAGACGCATCTTTGGGCCCATTAGAGATACACAAAGTGGAGAGTGGAAAAGAAGAAGTAACAAAGACATTTATGATCTGTTTAAGTCCCCGCTAATCACTGGTATCATGAAGGCTAATAGACTACAATGGCTGGGGCATATAGAAAGAATGGAAGATAATAGGGAAACAAAACTCGCTTCCACTCAGGAAATAAATGACCGTAGACCCCGAGGTAGACCAAGAAGATGGTGGAGAGATAATACATATACAGACCTACAAGCACTTGGAATCAACGACTGGCAAGAGAAGGTCAGCCAGAGAGACGAATAGAGACGGATTGTATCGGCAGCAAAGAACCTCAATGGCTCGTAATGCTGAAGAAGAAGAAGAATGCAGATTTTGCTTGTCATATTCTGCTATGTATCTCAGTGATGCATCTTCTATATGATTTTATCTATGTGCCTAGATATCTGCATGTCTGCACTTGCCTCAAACTAACGTCATGTACTGTAATTGCACATTTAGACACACTTTGCTTCTTTGATATCACCATAACTTATGCCTTTCTATTATTCAAACTAAGGCCCATTCTTTCACTTTCTACAACAGCCGTATCTATCATTTCCTGTAGGTCGTTCTGACTTGTTGCTACCAAGACGGTGTCGTCAGCATAATGTAAGTTATTTATATTATGTCCACCAACCAGGATCCCTGCCATATTTTCTTAGATCTCATTATATATTCAAGAACACTCTATAGATAACAAAACAATCCGGATTTAAGCGGAACTGCATCACAATAGACTGTTAAGTTAAAAATATAAGAACACGAAGTATATAGTATATAGTTTAGCGATTCGCGATGTATATATTATCGTATACAAACATCATAAAGGAGCATAGGCTCCAGTTATTATAATTTAAGCCATTACCCACTTGGACAATAAACACCTTCAAATTAATATCCTTTTTGTGGCTGACTCAGTCACATGATTATTAATCCGCGCCAGGGATGGATCCTAACATAACTTCAATTCTGAGGTTAAACGTGTAGGGGTAATCGGAATGGTACAATCGTATGGAATCCAGGTATAACACATCGACAAACTGACACTGACAGTTTAAAGTGGCGTGAACACTTTTCCCTTTCAAATCAGCAGTATCATCCGCCGTTGTTTACATTTTGAGATTGTGCACACATTTTGTTTTAAAGTTAGTTGCATATCCTTTACAGGACGTCGCATTCAATCCTATTATTTTTTTACTGTGATTTCTTGGCAAGTTTACGTTCAGTGTTAGTAAACAGATAAACGGTGAACACATATATTGAACATCAGCAAAGTCGCAGCTATTGAGACACCAGGTGTTGGTAGAATCTTGACATTTGCAGATGATGTGCTGATGTACAGACAAGACAGAGATCAGGAAAGTTTGGCTGAAGATTTACAGGTGGCAGTAAACACGGTGACAGAGTGATGCAGGGACGCAGGGGCCGTCATAAACCCAGACAAGGCATTGGTTATGTGGCACTGCCTGGATAACCGGATTGTGAAGGCAGATGTACCATGTATTATATTGAATGGATGTCCTCTTAGTAGAGAAAGTAAATTGAAGTACTTGGGTATCACCTTCGACAGGTATATGTCTTTTAAAGATCACGTGGAAGCTTTGGTGTTCAAGGCCGGTAGGGGATTTAATGCTTTGAGGGCGATGGCAGCGACTGGGGTAGAGCAGAGAATGCTTTACAGGCTCTTTCAGCAGTTAATAATTTCTGTCATTGAGTATGGTTTGGGGCTGCTGACAGTATCGAAGAGCCAGCTTGAAAGTTTGGAGCACATACAAGATGCTGCCATGTGTGTGATTCTGAGGTCCACAAAGGATACACCATTTATATGCATGAAACATATCCTGGTGCTACCAACAACGGCGGATAGGCATAGGGTCCCTCAGACCAAATGGTACCTGAGAGTTGCTTCAGATAGGGATCACCCCCTGCATGAAACCATTGATATGGTCAAGGGTCATAGACTAAGACGAGGCAGGTCCTGGTGGCACAGGCAGAAATATCCATACATCAGGTTTGTGATCTAGAGACGATCAATCGTGAAAAAGAGTGGGTTGAAGTAAAGGCAGACGGACTGGTACAATGTAATAGTATCACTGGGCCGTGAGTGCAGAGAATGGGCAGCGGGCCGCACAGAGTTTGAGGTGCAACATCTGATCCAAAGTAATACACATCAAGGTGACATAGTGATCTATAATGATGGGTCAGTGGTGCGAAACAGGCGGAATGGTTGGGGTTTCATTGCAAAGGCTATTTTTCAGATTTTTTTTGTATTTTTAGGATCCTCGGCGGTGCTACGGAGTTCGTGCACTGAGCTGAGTTTCTCCAGACTCAGATTTGAGTTAGGAGGAGAACGGAGCACTTATGGGTTGCACCCGTGTGCCGTGATGTTGATCCATCGACTAAACAAACAAACAAACAAACAAACAATTGCAAAGGCTAATGAACGATTCTTGAAATGGGAGAGTAAGGCATATGAGGCTGCGACCTCCAGCATGCGAATGTAGGTGGAAGCAGTCACAGCGGCATTCCGTTGGTTAGAGGAGACCACTGCAACACACATTGTCTTCACCACGGATTCAAGGAGTATGCTTAGTAAAGTGGAGAAATAATGTTTCGTGTGGAATGGCTCACGTCACTTCAGAAGTCATAGATTGTAAGAATTGTATGGAATTTTTCCCCCGTCCATGCGGGAGTTCGGGGGAAATGAACAGACTGATAGGCTGGCAGGGAATGCACCTCTTGGTGGTCGATTATCTATGGACAAGGGAGAGGTGATCGTGCGCCTGTGGGGCCAGGTGGAGAAGGTGGAGGAACAGATTGAGAACCTGTAAGTGGGAAAGGATGAGATTGCGGCGGATAAGCAGGGGGATTTTGGTAGAATTCTATTAGATAGCAGTGGGAACGATTCATAGTATGACTCTTTGCTGGCTGTTGAACAAGGGGACGAAGCTCATAATGATGAAAGTTCTTAGCTCAACTAACTCAACATATATTGAAGATGGCCCAGCATATCCGGAAGAATAACAGGAGAAGACACACGAGAGGCAGAAGCTTCCTGTTGTACTTGCTCCACTGTGAAGTTTGTACTACTATATGCATTTGTGTGATGTTGCGAATTGTCTTTTTAATCGCACATTAAATTCTAGTAACGCGTTTAATGTATTATGGTAAACACCACACTTAACATCTATACTTCAACAATAAAGTTAAACTGATGTCAAAGCATTACAGATTAGGAAACACATATTATAATTACAGTACAGTTCTGATACAGGATTCTTATTGCATGTGTATAAGATATAACAAATTCTGCGTGTACGCAATTGTTTGACCTCAAGATAGTCAAAGTGCATCTAATTTTATCATTTAGCTGATTGTGTATTTGCATACTAACAATGTTCATTATAAATACGTGTGTAGTTTGTAAGATTACCATTACCGGTAACAAAAAGGTTTCTGGTTTACTGTAACAAAACACGGATCATTTGTTTCAAAAGAGAAGTTTGTTCTTTTTAGCAGGTAGGTCTATACTTGGTGTTCTTTTTTGTGTGCATTGTTTGGGACCGACTTTGGCGATCTTGTTTCTCCAATCGTCTCTGGGATCTGATATTTTAATAAAATTGCTGCTGCTAATATGATTATTTGTTACACAGCTGTTGCATCTTTCTCTTGCTTGTTGGCTTATTATGTCTACTATATTCCCACAGGAGACTTATTTTTCCATTTCACCTCTTCAGCTGAAAAACAAAATTTCATGTCTTTTTTTCCGTATACAGTTCAGACCTGATAAGGCGAATTCACCCGCGACCCTAGAAATAGTTCTTCTTATAAGAAATTCATCATATAAAAGCGCAAGCATATAGTACTGCATTTACAACGTATAAATTATAATAACATATTGTTCTTCATAATATAAATTCGCCACATCCGAGATCGCCTTAAGCGGTTTGCATTATAGTTGTGATGGGTGATCTAGCAACACCTGTAGCTGTAACATATCTCATTATCTCAGCGTTTGTTTTCTTCTATGCCGAAAGTATTGTCAACATTTCTCTGTACACAAACAGACACACGCATGCGCGCGAGCACACACACACATACACACACAAACACACACACACACTGTGTGTTTTCATTATTTCATTACGTACTGGGAGATAGGCTGGTTGATGCGCTGAAACTGTTTCTTCTGACAGCGGCGTAGCGGGTTCGTTTCACACACCCACGAGTTGGACTTAATGTTGATTTCTCTTCCTTGACTTGGGGACGTGAAGTAAACGTAACTATTTAAGTCCGAGAAGGGTTCGTCTGACGGCGAGGGACACTGATAATAAGAAAAAGCCAACCCTTACGAAAAACAAGTAAACTAACTACGAGTAGTAGCAACTACTACTAGTAGTACGTACTTGTGGACTACACTCGAGTTCAAAGCGAGCGAATGAAAAATATGCATTATCCAGCATTTAGAAGCTGCACATAACTGTTTAATTTGGTTTAGTTATAAAGAATAACTTTTATTGCACACGGATATACCAATAAATGCTTCACTTTCCTCTCATACATCACGCAAGGATAATATTAATATCATCACGGTGCACGAACTCCGTAGAAGCGACGAGAATCCAAACGTGTGTATAGATGAATCATACATGCTATACATTTTCTGTGTATGAGTTTTCTAATTTATTAATAACTAGCTGCCCGGCCTGGCTTCGCCTAGGCTCTGGCGGGGTTCTATCTATCTATCTATCTATCTATCTATCTATCTATCTATCTATCTATCTATCTATCTATCTATCTATCTATCTATCTATCTATCTATCTATCTATCTGTTTGTCTGTCTGCTTGTCTGTCTGTCTGTCTGTCTGTATGTCTGACCCGGCCCGGCTTCGCCCAGCTCCTGGTGGGGAGCATTTCATTTAATTCATATAAGTAGTCATATAAGCTCCCGTTCCCGACTATCTATCTGTCTGTCTGTTTGTCTGTCTGTCTATCTGTCTGTCTGACCCGGCCCAGCTTCGCCCAGACCCTGATGGGGAGCATCTCATTTAATTCATATAAGTAGTCATATAAGCTCCCGTTCCCGACTATCTGTCTGTCCGACCCGGCCCGACTTCGCCCAGACCCTGGTGGGGAGCATCTCATTTAATTCATATAAGTAGTCATATAAACTCCCGCTCCCGATCTGTCTGTCTGTCTGTCTGTCTGGCTGTCTGTCTGTCTGTCTGTCTGTCTGTCTGTCTATCTGTCTGTCTGTCTGTCTATGTATGTATGTATGTATGTTCGGACCGAACATAACAACAAAATATAGATAGAATAGAAGAATAGATAGAAAATATGATTGGAAGAGATCTATCTAAAGTAAACTTGGCTCCCGTTCCCGACTATCTGTCTGTCTGTCAGTCTGTCTATCTGTCTGTCTATCTGTCTGTCTGACCTGGCCCGGCTGCACCCAGTCCCTGGTGGGGAGCATCTCATTTAATTCATATAGATATCTATAGCCAGGGGACTTAACTTAAGATATAACAATGCTACTAAAAGTTATATCCCTTTTTTCACACCTCAATGCCAATCACAAATTCTCAGTCAGAGGATATCGGCCACACGTTTCGACCGCGAAGGACACAAAGGAGGAGTTATAATACTTACACGAAATACAATACCTTGCAGCGAAGTATCTGTGATCTCTGACAACCAAACGGAAATTATAGGTGTTGATATAATGATAAAGGACGTGAAAATAAGAATCTACAATCTGTATAGCCCAGCAGATAAGGACCTTACACTCTCAAACATGAAAATAACTGACACAAACTGCATTATTGTCGGAGACTTTAATAGCCGTTCAGAAAGATGGGGATACCCAGATACTGACAAAAGAGGAGATGAATTGGAGGACTGGGAAATAGACTCAAATCTCCATCTACTCAACAAAGCGGATGACACACCGAGCTTCTACTCCAGAAGATGGCTTACCACTTCTACTCCAGACTTAGCTTTCTGCACAGGAGACATCCTCCACACAATCGATCGCCATGTGCTGGACCAATTAGCAGGTAGTGATCACAGACCAATCAAGCTTGTAATGGATATGGAGTATGTTCCACAGGAGCAAAAGCCCTTGCCCCGCTGGAATTACAAACGAGCAGATTGGGACAGATTTGCCATACTAACGGACAAATATTGTGGAAATATAAATACACGATATGGCAACATAAAGTAAATGGTGGAATGTCTAAACAAAGCAATAATACAAGATAATACAGGCGGCCACTGAGTCTATTCCAAGAGGAGTGAGGAAAAATTACAAACCATACTGGACTCAAGAACTACCAATTTTGGAGGACAAAGTTGAAGATGCCTGGAAGTCAGCAGAGAGAGAACAAACAACTGAGGCGAACATCTCTCTCAAAGCCATCTCAGCAAAATATAAAAGATAAAAAATAATCAAACAACAAAAGATTGTTGGAGGGAAAACACAGAAAACCTGAACTTTGACAGGGATGGAAACAAACTATGGAAACTAGGGAAAGCCATGAATAATGAAGGACCCAGAAACAAACAAATAACAATTAAACAAGGAAATGCCTTGCTTACAGGAAAAAAGGCTGCAAGCGCACTAATGGAACACTATGCCAGTGCAAACCACATTAATATTACAACCGAACAGAAGAAATCTATCAAAGATAAACATATACAGCATAGTAATACAAAGACAGCAGCAGAATATATGATGGCAAATCTAACAATGGAAGAAATGGAACAGGCAATGAATACCCTACAAAAGAAGAAATCACCAGGAAAGGGTGGAATCACAAATGAAATGCTAATAGGACTAGGCACTAAGGCAAAAAAAAAGAAACTACTAGCAGTCCTAAATTACAGCTGGAAGAGAGGAATAGTCCCACAGGCATGGAAGGAAGCTATACTGATACCAGTCCCAAAGAAAGGAAAAGACCTGGAAGAACCAAATGGCTATCGACCTATCAGCTTAGCTGTATAGGAAAATTAATGGAACGCATTATCAATGGGAGGCTAACATGGCATCTACAAGAAAACCAACTCTTAACACTACACCAAGCAGGATTAAGAAAGTACAGATCCACTGAAGATAAAATAACATATATAGCTCAGGAAATAGAGGATGCCTTCCAAGAGAAAAAGCACACACTAGTGGTCTGGATATATTTAGAAAAAGCATGCATGCTTGTGGGAAAATGTACAAATGGATCAGCCACTACCTTGAGAACAGAACTGCCAGGACAAAAGTACAAGGACAAACCAGCAAAATGATGCTGTTGGAGCAAGGTGTCCCTCAAGGAGGAGTTCTTTCACCAACATTATTCCTAGCATATATAAATGACATCACGGAAAATTATCCAGCCTGAGTACACACATCCTCTTTTGCAGATGACCTAGCCATATTAACATCTGAAGAATAAATTCGTACAGCTAACAGCAGAATACAGCAAGCCTTATTAGCGCTAGAGGACTGGTTAAAATCATGGCTAGTGAAGATAAGTGAGGAGAAAAGAACATGCAGTTTTCTCTCTCTCCAACAAAACTCAGCAACCTAAGCTGGTACTGAATGGAAAAATATTGCGCCATGAAGAAAATCTAAACTATCTAGAAGTCAACTTTGATCGTCGCATGACATGGAAGACACAGGTTGAGAAAAATCGAAGAAGAGCAAGGCAAAGAATGGCAATCATGAAAAAGCTTGCTGGTACAACGTGTCTTCTGCCTGTCTTTCTCCATTTTTATTCCAGCCCGTCCTGGCCTTGCTTGGGCTCTGACGTCATGTGGAGTCGTAATGGCAGAGCTCCTTTTCGGCGATAATTAAAACATTGTCGGTACCTTTCCAAATCAGCGCTCCATTTTCAAATTAGGATGATGCAAATTTCATCCTTCTTCTGAACTATCGACGCTAATTCCATCATTCTTCAAATTTGAATGTGATTATGATGGTGGTGGTTGTTGGCGCTGTTGCTTGCTATCTGCAGGGTAGTGCGGGGAAATTTAAACAACGATGTAGAGGTTTGCAAGATGTATACAACAATCATTAATCTCCTATTTGGGTAAGATTTTTTAAAATCATAGTTTATCAAAGACTATAATTTTGCTTGGAAAAAGAAGAACATCATCACCTAGTGCCCTGTCGGCAGGCGTAGGCGATCATGCCTCTCCACAAAATACGATCTCCGACGTCATGGATCAATTCGTGTGTTGACTCCCTTCCATGCCATGGCACAAGACTGTCAATAAACTGTTCATGCTGTCTTCCTCTATCTCTCTTTCCGCACATCTTTCTGGTTTCACAACATGTTCCAGTTTTTGTCTTCTCATAACGTGGCCAAAAAACGAGGGCTGCCTCTTTCTGATGTTTGTGATAAGCTGTCTTTGCGACACAAGTTCCCTTAAAACATCCTGATTGCTCCTTTTGGCTGTCCAACTAATTTTCAGCATTCTTCTATACAACCACATCTCCAAGGCTTTCAGGGATTTTTTCGCATGTGTGCTAATTGCCCAGGACTCACAGCCGTATGTTAAAACTGGTTCTATGTAACATGCAAGAATTCTTTTCCTGACTTTCAAGGGCAGTCACTTATTGCACAAGAGGTTTTTATTTTGTTAGAATGCAGTTTTTTATAAAAAGATATACTATGCACTACAACATCTGCTAAAATCAAATGCGCTATCTCGTAACACCAAGATCACAATATACAAAACACTGATTAGACCAGTTGTGCTGTATGGCTCTGCAACCTGGAGTACAACTAAAGGAGACGAAGCCTTGTTACAAACCTTTGAGAACAAAGTCTTAAGACGCATCTTTGGGCCCATTAGAGATACACAAAGTGGAGAGTGGAAAAGAAGAAGTAACAAAGACATTTATGATCTGTTTAAGTCCCCGCTAATCACTGGTATCATGAAGGCTAATAGACTACAATGGCTGGGGCATATAGAAAGAATGGAAGATAATAGGGAAACAAAACTCGCTTCCACTCAGGAAATAAATGACCGTAGACCCCGAGGTAGACCAAGAAGATGGTGGAGAGATAATACATATACAGACCTACAAGCACTTGGAATCAACGACTGGCAAGAGAAGGTCAGCCAGAGAGACGAATAGAGACGGATTGTATCGGCAGCAAAGAACCTCAATGGCTCGTAATGCTGAAGAAGAAGAAGAATGCAGATTTTGCTTGTCATATTCTGCTATGTATCTCAGTGATGCATCTTCTATATGATTTTATCTATGTGCCTAGATATCTGCATGTCTGCACTTGCCTCAAACTAACGTCATGTACTGTAATTGCACATTTAGACACACTTTGCTTCTTTGATATCACCATAACTTATGCCTTTCTATTATTCAAACTAAGGCCCATTCTTTCACTTTCTACAACAGCCGTATCTATCATTTCCTGTAGGTCGTTCTGACTTGTTGCTACCAAGACGGTGTCGTCAGCATAATGTAAGTTATTTATATTATGTCCACCAACCAGGATCCCTGCCATATTTTCTTAGATCTCATTATATATTCAAGAACACTCTATAGATAACAAAACAATCCGGATTTAAGCGGAACTGCATCACAATAGACTGTTAAGTTAAAAATATAAGAACACGAAGTATATAGTATATAGTTTAGCGATTCGCGATGTATATATTATCGTATACAAACATCATAAAGGAGCATAGGCTCCAGTTATTATAATTTAAGCCATTACCCACTTGGACAATAAACACCTTCAAATTAATATCCTTTTTGTGGCTGACTCAGTCACATGATTATTAATCCGCGCCAGGGATGGATCCTAACATAACTTCAATTCTGAGGTTAAACGTGTAGGGGTAATCGGAATGGTACAATCGTATGGAATCCAGGTATAACACATCGACAAACTGACACTGACAGTTTAAAGTGGCGTGAACACTTTTCCCTTTCAAATCAGCAGTATCATCCGCCGTTGTTTACATTTTGAGATTGTGCACACATTTTGTTTTAAAGTTAGTTGCATATCCTTTACAGGACGTCGCATTCAATCCTATTATTTTTTTACTGTGATTTCTTGGCAAGTTTACGTTCAGTGTTAGTAAACAGATAAACGGTGAACACATATATTGAACATCAGCAAAGTCGCAGCTATTGAGACACCAGGTGTTGGTAGAATCTTGACATTTGCAGATGATGTGCTGATGTACAGACAAGACAGAGATCAGGAAAGTTTGGCTGAAGATTTACAGGTGGCAGTAAACACGGTGACAGAGTGATGCAGGGACGCAGGGGCCGTCATAAACCCAGACAAGGCATTGGTTATGTGGCACTGCCTGGATAACCGGATTGTGAAGGCAGATGTACCATGTATTATATTGAATGGATGTCCTCTTAGTAGAGAAAGTAAATTGAAGTACTTGGGTATCACCTTCGACAGGTATATGTCTTTTAAAGATCACGTGGAAGCTTTGGTGTTCAAGGCCGGTAGGGGATTTAATGCTTTGAGGGCGATGGCAGCGACTGGGGTAGAGCAGAGAATGCTTTACAGGCTCTTTCAGCAGTTAATAATTTCTGTCATTGAGTATGGTTTGGGGCTGCTGACAGTATCGAAGAGCCAGCTTGAAAGTTTGGAGCACATACAAGATGCTGCCATGTGTGTGATTCTGAGGTCCACAAAGGATACACCATTTATATGCATGAAACATATCCTGGTGCTACCAACAACGGCGGATAGGCATAGGGTCCCTCAGACCAAATGGTACCTGAGAGTTGCTTCAGATAGGGATCACCCCCTGCATGAAACCATTGATATGGTCAAGGGTCATAGACTAAGACGAGGCAGGTCCTGGTGGCACAGGCAGAAATATCCATACATCAGGTTTGTGATCTAGAGACGATCAATCGTGAAAAAGAGTGGGTTGAAGTAAAGGCAGACGGACTGGTACAATGTAATAGTATCACTGGGCCGTGAGTGCAGAGAATGGGCAGCGGGCCGCACAGAGTTTGAGGTGCAACATCTGATCCAAAGTAATACACATCAAGGTGACATAGTGATCTATAATGATGGGTCAGTGGTGCGAAACAGGCGGAATGGTTGGGGTTTCATTGCAAAGGCTATTTTTCAGATTTTTTTTTGTATTTTTAGGATCCTCGGCGGTGCTACGGAGTTCGTGCACTGAGCTGAGTTTCTCCAGACTCAGATTTGAGTTAGGAGGAGAACGGAGCACTTATGGGTTGCACCCGTGTGCCGTGATGTTGATCCATCGACTAAACAAACAAACAAACAAACAAACAATTGCAAAGGCTAATGAACGATTCTTGAAATGGGAGAGTATGGCATATGAGGCTGCGACCTCCAGCATGCGAATGTAGGTGGAAGCAGTCACAGCGGCATTCCGTTGGTTAGAGGAGACCACTGCAACACACATTGTCTTCATCACGGATTCAAGGAGTATGCTTAGTAAAGTGGAGAAATAATGTTTCGTGTGGAATGGCTCACGTCACTTCAGAAGTCATAGATTGTAAGAATTGTATGGAATTTTTTCCCCGTCCATGCGGGAGTTCGGGGGAAATGAACAGACTGATAGGCTGGCAGGGAATGCACCTCTTGGTGGTCGATTATCTATGGACAAGGGAGAGGTGATCGTGCGCCTGTGGGGCCAGGTGGAGAAGGTGGAGGAACAGATTGAGAACCTGTAAGTGGGAAAGGATGAGATTGCGGCGGATAAGCAGGGGGATTTTGGTAGAATTCTATTAGATAGCAGTGGGAACGATTCATAGTATGACTCTTTGCTGGCTGTTGAACAAGGGGACGAAGCTCATAATGATGAAAGTTCTTAGCTCAACTAACTCAACATATATTGAAGATGGCCCAGCATATCCGGAAGAATAACAGGAGAAGACACACGAGAGGCAGAAGCTTCCTGTTGTACTTGCTCCACTGTGAAGTTTGTACTACTATATGCATTTGTGTGATGTTGCGAATTGTCTTTTTAATCGCACATTAAATTCTAGTAACGCGTTTAATGTATTATGGTAAACACCACACTTAACATCTATACTTCAACAATAAAGTTAAACTGATGTCAAAGCATTACAGATTAGGAAACACATATTATAATTACAGTACAGTTCTGATACAGGATTCTTATTGCATGTGTATAAGATATAACAAATTCTGCGTGTACGCAATTGTTTGACCTCAAGATAGTCAAAGTGCATCTAATTTTATCATTTAGCTGATTGTGTATTTGCATACTAACAATGTTCATTATAAATACGTGTGTAGTTTGTAAGATTACCATTACCGGTAACAAAAAGGTTTCTGGTTTACTGTAACAAAACACGGATCATTTGTTTCAAAAGAGAAGTTTGTTCTTTTTAGCAGGTAGGTCTATACTTGGTGTTCTTTTTTGTGTGCATTGTTTGGGACCGACTTTGGCGATCTTGTTTCTCCAATCGTCTCTGGGATCTGATATTTTAATAAAATTGCTGCTGCTAATATGATTATTTGTTACACAGCTGTTGCAGCTTTCTCTTGCTTGTTGGCTTATTATGTCTACTATATTCCCACAGGAGACTTATTTTTCCATTTCACCTCTTCAGCTGAAAAACAAAATTTCATGTCTTTTTTTCCGTATACAGTTCAGACCTGATAAGGCGAATTCACCCGCGACCCTAGAAATAGTTCTTCTTATAAGAAATTCATCATATAAAAGCGCAAGCATATAGTACTGCATTTACAACGTATAAATTATAATAACATATTGTTCTTCATAATATAAATTCGCCACATCCGAGATCGCCTTAAGCGGTTTGCATTATAGTTGTGATGGGTGATCTAGCAACACCTGTAGCTGTAACATATCTCATTATCTCAGCGTTTGTTTTCTTCTATGCCGAAAGTATTGTCAACATTTCTCTGTACACAAACAGACACACGCATGCGCGCGAGCACACACACACATACACACACAAACACACACACACACTGTGTGTTTTCATTATTTCATTACGTACTGGGAGATAGGCTGGTTGATGCGCTGAAACTGTTTCTTCTGACAGCGGCGTAGCGGGTTCGTTTCACACACCCACGAGTTGGACTTAATGTTGATTTCTCTTCCTTGACTTGGGGACGTGAAGTAAACGTAACTATTTAAGTCCGAGAAGGGTTCGTCTGACGGCGAGGGACACTGATAATAAGAAAAAGCCAACCCTTACGAAAAACAAGTAAACTAACTACGAGTAGTAGCAACTACTACTAGTAGTACGTACTTGTGGACTACACTCGAGTTCAAAGCGAGCGAATGAAAAATATGCATTATCCAGCATTTAGAAGCTGCACATAACTGTTTAATTTGGTTTAGTTATAAAGAATAACTTTTATTGAACACGGATATACCAATAAATGCTTCACTTTCCTCTCATACATCACGCAAGGATAATATTAATATCATCACGGTGCACGAACTCCGTAGAAGCGACGAGAATCCAAACACGTGTGTATAGATGAATCATACATGCTATACATTTTCTGTGTATGAGTTTTCAAATTTATTAATAACTAGCTGCCCGGCCTGGCTTCGCCTAGGCTCTGGCGGGGTTCTATCTATCTATCTATCTATCTATCTATCTATCTATCTATCTATCTATCTATCTATCTATCTATCTATCTGTTTGTCTGTCTGCTTGTCTGTCTGTCTGTCTGTCTGTATGTCTGACCCGGCCCGGCTTCGCCCAGCTCCTGGTGGGGAGCATTTAATTTAATTCATATAAGTAGTCATATAAGCTCCCGTTCCCGACTATCTATCTGTCTGTCTGTTTGTCTGTCTGTCTATCTGTCTGTCTGACCCGGCCCGGCTTCGCCCAGACCCTGATGGGGAGCATCTCATTTAATTCATATAAGTAGTCATATAAGCTCCCGTTCCCGACTATCTGTCTGTCCGACCCGGCCCGACTTCGCCCAGACCCTGGTGGGGAGCATCTCATTTAATTCATATAAGTAGTCATATAAACTCCCGCTCCCGATCTGTCTGTCTGTCTGTCTGTCTGGCTGTCTGTCTGTCTGTCTGTCTGTCTGTCTGTCTGTCTATCTGTCTGTCTATGTATGTATGTATGTATGTTCGGACCGAACATAACAACAAAATATAGATAGAATAGAATAATAGATAGAAAATATGATTGGAAGAGATCTATCTAAAGTAAACTTGGCTCCCGTTCCCGACTATCTGTCTGTCTGTCAGTCTGTCTATCTGTCTGTCTATCTGTCTGTCTGACCTGGCCCGGCTGCACCCAGTCCCTGGTGGGGAGCATCTCATTTAATTCATATAGATATCTATAGCCAGGGGACTTAACTTAAGATATAACAATGCTACTAAAAGTTATATCCCTTTTTTCACACCTCAATGCCAATCACAAATTCTCAGTCAGAGGATATCAGGCCACACGTTTCGACCGCGAAGGACACAAAGGAGGAGTTATAATACTTACACGAAATACAATACCTTGCAGCGAAGATTCTGTGATCTCTGACAACCAAACGGAAATTATAAGTGTTGATATAATGATAAAGGACGTGAAAATAAGAATCTACAATCTGTATAGCCCAGCAGATAAGGACCTTACACTCTCAAACATGAAAATAACTGACACAAACTGCATTATTGTCGGAGACTTTAATAGCCGTTCAGAAAGATGGGGATACCCAGATACTGACAAAAGAGGAGATGAATTGGAGGACTGGGAAATAGACTCAAATCTCCATCTACTCAACAAAGCGGATGACACACCGAGCTTCTACTCCAGAAGATGGCTTACCACTTCTACTCCAGACTTAGCTTTCTGCACAGGAGACATCCTCCACACAATCGATCGCCATGTGCTGGACCAATTAGCAGGTAGTGACCACAGACCAATCAAGCTTGTAATGGATATGGAGTATGTTCCACAGGAGCAAAAGCCCTTGCCCCGCTGGAATTACAAACGAGCAGATTGGGACAGATTTGCCATACTAACAGACAAATATTGTGAAAACATAAATACACGATATGGCAACATAAAGCAAATGGTGGAAAGTCTAAACAGAGCGATAATACAGGCAGCCACTGAGTCTATTCCTAGAGGAGCGAGGAACAATTACAAACCATACTGGACTGAAGAACTACAAAGTTTGGAGGACAAAGTTGAAGATGCCAGGAAGACAGCAGAGAGAGAACAAACAATTGAAGCGAACATCTCTCTCAAAGCCATCTCAGCAAAATATAAAAGAACAGTAAATCAAACAACAAGAGATTGTTGGAGGGAAAAACAGAAAACCTGAACTTTGACAGGGATGGAAACAAACTATGGAAACTAGTGAAAGCCATGAACAATGAAGGACCTAGAAACAAACAAATAACAATTAAACAAGGAAATGCCTTGCTTACAGGAAAAAAGGCTGCAAATGCACTAATGGAACACTATGCAAATCCAAACCACATTGATATTACAACCGAACAGAAGAAAGCAATCAAAGACAAACAGATACATTATAGAAATACAGAGACAGCAGCAGAATATATGATGGCAAATCTAACAATGGAAGAAATGGAACAGGCAATGAATACCCTAAAAAAGAAGAAATCACCAGGAAAGGATGGAATCACAAATGAAATGCTAATAGGACTAGGCACCAAGGCATAGAAGAAACTACTAGCAGTCCTAAATAACAGCTGGAAGAGAGGAATAGTCCCAAAGGCATGGAAGGAAGCTATACTAATACCAGTCCCAAAGAAAGGAAAAGACCTGGAAGAACCAAATGGCTATCGACCTATCAGTCTACTTAGCTGTGTAGGAAAATTAATGGAACGCATTATCAATGGCAGGCTAACATGGCAACTGGAAGAAAACAAACTCTTAACACCACACCAAGCAGGATTCAGAAAGTACAGATCCACTGAATATCAAATAACCTATATAGCTCAGGAAATAGAGGATGCCTTCCAAGAGAAAAAGCACACACTAGCGGCCTGGATAGATTTAGAAAAAGCATTTGATAAAGTATGGAAGGAAGGACTGAAAGTAAAACTGCAAAACATGCATGTTTGTGGAAAAATGTATAAATGGATCAGCCACTACCTTGAGAACAGAACTGCCAGGACAAAAGTACAAGTACAAACAAGCAAAATGATGCTGTTGGAGCAAGGTGTCCCCCAAGGAGGAGTTCCTTCACCAACATTATTCCTAGCATATATAAATGACATCACAGAAAATGTTCCAGCCAGAGTACACACATCCTCCTTTGCAGATGACCTAGCCATATGGACATCTGAAGAATATATTAGTACAGCTAACAGCAGAATACAGCAAGCCTTATTAGCGCTAGAGGACTGGTCAAAATCATGGCTAGTGAAGATAAGTGAGGAGAAAACAACATGCACAGTGTTCTTCCTCTCAAATAAAACTCAACAACCTAAGCTGGTATTGAATGGAAAAATATTGCGCCATGAAGAAAATCCAAACTATCTAGGAGTCACCTTTGATCGTCGCCTGACATGGAAGACACAGGTTGAGAAAAATCGAACAAGAGCAAGGCAGAGAATGGCAATCATGAAAAAGCTTGCTGGTACAACGTGGGGAGCAGATGAGAAAGTTATATACTGGACGGGTGAGGCCAGTACTGGAATATGGCATTGCAGCTTGGGCAACAGCAGCTAAGTCAAACTTTAACAAAATAAGTAGAGTCCAAAATAAGTAGAGTCCAAACAAATGCGAATCATAACTGGAAGCCTGAAGACAACGCCTATTAATGAACTAGAAAAGATCACTTGTTTACAACCAATGCAGGATAGAAGAGATAGCAGAGCCCAGCAACAAGCAGAAAAATTTAGAAGATTGACAGACCACCCTATGTACAACAGATTTAATGGTTTTGGAAAGGGAAGACTGAAGCGTAGCAACTTTGTAGAAACTGCAAAACGAAGGATTAGGGCAGATCCTATACTTAACATATCAACAGTCAAGCCCATTTACAATGCACACAAGTTCCCAGCTTGGAGACACCAGCAACTGCCTGAGATGATAGAAAACATTCCTGGTATTGAGAAAAAGAACACTCAGCATGAAACCGAAAGAAGAGAAATAACCCTAAACTACATAATAGAACATTACCCAAGCAGGAATTGGACCCATGCATATACAGATGGGTCAGCCAAAAATTCAATAGAGAATGGAGGAGGAGGAATTCTCCTAAATTTAAAAAATGGAGTGAAAAAAACACAGTCAGTGGCAACTGGAAAATTTTCAAGTAACTTCAAAGCGGATGTAGAGGCTCTGAAAACTGCAGCAGAAATGCTCTTGATGGAGGAAAATAAAGAGAAGCAAATAGCTATCTTCACAGATGCAAAGTCAGCTGTCTCAATACTGAAGAGCAATAATAGCACAGAACTAGCTGACCTAAGAGCAACACTCCATGGTCTATGCCAGAAATCCAAAAAAAAAAGTTGTAATACAGTGGATCCCATCACATTGCAGTATACCTGGAAACGAAGAGGCTGACAGACTGGCAAAAGGGAGCGGACGATTACCACAGCCTGACATAGACATAACCTATAATGAGGCAAAGAGGTTGATAAAAAGCACTTATAGAAGCAAATGGGAATCAGAGCATCCAGGCCATCAGAAGGATGATGCGTATTACAAACTCGACCAAAGAGAACAAGTAGCAATCTTCAGACTCCGCACAGGACATAACAGGCTGAAATACCACTTGTTCAATAAACTAAAGATAGGAGATACCGATGAATGTAATTGTAGAACTGGAAAAATGACAGCAAAACATTTGCTGCAGGATTGCCCAACGTATGCAGAACAGAGAAAGATATTTTGGCCCACACCTGCTTCATTTGAGGACAAGCTCTATGGAGATATCAACAAGCTCAAGTTGACCGCAGCTTACTTTAACTACATACAGGTTGACATTTAAAGGTGCATGAAGACCCAGAGGCATGAAATGGAATATTGCTTGGATAGCTAATCCATTATGTGGAAAGTCCAAATCGAAAGCTCGCTGTGTGGGCTTCATAAAAGGTGGAAAAGTGTCCTAGTGGCACGAAATGGAATATTGCTTGGATAGCAAATCCATTACGTGGAAAGTCCGAATCAAAAGCCCATTGTGTGGGCTTCATAAAAGATGGGAAAGTGTCCTAGTGGCATGAAATGGAATATTGCTTGGATAGCAAATCCATTACGTGGAAAGTCTGAATCAAAAGCCCACTGTGTGGGCTTCATAAAAGGTGGAAAAGTGTCTTAGTGGCACGAAATGGAATATTGCTTGGATAGCAAATCCATTACATGGAAAGTCCGAATCGAAAGCTCACTGTGTGGATGTCATCTGCAGACTGCATACTTCTGGTTTCCGGAAGAACAGCCTATGGTGAACGGAAGGCCCAATATACGGAAGTGAGGCTAAGCAGCCATGTGCAGGACGTGACGATTCCTTGGGTGAGCCCAGTGCCAGAGCGATATGTATCGGCTCTGCAAGTATGGAAGCCTCCTTGGATGGCGGGGAATGCCCATGGTCCTCCCCTGCCTTCCCTTGAGGGCTGACCAGGATCTTTGGCTGTTCTATATGGGCCAGCTGGGATGGGGGATAACACCACAACAGTGAGAATCAAACGTCCTAAGAAACCACCGGGAAGGTTAACCCGGTCAACAAATGCCCGCAGAAGTCGGATGTGTCGGCCTAACGGCACAAGAACGCAGCCCTGCTGTAAACAGGCACAACGCACTCACATCCGAAAAAAAAACTGCGGATGAACGCAGAAGAATTACAAAATTAAATTTTAGGAATGTAATAGCTGATAGCTGATAGATAAAACTATGACAGTTGGTTGCACAGGAATGAAAGGAAAACGTGTAGAAAATTTCATCTCAATCGGATGGACCGTTCACGAACGCATAAAGGACGGATCCACATACATCCATACATACATACACACATCGATTTTTATAGATATAGATACCCAGCAGCGACCTATACAGCCAGCTCTTTTCCATTTCCAACTACAGAAGATTTAGAAAGGATGCAACGAGTGTAGTAATATAGGCGCATTTGCCAGTGATTTTGCAAAAGTCGATAGGATTTTTCTTATATATCCTTAGTAAACGGGTCCGGTGAACGGAATAACACCGCACAAACTGGATTCACAAAATCAATAATTTAAGGAGTAGATAAACCTTAGATGATCGTTATCGTTTTTTAGTAGTAGTGGTAGTAATGCTTGCGGGATAACTGAGCCGGCCGCTCAGAACGCAATGGCAAACCACTGAGCGTAATCTTGCCAAGAAATCAACAGACAGCTGAAAGATGCTGCTGTTGACAGCGATGTCCTGTAAAGGATATGCGAATTTTAAAAAAAAGTAGTAGTAGTAGTAGTAGTAGTAGTAGTAGTAGTAGTAGTAGTAGTAGTAGTAGTAGTAGTAGTAGTAGTAGTAGTAGTAGTAGTAGTAGTAGTAGCAGCAGCAGCCGCAGCAGTATTATCAGTAGTATTAATAGAAGCAGTAGTAATATTGGTAGGAGAGGAAGAAGTGGTCGTAGTAGTGGTAGTAGTAGTAGTGGGAGGATGAGTAGTAGTAGTAACATTGGTAATAGAGAAAGAAGTGGTAGTAGAGGAAGAAGTGGTAGTAGTAGTGATGGTAATAGTTGTAGTGGTAGTAGCAGTAGTAATGCTGGTATTAGTATTAGTAGCAGCGGTTATAGTAGTAGTAATGGTAGTAGTAGTAGTATTAATTGTTGTGGTAATAATAGTAGTAATAGTGGATGTAGTTGTTGTAATAGTAGAAGTGGTAGTAATAGTAGTAGTAATAGAAGCAGTAGTAATATTGGTATTATAAGAAGAAGTGGTAGTAATAGTGATATCAATAATAATCTTAGTAGTAGTAGTAGTAGTAGTAGTAGTAGTAGTAGTAGTAGTAGTAGTAGTAGTAGTAGTAGTAGTAGTAGTAGTAGTAGTAAAGGAAGAGGTTGTAGTTGTAGTAGTAGTTTTAGTAGTAGCAATAGTTTAAGTATTAATTGTTGTTGTGGTAATAATAGTAGTAATAGTGGTAGTAGTTGTTGTAGTAGTAGAAGTGGTAGTAATAGTAGTAGTAATAGAAGTAGTAGTAATATTGGTAGTATAAGAAGAAGTGGTAGTAATAGTGATAGTAGTAGTAGTAGTAGTAGTAGTAGTAGTAGTAGTAGTAGTAGTAGTAGTAGTAGTAGTAGTAGTAGTAGTAGTAGTAGTAGTAGTAGTAGTATAGGAAGAAGTTTTAGTTGTAGTAGTAGTTGTAGTAGTAGCAATAATAGATGTAGTAGTAATAGTAGTAGTAATAATAGTAGTAGCGGTATATAACAGAAGCTTTCCAACAATACTACTCACAATGATACACAGCAGAAAATGTGAACACACAAATACAAGAAACCTTCCTGTAATACACCAGAAAGCTATCTAGCACAGACAGAGACACACTTTACACAGAACTTGCACTGAAAGAAATAACATATGCGTTGAGTAAAATGAACAAAGACAAGACGCCAGGACCATGCCGTCTATGTTTTTGTTGTTTATACATACCTACACGGTTTTTGTTTATTTTCTTCAAATAAATCACGCCCACAGAAGACAATAATACAATATATTTTTTAATATTGCATATCCCTTACAGGACGTTGCAGTCGTCACCAGCATTTTCAGCTGCTGTTGATGTTCTAGGCAAGATTACGCTCAGTAGTTTGCTATTTCTTTCTGAGCGACCGGCTCACATACACCTGTAAGTTACCAGCACGGCGCAAACCGTTGCTGATTCTCGCGCAGCTGCGTTACTCTCGTCAATATACAGGATTACGGAGAAAGACGTTAACCTCTAGGCCAGGGATACTGGTTCCACAATATACACAACACAATCTACCCGTTACAAAACGACAACAAAATTAAAAACAATTCAATTGTGCCTACACTATTTATATGCCCCTGTAATTATTGATGTTTGCGGTGCTGTTTTGTGACATCTACAGTCCGTCAACGGGATGATGTTTACTAAGCTTGTTTAAGGAAATATCCCATGAATTTATTTTTTTTCTTTTGCGGTGCGGCACCGCAAATTTGGTGGTTAAACGACATACATGGCTACTGCCGATATTTGACATCCACTTGCTTATGAAGGACATCGACCCAAGTGGGGTAAATCATGGATGGGATGCGAGAAAAAGTCATCCACCATGTATACAAACTCACAGATATCAATCTTGAAAGGGGGTAGATACCAGTACCAGCAGATGTCTATACTGTTATCTATGCCCATATTGTTCTTGACAAAAGTCGGATATAACTAGAGGAACTGCTGTAAAGCTGTGGATATGTAAACAATATAAAATAACACAATGTAATGCAGCTCGGGTGACTACATTAAGGCACCGGAGGGTCTCCTCCGTGACTATATGTTGTGTTTTGTGTAAGTATTTGTTTGCTGATGAAGGCTAGTCACCGCAACGTACTTGTATTATTTCGTAATTCAGTTCTGTAAAGCTGCATTACTTTGTGTTAATTTATGTTGACAGAAGTCGCAGAGTGCAAGATCTTGCCGCAGTAGACACTGAGGCCATAGCGATAAAAATGAAAATACCAAGAGAGAGAGAGAGAGAGAGAGAGAGAGAGAGAGAGAGAGAGAGAGAGAGAGAGAGAGAGAGAGAGAGAGAGAGAGAGAGAGAGAGAGAGAGAGAGAGAGAGATGAAGTGGTGTTTACGCGCAGCTCGGTGGTCTGGGGCAAGCGGAGTGCATGAGCATTTTCAGCAAGCCCGAAATGCAAAACTGTTAATGAAACAAGTGGTACTTTTTCAGTGACAACAAGCAGCACCACAATGGAAACAATGACACAGCAACTACTGCCATCAACTGGCTCGGCATGCAGAAGTACTCACAAACATGTATACTGAGCGACTCAATGAACCTGCTCAGAAAGTTCCTGACTGATCTCATACGACATGAATGCTTCGGCACACTTAACACATTTAGTTCAACTAGCTTTCGTCTATGTACCGGACCACTCCGGTTTGAAAGGTAATGAAAGAGACACTCGGTTTGCAGACATGTGGGTGATCGAGGAGAGAAGGGCAATGGATGGACCAGAGGCAAGAGCAAAGCGAACAGACAATTTTAGACTGAAAGGAGACTTGCGAATCTGAGCGCCCTGAGCGATTACACAATGGAAGTTAGGAAAAAAAATATACACAAGTTCAGTAGCTGAGTGGAGGAGATGTGAGTCATGAACATATTGTCAAAGGAATAAGACATTTAATTAATCATCACCGAACTAGTGCGCATACTATAGCCATCCATTGGCATGATCGCAGGAAGGGTGGGTCTATGATCTTAGGACCTGTTCCGGATTGCGATTATGACGATCCTCATTAATGACTAATTAGTACAAATTACTAATAGACTAATAAAGGGCGTATGGGATTTGGGGGATGACTATGGGGATTTTACAAATATTGCCGTTCCAAGTTTTCAAAGCAAAGTTTTCCTGTTATTAGTGTTATTTTAAATATTCACCCTCTGTGAAATCATGCAACATAAAAGGTAAATACAAAACTGGGAACGGCAATATTTTCAAAAACCCCACAGTCATTAAAAATACTCCCTAAAATAGAGCAATAATAGCACCGTTTGTGGTGTAGAGGAAGGGAAAAGTAAAGATGAATTTGATGAATAAATAATATTCATTTTGTCATCCAATGTGAAGCTGTGGTTTCTGAGGAGAATGCAAAGAATGCCATGGACAGACAGAAAAGTTAGTTAGTTAGTTAGTCGACAGATCATCCTCGTTGCACATCGGACCATTCAGTCCATAAGTGCTCGGATCCCCTCCTCAGCAAATCCCGCAGCGTGTAGCGGCTAACGACGCCAGTTCTGTGTTGGTTTATCAATCTTCTTTGGCTTCCTGCGTAGTGTTCTTGTTTGGCCACCCCTCTTTTAATTTGCTGCTCTCGCAGTCTGGCCATTGTTGTAGATTCAGTCATCACTTGGTTCTTGCAAAAGTCTCACTTCTCGTAGAGCATTCAGAATGTCAGCCTGGTCCATGGCGCGTCCGCCCTCAACAGTAGCTTCACCTGCGAGCTTGTCAGCCCGCTCATTTCCTTGTACTCCCGCATGCCCTGGCACGAAGATGAAACTAATCTTTGCCAGCCGAGACCGCTTCAGAGGCAGCAACCATTCTCTTCGGATCGACCCCTCCTCTATCCTCTTGATCATGTTCATTGAGTCGCTAAGGAAACAAGCCCTAGTGAATGTCTGTGTCTCGAGCCATGTTATTGCTTTACTTACTGCCATGACTTCCATGGTCAGGCTACTTGTGGTTTCAGTGAAAGCACCAGAGTCCTCCTTCACAATTCTCCCTCCGGCCCGAGCTGTAAAGGCCCATGAGCTTCTCACATGTCGGATGACCGACCCATCTGTGTAGATGACCGCGTCACTGTCTAGCGAATTCTCGAAAATCAACGCTTGTACTTCAGCCTCAACAGCAGCCGGATTTTCTTGTCTGCATTTTCTATCTAGTTGGATGCAAACTGAAAAGGATGTGCAGAAGTCTGTTGGCACTTGCACCCACTCCTCGCCAGGTTCTAAGTCCTCAAGTGAACACACCTGTTGAAGAATGTCCTCGGCTTGACCCATCCACGACCGTCCTCTTTTTAACCTGCTGCCCTTCACCTTCCTAATTTCACTATGCAGTGGATGCTGTGTGTTTGCGTTAATTCTGAGGTAGGCGCGTGCCCTGCAAACTTGCATTCTCTCTTCAATGGTTGGAAAATCAAGAAGGTAGCGCATCGCCCTGCATGCTGTATCTCTTGTACATCCAAGAATAATGCGCATAGCTTCATTCTGTATCCTTTCCATCCTTTCTATCTGCTTATGGCTGACAGTCAGGATTGCCATTGCATACTCCAAAACAGACATGACCAGCCCCTCGTACAGAAGACATAGATGGCGCTGCTCACAGTTTGCTGCCGCCATCACCCGCATCGCTGCCAAACCCCGCTTGGCCTTTGTTATCACCTGGTCTATGTGCACATTATAAGCAAGGCTTCGATCAAACCGTATCCCCAGGTAATTCATTGCCTGCGTTCTTTCCACCGTCTCTGAACACAGCATTACAGTTGGTGTTGGATTGTTGACAATATGATTATTCAACGAGAACCAAGCCACTGTTGCCTTTGTTGGGTTGACCATTGCCCCAGCTTCATCACACCAAGTACTTATGCGATTGAGTTCGGTTTGTAGCTCCACAGCAACCTCCTCTCTATCCTTACCCTGACGATACACTAAAACATCATCGGCATATGACAATGTCCTGCCAGGTCCAGTGATCTGCTCACTGGTGATTCTCACTGTGTAGGCGTTGAACAGTACCGGAGATAATGGTGATCCCTGTGGTAGGCCAGGATATATTGTTGTTGGTTCCGAAGTCCAACTGCCACATCTAAAAACTACTTTCCGTTGGAAGAGAGCTGCAGCGATCCAACTAAGGAGGAATGGACTTACGTTTAGTTCAAGAAGCTGAAACATTAAAAAATCCAGTGGTACTCTGTTGTATGATTCCTCAAGATCAATCGCTGCAGCAACGGTTTCAGTGCCTGAGTGGAAACCTTCATAGACATCATGGGCAAAGACTGCTGCATTGGTCCAGGTTTCTCTTTTTGGACGGTACCCACCCAGGGTAGGTGGGAAAACACCTTGCCTCTCTAGTTGGCTTGATATTTTCCTGGCAATTACCTTCTCCAGCAGCTTGCCTATTGTATTCTGCATGGTTATAATTCGATATCCCTGAATTTTCTTGTGGTCTTTGTCAGGCTTCGGCAAGGGAATCAGATAGCTGTGTAACCATTCCTCCTTGATGCTAGCACTCCCTATACTGTTGTTGTACATGTCTGCTAGTTTCTCTAGCTCATTGTCGGTACACCTATTTATGTCGTCGTATCTTATGCCATCAGGACCTGGAGCACTGTTTTTTGATCGTCGAAGCACAGCCTTGATTTCTTGCACTGTCACTGTGTCTTCATCCGAAGTGTTCTGGGCCTTGCATCTGTCTGAGGTGACCTCCTTGGCCAGATTCCGGCCTCCCATGTCTGTCTGGTTGCTCTGCTCAAGGTAGCGTTCAAAGAGGGCTTTGCCCTTGTCCTCGTCAGTCCTCTGCCAGATGAGGTCAGCACCTTGGAAGTCAGAAATGCTCTTATTCTTGACTACACCACTCATGCTTTTATGTAGTCGCCAGAACAATTTCAGTGACTTGTCTGTGCTTACTCTTTGACACACCTCTGCCCATTTTTCGCTTTTAACCACCGTGACCAGTTTTTTGAAATAGCTTACTTTTGTGTGCATCTCTCTTTCTAAGTGCAAGCAGGGACTAGGATGACCAGCTCTGTTCTTCTTGGCATTTTGCCATCTCCTTACAGCACTACGCTTATCCACCCAAGCCTTCTCCACCTCGAAACTCCACCACGGTGGCTGCTCCCAGCTTTTTTTCCTTTTCTTCCTGCCCTGAAACATTCTGCGCTTGTCACGTCTTATTTTACTCACCACATCTTGCCCTGTACTGTCATACTGGAACGTCTTTACCTTTAGCTTGTGCTGCCTGGTTCTGCCTTTCTCCACCAATATGCTGCATGGGTGGTGGTCGCTGCCATGGTGTCCTAGGACACCCCATCTACACACTGTAGTGAGTGAAGGTGAAACTAGAGCCAGATCAATAGCACTGTCCTCATCGCCTGGACGGCTTGCTGTCCTGGTGACACAGCCACTGTTGATACAAACCAGGTCGATGGTTTCCAGTGCAGTCTCGAGCTCCTCCCCTTGTGTATTGGAGGAAGTGTTTCCCCATGATCTGCCTTTAGCGTTGAAGTCACCACAGAAAATAACATTTCTCTCGTGGCCTAATATGCCACTTAAGCACTGCCACTTCTGGGCGTCCACACTCGCATTGCGGGCATAAACATTAACCAACACGAATGGTGTACTGGAATGAACTCTCAACGCCTGTATTTGTATATCGTCACTGTTCCAACTGGACATGTCTAGCTCTGACGCCACCATGCTGTCGCGAACGAGAATCGCCGTTCCCAGATGTCGTCTGTTATAGAAACATTTGAAGCCGGCAATTCGGAGTAGCTGATCGCCCAGTCTCGTCTCCTGGAGTGCTACAATGTCGTTCCTGTAAACTAGGGTTTCTAAAATAGAGCCCCGTTGTTTTACACTGGCACAGTTCCAATATAGAATACGGATGTTCCTGAGTCCTAGACGGTGACACTTGAGTCTAAAACGTCTCAAGCCACCGCGCTTACCTGGCTTCTTTTTCCCTGCGCGGCTACCACGCCGCTTCGGTATGTTGACTGCTGATCGTTCGGAAAACACACGTTGTTCCGCCATGTTGAAAAAACGTTAACACTGACTTTTGATTGAGAACCACACACGCTGCTGAAAATTCACTCAAGGATGGCTTCGCTCGATGCACGAACTCCGTAGCACCCGCGCAGATCTTGAGTAGAAACTCCTGGTTTTACATCCTGGCACACCAATTACACGCAAGAAATGAATAAATCCATCCCTTACGCGAAAAAGTTAACGAACACAAAACAACACGACCGTCCGTCGCCATCTTGAAACTTTTCGTAGATTTCTCCATTCGTAATGTAATTGTAAAATTCGTAATTCGTAAAATAATCTCTTTTCGTAGATTCCCCCATTCCCCACAGGGCAGCATCATCAGCACATTTGTTTACAATCTCCAGGATATGGAGAATGTTATTAAACTTCAGCAACATGAGAGGAGATCGGTGTGTATAGGTAGGCTTTCTGATCATGATTTTCAAATTGATCATTTACTATTGGGAGAACCACAGATAGATAGGCCTTGAAAAACCAAATCTAACGATACCTCAATGAGTTGTGTGTCTCAATTCTAAGCTGAGTTATGTAAATTTGAGTGTCGTGACCTTTGGACTAAAATTTTCACAAAAGAGTGCTCACTGAAGGATTTTTTTGCGTCCTGGTCAAAATCTTGCCCAGATTATCAAACTTTTGGTGTTTTTTTAGACTATCTGTTTTGTTTATAAAACATGCTGGAGACCCGATCTTCCGTGTCGTATGTAAAACAACAGCTACACTGTTAATATTAAGACTTTCTACAGACAGAAAAACCAACGACCAAGTCCTACAAGAAACAAATGAAAATCGTAAACTGATTAGAGAAATTAGACAGACAGTCAAAATTTTTTTGGACATGTTATGAGAAGAAATAATTGAGAGAAATTGGTGACAACTGACAAGATCGAAGGGAAGAGAACAAGGAGAAAACAGAGAAGTGGATGGCTTGACCACGTGACATGGTCGAGACAAGAACAATGAACTGATCCACGAACCTGGTGATCGAGTGAAACGCTTACCGTCATGTCACATGATGGATGGATGGAAGGATGTGAAGCTTTGTTTGTGAGTACCCCTTGTTAATGTTATGGCAAGCTACCGAACCTAAACTTGCCTTGAAATAATAAACAGCCAATCAGTGTTGGGGTTGACTGCGACGTCCTGTATAGGATATGCAACTAACTGTTTGTTATATAGTCTCATAGTCTTGAGAGATTACACACATACACATACACACTCAGTTCACACACATACACAGATTCCCCCATTCCCCACAGGGCAGCATCATCAGCACATTTGTTTACAATCTCCAGGATATGGAGAATGTTATTAAACTTCAGCAACATGAGAGGAGATCGGTGTGTATAGGAAACATGTTGGAGACCCGATCTTCCGTGTCGTATGTAAAACAACAGCTACACTGTTAATATTAAGACTTGTTAGTAAATTCAAATGTTTGTTACCAGGATGGTTAACCCGGTCAACAAATGCCCGCAGAAGTCGGATGTGTCGGCCTAACGGCGCAAGAACGCAGCTTTGCTGTAAACAGGCACACAACGCAATCACATCCACACAAAAACTCTGGATGAACGAAGAAGAAGAAATGTTTGTTAACTTGAAGTTATGTTTTGTTATACTATACTAATAATACTAATATTATTGTGCTGTTGATCGAATGCTGATGATATTATATTATTGTCATTATATGATGAACTAACTATGACGACCGAAGGGAGGTAACTAAAAAGTTTTAAAAAGTGTTTTAAAAAGAGTTAAACGTTAACTCTTTCACTACCAAACAAAAACTGGGCTGTGACCAAACAGAAATTTATGGCAGAAAATTGGAACTAGGGGTGTGTTACAATAATGCTTTTAAAATGGTTAAGATGGTAGCAGATCTATTGTATTACATATCAAATTAAAGAGGATTGCACAAGGAACATGACAGGGTTAATAATTAATTGATAGGTTACAAATATTATGACAATAATGAGAGGTTTAATAATAACAACTGAAATTAAAGAGGTAAAAATTATTTTAAAAACTGCACTTATAAGGTGTTTTCTACACTCCTATACTGCTAATCATGTTTAATTTACTGAATAATCAAACAAACACCAATTGTCTTCAAGAATATAAACAGTATTGCTCATTAAAGTAACCCAAAAAGAAGTTTTGGTTCATATTCTGAACCATGTCTTTTTAACAAAAAATGACAAAAAATAATGGCTGAAATCTGGAAGGTGGGGTCTCTCACAGTAAAGTTATGAAAATGGTTAAAATTGTAGAAGAAATGTTGTATTATATATCAAAATAAAGGGGATTGCACAAGGAATATGTTGGTAGGAGAATTTCTGCTTTAGGTTGTAAATAAAATAAAAATAATAATATAATTTGTAAAATAATTGGACAAAAGTAGGTAAAAATAATGTAAACATTGCACTTAGAATGTGTTTTCTACACTCCTATACTGCTAATAATGTTTAATTTACTGAATAATCAAACAAACACCACTTGTCTTCAAGAATATAAACAGTATTGCTCATTTAAATCAACAAAAAGGAAGTTTTGGTGCATATTCTGAACCATGTCTTTGTCACAAAAATGAAAAAAACTAATGGCCGCAATCTGGAAGTTGGTGTATGTCGCAATAATGTTATGAAAATGGTTAGAATTGTAGCAGAAATGTTGTATTATATATCAAAATAAAGGGGATTGCACAAGGAATATGTTGGTAGGAGAATTTCTGCTTTAGGTTGTAAATAAAATAAAAATAATAATATAATTTGTAAAATATGTGGACAAAAGTAGGTAAAAATAATGTAAACATTGTACTTACCAAGGGGGCGTTGTTATCCAATATCCTGATCACTGCTAATCCTGTTGAATTTACTGCACAAACAACACTTTTCTAAACTATAAATACAATTGCTCCGAATCAATCATCCGAAAAGAAGTTTTGCCGCAGATTCTGAATCATGTATTTTTCTTTTTTCAGACAAAAGTTAGGAAAACACTTGGCAGATTTACATTTAATTGTCATGTCTGTTTGTTTTTATTTACTATATGTGGCAGTCTATTTGTGATAGGCTGCAAAGCAAACTTTGGCGCACAAGTCTGGTCTATTAGTGCAGCCGGAGCAAACAAAAGATGATATGTGTCGTTTAGTTCGAGTGCTACAAAAAACACAGTCTCTATTGACACCGACAAATTCTATTATTTATATTATATTATTTCTATTATAATTCATTAAATTAAATGCTTGGCTCATGTAAATCTTTCGGCATAATTTCCTGCAACAGACTGAAATTCTTCGGCAGGCAGAGTGTCAAACTTTCAGGAATACTCTGAGCTACTTTGCGATGAGCACTTTCCTTTACTTGAAATCCTTCTATAACAATTTTTATCCTCCTTTCTCTGTTTGCCATATGGAATGTAGGATGTGAGCATTGATCTGTGCAATTTCAAAGATCTAGTAGTAGATCTTCTTCCACCACTTAATGGTTTTCCTATCATGGATATTATAATATCCAACCATTTGGTCCATTCTGTCGCAGCCATTCATCGCCGTGTTATTTTCATGGAGACCATCTTCGGCTTGCTTTGCGGTTTTCGCAATCCACTCTCAACAGTTCTAACTACAGACTTTGTAGAGACAACAATGCATGTTTGTTTTTTAGCTTTATTTAGCCCTTCCACCAAATAATCATTTCATCAATGGACACATTTTCAAATGGGTAAAATGCTTCCTGGATATTCTTCAGAATCATGTCAACAAGAGGATCAATTTTTTTTTTTTTTTTTTTTTTTTTGTGGGTACCCTCAGGTTGACATACATGAAACATGGTGTGATAAATATATTATAATTTTCTAATTGATTACTGGGAAACGTAGTGGCAGTGGCATACCAAGGAGTATATAAATGTGCACTTGTACACCAGTAGTCTTTGATACATGGTCTTGGATCAAGTCCCATAGCAATAATGACAGACGTAAACTTCAGCCATTCGTGCTTCGTTGTCAAACACTCAGCTGTTGACGAACATTCACTGGTTTTTCTTTATCACCACGTGCTAAAACTTTAGACACAACTAAAAATTCTTTCTAAATATTCACTGATAAGGGAATCACTATTGTTTAAAACAGTTATAAACAATAATCTAGCTTGATCTCAAGTCATACTACGTGGACGCAAACTGGTGGGCGTTTCCATTGTGAAAAAACAAATTAACACTACCTTAAAACTGAAAATTCACAAGAATCCAAAATTATAAAACGAATGACCGCACCAAAATGGCGTAGAGATCTTTCGGCTGTACGACTTTTTAGTTTACTGTAACTTAAAATTCCGAAACGGAGCAGAAATATGTGAAATAAACCACTGATCATTTTGTGGCACTAAAACGGCGGACTGCCATCTCGGGAAATACATCGTGCCCATAGATGGGATCACGGTAGCGAAAGAGTTAAAGACATAAGACAGTGAAAATTAAGTGAACAAAGTCCAAACAAAATACAACGACGGATTGAACAACAATTCTGCTGTATTCATTAATAATAGTAATAGGCATTTTAGTAACATTTTCTAAATTGTGATTCAATTATATTATACAACGTCGAACGGTATCCTCTTATTATCTGTAGGTCAATTCTATTTCTACTATATTACTATTACTATCTACTAAGCCAATCTAATAATCCTGCCACATATGAACAAATTCACAGAAAAGTCAGAATATTATGTAAGGAGGCAAAAGAAGCAAGGCTAAAAAAACTGCATAGAAATTGAAAAACAACACAACAGTGAAAATACCAAACTAATGTACAAAAGAATTCAGGAGCTTACTAATAAAAGAACACATACATCAGCAGGCTACCTAAAGACAAAAATTGGAAAAATCATAATAGAAAAGATCAGATTTTACATGTATGGTCAGATTATGTGAAAAACCTGTAAGATGAGAACAGAGAAGAACAGTATAGTATTCAAAATAATGAAGGACCATCAATTTTGAAGATGGAGATTCAGAATGCTCTGCAGATGAAATCTGGCCTGGTTCAGACAGCATCACAACAGAAATGATTAATGCTTTAGAAGAATATAGAATAGATAAAGTTTGCTGAATACAATATATGATACTGAAAATAAACCTCATAAATTATGTAACTCTGTATTTATTGCAATCCCAAAGAAATCAGGAGCCTTGGAATGTGATCAACATCGAACAATTAGTATAATGAGTCACATCATGCTAAGAATTATCATTCAGAGTTAGGAAGAAAATACAACCTGAAATAGGAGAAGAACAATGTGGCAAGGGTACAGTAAATGCTGTATATATACTGAGAACAGTAACTGAACGTTCTATAGAAGTAAACAAAGATCTAAACCTTTGCTTTACTGACTGCACAAAGGCTTTCGATAAAGTGAGACATGTCGACATGTTAAGGATGCTTGAATATCTACAAATTGATGGGAAAGACCTTAGACTTGTAAAAAACATATATTGGAAACAACAAGCTGCCATAAGAATTGATAGTGAAGTAGGCCAATATCAGCCTATCAAGAGAGGTGTGAGACAAGGATGTGTAATGTCTCCAGATCTTTTTTCCCTGTACAGTGTAAATATTTTCAGAAATATAGAAGATATAGAAGGAATCAACATTGGGGGACAATGCATCAATAACATTAGCTTTGCAGAGGATACAGTCTTGATTGCAGACAATGAATAGGACCTGCAACATTTAGTAGACGCGATTGTTGCACACAGTGAACAACTAGGGTTAGATTTGAATTGTTAAAAGACACAGATTATGGTCGTCACTGGGAAGAAGTGAATACCACAATGTAATATACAAGTAAATGGGCATATTCTTAGACAAGTAAATCAGTACAGTTATCTTGGAACTGTCATAACATCTGATGGGAGATACCTTGAAGAAATTAGAATAAAAATTGCCATTGCGAAAGTAGCCTTTCACTAGATGAAAAACATACAGACCAATAAAAAGATATCAATTGAAATGAGAAAAAGAGTTTTGAAGTGCTATATAGAACCTATACTTTTGTATGGATGTGAAGCATGGACAATGAGCAGACAAGCTGAAAAACATCTGATTGCTTTGGCAATATGGTTTCTGAGGAAAATGCAAAGAATACCATGTACAGACAGAAAAACTAATGAACAAGTCCTTCAAGAAACAAATGAAGACCGTAAACTGATTAGAGACGAACGAACGAAAGAACGAACGAACAGACTTTATTTTAAAAGGGTAACAAATTGGGCATGCAGGCCCATCTTACATTCGGCTCTTCCAATCACTCATCTTTCTTTCATCAATAATGCTTAATACATTCACATAGGAAAAACATTGTCAAATGAATATTGTAAACATAAACAATGCATGTTATTATGTTATGAGACACATACCCCAACCATCCACCCATTCACCCAATCATTCTCCACCCAACCACACACACACCCCAGGCACACATACATTCCCCCACCCATCCACCCATCCCATACATACCCCCCACCTACACACATCTCCCCAAACACACACACATCTCTCACCCACCACACATCCTCCACACACATCCCCAGGCACACATACATGCACCCGCCTACCCATCACCCACCCACACATCCCCCACCTACACACATCTCCCAACCCACACACATCCTCCACTCATCCCATAACCCATCAACACAAACCCACCCACATATCCTCCACCACACTCGCACAGACCCCCAACCACCCAGTTAAACGCACATCCCCCAACCACACATCCCCACCTACACACACACACATATCCCCGCCAACCCACACATCACGCACCTACCCACACACAAAACTAGCATTCACCCATTTTTTTGGGCATGTTATGAGAAGAAATGAATTGGAGAACTTGGTGTCAACTGGCAAAGTCGAAGGGAAGACCCCAAGGGGAAGACCGAGTAGTAAATACCTGGATGGCTTGGCCACATCGCATGGTCGAGACAGCAACACGGATCTGATACACAACTCTGGTGATCGAGTGAGTGGCACAACATGACTGCCCACGCTTATCGGCATGGCACATGATGGATGGATCTACTAAGCAGAGATATTAATTATTATTATTAATGTTAATATTGTTATTGTTTGTGTGTCAGTCATATTATTTAATTTTGAACAAAGAGAAAAATAGTTAAATACTGTTTGTGCACTTAGATGTTGATGACGTATGGCTTTATTAATATTTAAACCAGTGTTTTTTAATACTTACGTCAGTGTAACATTTTTATTTTTGAACACCAATAAGTGATGGCCATTGTCTTGTTCAGTTATATTTCATACAAATCACCGATTTTTACAATGGTAAACATTATGAAGAAGACTTCCTTAATTAACAGGTTTCCTTGGTTCAACCATCTCAACAATAACCTTGACATCTCTTATCACTTCTGGTACAATGTTAACCAATGGTAGCCAGGCAATGTAGCCTTTTCTTTCTTTATATAGTGAGTGGCACCTTGCCGTCTTGACAGACAAAAGTATGTGGATTGTAATTTGGCCAAAATTCCATCGCAGAATGCCTGGGCATAGCTTCATGTGTTGCCCACACAGCGTGTTCCCTCTCTCGGCCTTGCCTTGTTTACTCCAGAGGAAAGGATAATCAGTGCGTTTGAAATAAGGTAGGCTGCAGACGCTGGCGGCTCAACATCAAATCTCCGAGAGCAGGAGGTGAATCTCACCTCCAAGAGCAGGAGGCGAGCGGTGACCAGACCCTCACATCCGTGGGATTTGACTTAGAGGCGTTCAGCCATATCCTACAACTGAGGGCCTCAAATAAAGTGTCTGGACCTGTATGAGCGTGTACACCTGTCATTCGTAAGTGTCCGTAAGTGTAATATATATATATATATATATATATATATATATATATATATATATATATATATATATATATATATATATAAGAGAGAGAGAGAGAGAGAGAGAGAGAGAGAGAGAGAGAGAGAGAGAGAGAGAGAGAAAGAGAGAGAGAGAGACAGAGACATGAAAGAGAGAGACATGAAAGAGAGAATGAGAGAGAGATGAAAGAGAGAGAGGCGTGAAAGAGAGAGAGAGAGAGATTCATGCTGTGGTGACGTGAGTCTGCATCATGCTGTCTACCAGCAAGCTTATATGACATTCTGATAAGTGAAGTCATATGAAAACTTACCCAAATATAAAGAAAGCTAGAAAACCCAGTACAGCTTTCACACGCTAATAGTAAATAATTAGAACTTTTCTTTGTCTAGCTCAGAGATGCTTGCAAGTGACACAGCAGTTCTTGCCTTGTGTGATGAAGTGTGGAAATGGAGGCTGGAGCAGAGTCCTGAACTGGCAACATTCTGTGGCTTTCATCAGTACGATGATCGCTGGGATGATATTAGCGAGGAGGCTTATTTAATGAGAGAGGTAGATTTTACTTTCTCTTGTAACATAATGACTTGAAACATGTTGTCCAGGATATAGCTAATTTGTTACAAGTAGTTTTTCCCATTCTGAACTTTAGTATAGACATGACTTACTGCCTCAAGTTTAACTTTCATATAATTATACATATATACACTGACACACGCACACTTCTGGTCCAATATAGCGAATAGGCTGTTGAGCTGGTAAGGCCTCTGGAGTGTTTATTTATGCCTTTTCCTTATGGACTCGTAGTATATGGTTCCATTGCTCAGCTACTGAGCTAAGTGCGTGGAGTGACACTGTGAGCTGTGGATTTTATGTGGAATGTTTTTACATATTTCCGCAGTTGTTTGTATTGTTGAACTGCATGTTCAGAAAAATGGCAGACGGCCGGTTGCTGATCTAGCTGGTTTTGCCTTATGCAGTAGTGTGTGTGTATACAATTCCTGGTTTTCTAGGGAATGTCGCTTCCATTGATGATGAACTGTAAGTTTAGGGGTGGACTGTTGTGATGGCATTCTAGCAACGACCTTATGCATGTATGCCTGTACATGCTGTTGGTTTGTTGGGACTGCTATCTGTTCCACTTTTCACATGGGACAGTGAGGAGCATTTTGTGTGATATTCACTGGCACAGGAACGGAGCATTATGAGGTGACCCTTTGCTGTGACATTGGAACTGTGACTAATGACTAACAACTAACACACTCATGCGCATAAATTATGAAAGAGATGGTAGTCTGGCTGATGGTTTACTCTGCAGGAGGTCAGGGCATCCATGGACGTGTCCTAAGTACAATGATGATAATCTGAACTGAACTGAACTGAAAAGAAATCCCATAATCTGGTTTTACACTAACAGTGCATGTCACTTAGCCAATCCTGTGTGTGGCAGCTCAGCTAAAGTTGTATTCTCCTTCTTTTCTTCCTCTTCCACTACCTCCATCATCTCCCAATGGAGAATAGGCAGATTAATGAGAAAAGACAATTTTGGTCACAAACATGTTGTGCTGAAGTAAATATGTCAGCTAAATAGTACACATTTCACAGGTTCACTATAAATGGACACAAAAAATTAACCTTTTCATGATGAACAAGCTACCTCTGAAGCTGGAGTGGGTTCGCATGATGGCGAGGGACACTGGTAATGGGGAAAACTAATCCACACGCCAAAATCAGTCCAGTGCACTAGAAGTAGTAGTACGTATATGGACTACACTTTAGTTCAAAAGCGAGCAACCGTACACCCCCCAAAAATGATGAACATGCAAGAAGAAAAAATAATTATTAGTTTTCATCTGTAAGTTTATGATATAGTAATTTTGATTGTAGGCATGTGGTGTTGGTGGAGAGGAAGAGGGGGGGGGGGGGGTTGTGGGTGTGGCTATGACTTAATTAAATGTTTGCATATCCTTTACAGGACATCGCTGTCAACATCAGCATCTTTCAGCTGATTGTTGATTTCTTGGCAAGATTACGCTCAGTAGTTTGCCATTGCTTTCTGAGTGGCCGGCTCACATACCCTGTAAGTTACTGATGCGATTTGAACCACTGCTGATTCTCATTGTTGTCACGTTACTTATGAGAGTATACGAGATTACGGAGAAAAGTCGCTAACCTCTAGGCCAGGAAGCCGGCGTGGCTATGACTACTATATTTCATATAAAAAATGTCCAGTATCTCACCACAATCATCTGCTGTAACCAGACAATGTAGATACCTATAGTTTAAAAACAAAACAAAACAACAGGAAAACTGACAAAGAAAATGGATATGAAGAAGAAGAATTGTAAGTTTTAAAATATCCAATAATGTTTGCTGTCAGTTAATGTTAGCTTTGAAAACATTTCTGAACAGAAAACAGTTGGTGAATTCCTGAAGAGAGCAGAAGCCTTGGAAACAACAGACTGTGCACCTGATGTGGCTTTGAGTCATGCACTTCTTGTAGAAGATCTGAAGATTTACCTGCAAGGTGCAGCTTTCAAAAGGTTATAACAAATGTATTCTTTGCTTTGTCAGCTTCTTTCTTTCAGTCCATTTGTTTTATAGTAATTTTATTATTTCTTGTTCTTGCCTTTGTTTTTCTGCACTTTAGTTCTTTTTTCTATTTTAATGTACTCAGACTTCGGTAGTGATAACACCAAACCTGACTGCAGTTTTTAGTAAGCTAATGTGTTTTCATGAAAAGACAGAAACCAATGACCAAGTACTACAGGAGACAAATGAAAATCGTAAATTGATTAGAGAAATTAGACGTAGACAGTCAACATTTTTTGGACATGTTATGAGAAGAAATGGATTGGAGAACTTAGTGACAACTGGCAAGATCGAAGGGAACAGACCAAGAGGAAGGCCGAGAGGAAAATACCTGGATGGCTTTGCCACATGGCATGGACGAGACAGGAATACTGAGCTGATCCACGATGCTGGTGATCGAGTGAAATGGCAGGTCATGACCGCCCAAGCTTTCCGGCATGGCACATGATTGATTGAATGTGTTTTATAAATCCATTATGACATTTTCTCATTGTTACAATATTGGACTATATTTTCCTACATGGTTTAGTTTGTAAAGGATCGCTTCCATAGCACACAGATACCTCCGTAAGTGCTTCAGTCTCTCTCTTCTCTCCCCCCCCCCCCCCCCCCCCCCATCCCATAGATCACACATGGACTCTGATGTACTGCCAATAATCCAAATATTTATATAGTATAATCACATCTGCCGGTCTCCCTGGTCTAGGGGTTACACGACTTTCTCCGTAATCCCATATACTCTCCTAGGTAACGTGATGTGCACGAGAACTGGTAGCGGTTCTCTCTGCGTCTGTAACTTACGGGGTATGTGAGCCGGTCGCTCAGAAAGCAATGGCAAACTACTGAGCGTAATCTTGCCAAGAAATCAACAATCAACTGAAAGATGCTGATGTTGACAGTGATGTCCTGTAAAGGATATGCAAAAAAAAAATAATAATCACATCTGCTATATAATATTTCATGGTAGCTTTTCTAATTTAAGGGGTTACGGACGCAGGCTGTGGTTCACAATGCCCACCTTTCATGCAATTAAAGGAAGATATGCTACTATTCATATTGTCTTAAGGTTGGCGTTCTACTTGGAATACACTGCTTTATTTGTGAATACTAAGGCAAAAGTCACTAATCAAGACCTTGATCCCAGAAACAAACTGCACTTTATGCTTTCTGAGCTGCTGGGTTTATACTAAGGGATGACATCTTTTGTGAGGACATTACAGATACCCAACAAGTCTACACATTGTAACCTACTGATCTCTAAAGGCACAGCCTATGATGAATGGGAGACCCAATGTACAGAAGGGAGGCAAAGCCTGCAGGACGTGATGATTTCTTGGGTGTGCCCAGAACCAGAGCATCCACATGTCAGCTTTATATCAATGGAAGCCTCCTTGTATAATGGGGAATACCCATGAGTTGCCTCTGCAACTATTTGAGGGTTGAATGGTATGCATGTGGTTGTTCTGGACAGACTTATTTGGGTGCATCTGTAGATGGTTGCCACCACAATGAAATAGTAGAATGTCTTATGACTAATTCCTGGGAAGGCTAACCTGCACAATTTTTGCAGGAAAGAAGTAGAATATGTTAGGCAATGGGTGTAAATATCACAACTCTGCTGAAAACAGACATAACGCATATACTAATCCAATAATTAAAAACAAAAACAAATAGATACAAAAAGAAGAAGAAATTAAATTGTCTTCCATGTCCTCAAGTTGTTGCCCAAAATTGCATGCACAAATTTATTTATTTCCAGATAATTCACTATAGTTTTACTGTTTTTATACACTTTTCATGACCCATTTAATATTAGAGTTACATACATTTACTGTGCAATTATCAGTGAAGTGTGAGTAATGTTCCTGATTTAGTATGTAACTGTATTATTGATAGCTACTTGATGCCCATAAGCTATTTAGAAGGGATTCATGTCGACTGCAACCTGACAATTGGTTACATGATGTATGATACAGAGGAAGACTTCAACAAGTACATCAGCAGGCTTGAGAGACTACCACAGAGGGTAAGAGAAGTCTTGCTGTGCACATAAAACCAATAGTTTGATGCTTGGGGCCCACGTTGCTTATTATTCGGCCATAATGGTAGAATAACAGACCATGACTGAAGCTCACAGTACTTCTGTCGTTAACTGTGATAAAAGTATTGGGTTATTAGACAGTATTAATAAACTACTATTCATGGTCCTACAAAATTCCTGTCAAGAAGGCATCTGTGGTACACCTTCCATAGCAACTACGATGTTTGTTATTAAAAATAACCTAGAAACTAATGGTTTCTTGACATGGAGGTTATATGTGTAATCTCTTGTTCTCCATAGATATTTCTGATAATGCTTTTGGTGATCAAGAAGAATCCTTTAATTTGTATAATATATTTATTTATGGGTGAAAACATTACTGTTAGCTAATTGCATGTCCTTTACAAGATGTCACAGTCAACCCCATAATTGTTTGTCAGTTTGTGATTTCTTGACAAGTTTTCATTCAGTAGTTTGCCATTGCTTTCTGAATGACTGGCACTATGAAAATCAACTCAAGGTGATCTGCTGCCAAATCACCTGTTTCAAACACTGTATGTGAGATTACAAATTTATACTTTATGTGAAAAATATTATACTGTTATTAAAGGACATATCAACAGATTATGAGTTAAAAAATATTGGTGCTTGTTAACAATTATTTTTTACTTTATTTGTATAAATAAAGAAATAGGACATTGTTGAAAGTGAATAACTACTGAATGTTTTATGGTATCTTCATCAACAGATAGAACAAGTGATTGTTCTTCTTCAAACAGGTGTGGAAGAAGGAATTGTGCATTTTTCTACTTCCGTGGTATGTTGATTTTTAAGTCTCTTTTCAAAAGTAATGTTTATATATCTTTTTATTTTAATTTACCCTCTGTACTGCTTTTTATTTTAATTTACCCCTGTACTGCTTTTTAATTTATGTTCCAGTGAAGGCTTAATATCAGTTTTATATAATACATTGACTGCCAGTGTACAATGTGAGGTAGCATTTGATTGATTGATTGATTTAGGAACCGACATCACAGCATTCGGGGCATTCCCATAAGCACTCCGTCCCCATCCTCAGCAGCCAGTGAAGAGTTCCAACACCAGTAGCAATCTGATTATATGTCCGCCTCGCCTTTCCTCTGAGTGTCGAGTATTGGCCAGATCCCCTCGTCACTCCTCGCTGTCTCATTCTTGCCAGACCATGGTGATCCATTTGCTCCTCTGAGGTGTACACGTGCTCCCACAAGACCGCAACCACGTCTGCCTTGTCATGCATCAATACTCCACCAAGTTTTGCAGAGCCAGCCAATCTGTCCGTCTGTTCATTCCCCAGCACACCGGCATGCCCTGCAGAAAAGATCCAGGCGATGCTTGCCACCCTTGACCTCCGAAGCGAAGCCAGCCACTCTGCCCGAAGCTTGCCTGTCCTCACCTTCCTCAGCATGCTTTCTGAGTCAGTTACAATCACGATGTGTGTGTGTATCGTATTCTCCATCCAGCGGAAAGCTGCACTGACCGCCTCCACCTCCATTCTTAAGCTAGATGCTGTGGTATCATATGCCAGGCTCTCCTGCACCAAACGTCGACCATTAGATTTTGCTAAGAACCCCCAGGCACTTCTCTACCTCTCAACACCGACCCATCTGTGTAGATAATCACATCACCCAAGTGAGCATTATCCTAAATTAGTTGCTGGATTTCCATTTACGTGGCCCCTGCTGGCCACTCCCTGCACACCCGGCTCAGTGTGATTATAACTCTGCACAAGTCTGACGTTCTCCAAGATGCACACCTGTCTGATCGTATCCTCCGCCTGAGCCATCCATGATTTCCCTCTTATCAGTCGCTGACCCTTAACTGCATCCAGCGCCTCATGCAACAGGTGATCTGTGTCTGCAGCTACTCTGAGGTATGCCTTCGCCTGCATCACCTTGAGCCTACCAGCAACAGTCGGCAGACCAAGGATGTAACGCATACACACTACTGGGGCATCTCTGGTGCATCCCAGAATGACCCGCATAGTTTCATTCTGTATGCACTCTAATTTCACCAGCTGACTCTTTGAGACAGTGAGCAGTCCTAGTCCATAATCAATTACTGAGAGGATCAAGTGCTGGTATAGTGTGAAAAGCATTCTCTGCTCTGTGTCCATTGCAGCCATAGTTTTAAAATTGAGTCCCTTTTGAGACCTTGTCACAACCGTCTTCATATGGTCCTTGAAGGACATGCTCCTGTCAAATGTGATTCCCAGATACTTCAGTTTGTTCTCTCTGTTGACGCTTCTACCATTTATCGCAAGGCATGGGACATCAGCTCTCACAATCCTGTTGTCCAGAGAGCACCACAAAACAGCCGCCTTTTCCGGGTGGATGACAGCACTCATCTCAGTGCACCAGTCAATCACTTTGTCTACTGTCGCCTGTAGCTCCTGGGCTCTTTGCTCCCTATCTCTTCCCTGCCTGTATGTAAGAACATAATCTGCAAATGTTAGTATCCTTCCAACCCCTTGTGCTTCAAGGAAGTAGCATTTGTGTTAATGTGCAATAAATAAAGAATAGAAATGGCATCACAGAAAGAAAAGATATTCAAAAAAGATTAAAGTAGTGCTGTAGATAAATGTACAAAGGCACTGTGGCTTGAAAAGAACAATGATGGAATGCATAGTTTCTGGAAAAAGAGCAGGAGTTGACCAGCATGGAAATTGACAGAGGACATTGCAGACATCTTTGGCTTGAGGGTGCATGAGGCAGGAGAAATGGCCAGAGATTGAGGCAGCTTTTGGTGAACCATGATGAGAATGACATTCTGAAAAGGATCTGATTCATAATGAAAATAAACCCAGTGATACACTAACTGTCAGCTTACAGTTTGTTAAAGAAACTAAGTTAAAACAATTGTTCAAATTGTGCACTTATAAGGACATTGAAGAATTGCTGTGAAGAATCTGGCACACATTTTAATTCTGCCAAAATATGCTTTTTAAAACAATGTTTTCCTGTTGTGAATTTGAATTATGAAGGCACAAACAACAGATTGCACAATTTGTTTCTTGGCATATGTAACCCCTATCTCTTGGGGTGCATACAGCAGAAGTCACTCAACATAAAATAAAGCAAAACAATGAATCCTTCAGGATGAAATATACAATGCACACATTCCCATGATAATTTACTCTGTTTACCATGGTAATCTTAAACTGATAATTATTTTAGTCTTGGCTTGGCCTCTCTTATTCTCTGTTGTGCATCTTCCTTCTGATGTTATGACTGTCCCCACATATTTTAATTTATTGGTATGTATAGAAATTTCATTTATTATAGACATTTCAGGAAAGTTCAATCAGTCGTAATGGGTATACATGAAAGTCTACATGGTCAATAAGTGCTTTTGAATATATTTATTTATGGAATGTGCTATCAGTCACCATGTGGACACATCTAATGTAACCAGTTGTTGTCCCTGTTTAAACAAAAAGATGGATCACTTGGCTGAGGGGTTAGAATGTCTGCCTCCAAAGGTGTAGAGGACATGTTCTATTCCTTGAAAATCAAAGGCTTCTGTTTGTCAGAGCTGAATTAAATGTTTTTAAAGAGGCTAACACACAAAGGCATTTTATCACTAACATCAGAAAGGGGCAGTGTTAATTTCTTTGGTCACATTTAACCCAAAAAAATGTTGCATAATCCTTGCAGGAAGTTGCAGTCAACACCAGCATTTTGCAGCTGCTGTTGATGTACTAGGCAAATTTTATGTTCAGTAGTTTTCCATTGCTTTCTGAACGACCGGCTTCCATACCAACACATTATAACACAACACGACACGATCTGCTGCACAAATTGGTAGCGGCTGCGTTTCGAACGCCTGGTAAGCGGCTCACAAACCATGTTCACAAGCCTTTGCCCATGGAGACCAGCCTTTGTTTTTAAAGAGTGGAGTACCAAAATAGATAGAGTCCATCCTCAATACACCAACTGGCCACATTATGAGAAGATAAACTAGAACATATTGTGACAGCTGGAAAGTTTTGTGGAAAGAGAGATCGAGGAAGACATGAGATGACATTCTTAAGTATTGTGCCATGACATGGAAGGGTTTCAGTGCATGAGTTGATTCTTACTGTTGGAGATTGCAAGATGTGGAGAAGCATGACCGGCAAGGCACTTGATGATAGTGATGATGAGCCTGCACAATATGTGGTGTCTGCACCAGAAAACCCTCCTGGAACACACAAGTAATGGTACAAATACAGTTATGACAAGTTTTTTATGTCTTTTTTTTTCAGAATGGAGTACCAAAACAGATAGAGTCCATCCTCAATACACCAGTGGCCGAACAAGAATTCCTAAAGCCATTCACTGAAGAGCACCCACAAGTTCTCAAAGAACAACTGTAAGTTCACATTTCTGTTAAATTGTCTTTTCTCTCCTCTTCCTCTTCTTCTTCTTCCTTCCCCTCTTCTTTCTTTTCTTCCTCTCCTTCTTCTGCCATTCATCTCCCAATGAAACATTGACCCTCAACCAACACCTGATAGGCTTGTTCATGATTGGTGGGATTATGCAGTGACAGTTGTCTATAGGATGAGGTAGCCAATCCTCCTTAGTTGCCTCTTATGACATGCTTGGCAAGTTAGTGTTCCTATTCTTTGCTTCCCTTATGAGCTCTCGTAATATGCAGGTGAATTCTGCATCATAATCATAATCATAAACTTTATATGACCAAACACTTTAGGTGTTCTCTACTTCTTCAGTCCCAGACAGTTATTTTGAGCACTTTTAGTAACACTGTCCTGTTACTTATGATATATCTGTTCTAGAGGTTACATTAATTTTTTTAGCCCCAGACAATTGTTACTGTTACTAACATCTCCTGTTACTTCATATGTAACTGTTCTATATGTTACATTAATTATTTCAGTCCCAGACAGTTATTACGTTTACTAACACCATCCTATTACTTCAGTTATATCTGTTCTAGAGAGTTAAAAACAATGTTTATTTCTACGTGCATTGAATAGTGAGAAGTTTCAAGTGACTGCAAGAGACTTGGTGAAGTCGACAATTGCTCCTGCTCTCGAAGCTTTAAAGACATACATAGAAGAGGTAGGTGGTCATGATGTCTTAACTCATTCTTCTTCTCCTCCTCTTCCTCAGCCAGAAAATGTCCATATGCAGTCATTGGCGAATGTGACCCTCTAATCCTCTTTGTCAATTTATATTTGAATAAACTTAATGTTACTTGTATCTGCTGTGCTAAATCAAGACCTAGTTACATCCCAACATGCCTCTCTGTAGATTTGAAGTTCCAGCCCTATATTGTACATGTCACAGGTTTCTGTGTTTGGAGAACAGAAGGAGAGCTCTGTACCACAGTCCCTGAGGAGATGGTACTTTGGTACCAGGTCAGAGGTCAAGTCTCAACTCTCCGATAGCCACAAGCCCTATTTAGGGCATAGACGACCTGAATGCCAGGTCAGAAGACAGGTCTCAATTCTCCGATAAGGCATAGATGACCTGAATGCCAGGTCAGAAGACAAGTCTCAACTCTCTAATAGCCGCAAGTCCTTTTTAGGGCTTAGGTGACCTGAATGCCAGGTCAGAAGACAGGTCTTAACTTTCCGATAGCCACAAGCCCTCTTTAGGGCATAGACGACCTGAATGCCAGGTCAAAGGTCAAGTCTCAACTCTCCGATAGCCACAAGCCCTTTTTAGGGCTTAGATGACCTGAATGCCAGGTCAGAAGACAAGTCTCAACTCTCTGATAGCCACAAACCATTTTTAGGGCTTAGATGACCTGAATGCCTGGTCAGAAGACAAGTCTCAAATCTCAAATAGCCGCAAGCCCTTTTTAAAGCTTAGATGACCTGAATGCCAGGTCAGAAGACAAGTCTCAACTCTTCGATAACCGCAAGTCCTTTTTAGGGCATAGACGACCTAAATGCCAGGTCAGAAGACAAGTCTCAACTCTCTGATAGCCACAAGCCCTCTTTAGGGCATAGATGACCTGAATGCCAGGTCAGAGGTCAAGTCTCAACTCTCCGATAGCCACAAGCCGTTTTTAGGGCTTAGATGACCTGAATACCAGGTCAGAAGACAAGTCTCAACTCTCTGATAGCCACAAGCCCTCTTTAGGGCATAGATGACCTGAATGCCAGGTCAGAGGTCAAGTCTCAACTCTCCGATAGCCACAAGCCGTTTTTAGGGCTTAGATGACCTGAATGCCTGGTCAGAAGACAAGTCTCAAATCTCAAATAGCCGTAAGCCCTTTTTAGAGCTTAGATGACCTGAATGCCAGGTCAGAAGACAAGTCTCAACTCTCCGATAGCCTCAAGCCATTTTTAGGGCATAGATGACCTGAATGCCAGCGCTTTGGACTTGATAGTTAAAACTCTGTCTTCCAGAGGAATTGTAGCCAACCCAGCATCCACCGATACCTCTGTGTTTGTTCTTCTCTCTGGACAATACCATCAACCTTCTTGAACAAGGGCAAAATACACCTGGTCTTATGAGCACACTGCAAATGTTAACAGTCATTCATAATTTGAAGTCATAGTAGGCTAAAGAGAAATGAGAAAACCTATCCACACAGAAAATTGATAGTGTGTGCAGATTCTTGTATACACACATTGGAATTCTTGTTGGTACTATTGAGTTCTAGATTCTTGTACACACATTGGAATCCCTGTTATACTATTGAGTTTTAGATTCTTGTACATACAAATTGGAATTCTTGTTGGGACTATTGAGTTCTAGATTCTTGCACACACACATCGGAATCCCTGTTATACTATTGAGTTTCTTGTTGGTACTATTGAGTTCTATATTCTTGTACATACATTGGAATCCCTGTTATACTACAGTTCTAGTTCTTGTACATACACATTGGAATTCCTGTTATACTATTGAGTTCTAGATTCTTATACACACACATTGGAATTCTTGTTGGTACTGTTGAGTTCTAGATTATTCTACTTGTACATTGGAATTCTTGTAAGTACTTTTCAGTTCTAGATTCTTGTACACACATTGGAATCACTTTTATAGTATTGAATGCTAGATTTTTGTGACCACACATTGGAATCCTTGTAAGAACTATTGAGTTCTAGATTCTTGTACATGCATTGGAATCCCTGTTATACTACAGAGTTCTAGTTCTTGTACACACATTGGAATCCCTGTTATACTATTGAATTTTAGATTCTTGTAGGGCCTACACACACATTGGAATTCTTGTTGGTACTGCTGAGTTCTAGATTCTTGTTGTAACAGTACTTGTGGGGTTGGCTGTAGTACTGTACAGATACTACAGTGTATCTATCTTAGCCTAGTCAACCGTTAATCCTGCTGACCCCCTGGAATCAGGCATACAACATATAAACACATCATTCACTCTATGCTGTCTCGCTAAACAACGAACTAGCTCCTCTCGTTTTAAAATTTAAATCAACACGATTCAACATGCTGGAACACACACAAAAATACTTTTGTACAATAGAGATAGATCTAACAGAGGATAAGACAATTTTATATGGAAGGAGTATTCAGATCTTTAAGTGATCTCTCATCATAGAATAGGAGTGTAGATTGTCTGTCTGTCTGGTCGGATGACACACATTTCACCTGAGCTTATAGCAGACTCCTCCCAGATCTCCTTTAGGATGCAGACAACTTCAATAAGACTTTGTAGTTCATATTTCAACACCTTGAGAAAAACTTCTCTTCCTTGAACTGCTATAGATGAACATTCTACTGGAACTTTCTTGACAAACACTTGATAGCTTCATCAACACTCTTGAAGTAAAATTGATAGCTTTTTCACAGCTCTTGAAGTAATATTAATAGTTTCATCACACTTGAACTACAATTGCTAGCTTCATCACTCTTGAAGTAATATTGATAGTTTCATCACAGCTCTTGAAGTAATATTGATAGTTTTATCAAACTTGAAGTAGAATTGATAACTTCAACACATTAGGGAGGACAAAACTCCAGGGTAGTATGTACATCAGCCCAAATTAAACTTGACAGAACCTCAACTCCCCTTTCGTCTCAGAACTTAAATGACAATTGTTATCATTACCATTGTACTTAAAGATACTGGTCTCCTGAACACAGAAGTTAGACTGGACAGAGGAAATGTCCCTTTATAGTCAGAAAAAAGAGTTCTTGCATATTACATAGAATCAATTTTAACATACAGCTGCACATCCTGGACAATTAGTAAATAGGCACACACAAAATTCCTGGAAGCCGTAGAGATGTGGTTTTATAGAAAAATGCTGAAAATTAATTCGACAGCCAAACTGAGCAATCTGGACATTTTGAGGGAAGCTAAGTTGCAAAGACAACTTATCAGAAAGAAGCAGTCATCATATTTTGGCCACATTATGAGAAGACCAAAAACTGGAATATGTTGTGACTGGAAAGATTTGCGGAAAGAGAGATAGAGGAAGGCAGCGTGAGAAAGTTCTTGACGGTTTTGTGTCATGGCCTGAAAAGGAGTCAACACATGAATTGATCCATGCCGTCAGAGATCGCAATTTGTGGAGAAGCATGATTGCCCTCGCCAGCTGGCAAGGCACTGGATGATGATGATAAAGTTGAAGGTTAGAACAACCAACTCTGTATCTTTTTATTTGAACTTTGGGTGTGATAAAAGTCACATACATTTTAAAATGGCACTCTCTTTTTATTTGTTTATACCAGGAATACAGCAGACATGTAAGACCTGGTGAAGGGATCAGTACTCTTAAAGATGGACACCTGTGGTACCAACAGTGTCTCAATTATCACCTGACTTGCAGCATGACCCCACAACAATTTCATGACCTTGGGCTCAAGGAGGTTGCACGAATACACAAGCAGATCTTTAGACTGGCTGAAAAAGAGCAGCTGGGACAAACCTGTTCGCAGATCATGGAAGCAATAACAAAACGTCAGAAGGGTCACTTCAAAACAAAGGTACAAAGAAATATGCTACAGAAGCCATGAATATGTAATCAGTTCAGAAATATGTCTTCAGCTGGTAGAAACTGCTCATTCTAATGTCTTCCCTAACCTGGCCGAAAGGTTCAAAGCGCTTGCTGTTAAACTTCTGACGTGCTGATGGCGGGGTACTAAACTCATTCCCTACACCAGTCATTTGGACTTAAATGTTGACTTCTCGTTCAGAAAGCAATGGCAAACTACTAAACATAAAATTGCCTAGAAAATCAACTAAGGATTGGGGTTGATCACACTGTTCTACAGAGGACATGCAACATATTTTAAAATGTATTTTCTACTTGAAGAATTATCCGCTGTTTGTTTGGTCACTTTAATTAGTTCTTACCAACACTTTTATTGATGTATTAAGTAGATTAGTTGGTTTTTGTATTTTATTCAGCATCATAACATTAATGGCAAATTTCTCAATGTGGGAATGTGCTCCCAAAAAACAAATTCAAGAAAAATACAATTATATTACAGCAAAGAACAGATTGCTGGTGTTAGGAAAATCTGGTGGATGATGAGAAACTTCCCTGTGGATGTTGTCATCATCGAAAGTGGAGAGATAATGGGCTGTCTCATGTCAGAAGTTGTGCGAGAGTACAGATGATGGTCGCTTGATGTGATTGCTGGTTTCCTCCTTACTGAGTGTCTGAACAACTTCAGATTGAGGTTCAGTTCTTGATTTGATTCATGAGAGTCTGGAAAAGAAAAAGCTGTCCCACTGGATGCCAATCATTCAAAGGTCTCTGCATTGGAAAGCCATAGGTTCAGTGACGTGCTTTCTAGAAACACAAAGATACTTCCTTTGATGAAGTTCATATTCATGTAAACTCTTGAACAATCATGGTAGAAACTAGCACAATCAAAATGCCAATTCAAAGGAGGTGGTATGGCTTCATTTCATCTTCTGGTAGTAGGTCAAGATGTGATCGGGACAAAACTTTATTCTGGAGGTGGAGTTCAGTTCCCCTGTATCCTACGGTGTGGGATGATCTTCTTTGGTGGCTTCTCAAATAGTTCAGTTTTACTATTCCCTCCTTTGTCGACAATACTCAAAAAGGGGGTACCTTACTATTGAGAAATAGACACAGTCTCCATGACGCAAGAAATAGGTCTCAACTTGGAACGCTTTAATACTTCTTCGTGTAGGACTTGTGTCAACTAAGGCCGAAGGTAGACGACAAAACATGACTACTGGCCAGTGCAGAAGGGTTTTGAGATTTCTCAAAACTCGCTCTGGTGCACAAATGTGAGAAATCCGAGTCACACATATTTTATGGTATAAATTCAAAATGCTAACTACAGAACCCCGAGAATCTGTGAATTGATTTTAAGGGATTCGTGTCTCACTCGGGCTTACAGATTTAACCTTAGTGAGCACATAGAATTTCCCTACACAAATATTATTTTAGAATTGTTCCCCTACTCCCAATTCTTCACAGAACAAGATTGGTGAGGAGTTGGCAGATGATAACCTATTTGGGATTTGTTACAGAAGTAAAGTCTCTACACCAACCTCACTGTGACAGACGCCAGTCCTTTTCAAGACTCATATGACCTGAATGCCAAACAGCATACTTGAGAGTTAAGGCTCAAGTCTTCCATAGAATTCACCAACCAGCCAACTAAAGGCAAACTTTGCTGGTGCCAACTTGTACTTACTATTTTCTGCATATTCATGAAAATCTAGAAGCTGATTGGAAGCCAGCGAATATAGTCTCCTTAGATCATAGCTTCATTGTGCAAGCGAAAATATGATAACTGACATCATCAAAATCATTAAGTGCCCTGCCAGCTGGCATAAGCATTGATGTATCTCCACATATCTAGGTCTTTGGTGTTCTGGATCAACTCTGCTGATGATATTCCTCTATGCCACCATCTCAGGCTATCCAGCATACTTTCTCTTGGCCTGCCTATGTCTCTCTTCCCCTTGTCACAATGTTCTCCAGTGCCTCTCTTCTCATTACATGACCAAATAGCTGTTTGTCTCTTTCATATTGTTGTATATTATTTTCTAGTTTCAGTAGTCCCTCTCATGAAATCATTGTTAGTAACTCTGGCAGCCCAAGGAATTCGCAACATTCGTCTCAAGAACCACATCTCTGTTGCTTCCAATTTCTTCCTAATTTCTTCATTTACATTCCATGATTCACTGCCTTACAGCAAAACAGATTCTATATAGCATTTCAGCACTCTCTTTCTTACATTCAGTGACAGTGACTTATTGCATAAGATACTCTTCATATTCTGAAATGCAGCTTTCACTTGCCGTATTCTATTCTTAATCTCTGTTGTGCATCTTCCATCAGATGTTATAATTGCCCCTAGGTATTTAAAACTATTCACTTGGTTAACAATTTTCCATTCTATTTCTATTTCACATTTTAGTGTAACTTTTTTCATTGATATCACTAATGTAAGTTTTCTTGATATTCAAGGAGAGAGCTTTCTTTGCACTCTCTGTTATTACAATATCCAACAATTGTTGTAGATCTTTTGCATTATCCACCATCAATACTGTGTCATCTGCATAGCATAGAATGTTTATATTATAACCTCTGATTAGTATTCCTGGCTTCTCTTTGATCTCTCTTATTATTACTTTGCAATAGAGGGAGAAGAGATTCAGTGACAAAACACACCCCTTTCGTTAACTGACATGGCAAGCAAAAATCTGATAACTGACGTGAAAGTCTAAACTGAATTATAAGGATTGAGACTAACGCTGATGTCGTCTACCGGAATAATTCTCCAGTGAAGTCTCCTTTAGTTAGCTCTTGTCGTGTAGTTTGTTTTATTCATTTATTCAGACTTAATTCTCCATTTTCTTTTTGTGAATATTGTATGATGACTTGAAATAGCAGTGAGATTTACCAGTTTGTATCGTTATACCTGCTTTATACCTCTTTATATATAGCTAAAAGTATATGATGAGTGAGCTGTTTATATAATTGAGTCAGTGAGGAAAATAGTGAGGCAGTGATAGAAATAGTGAAGCAGTGAGTAAATTAACCCATGTTACAGCACAGGTCTTTAAAGAGATGCATATTGCCATCTATCTGTGCAAAGTCCTTTAAAAAGCTAATTACATAAATAGACACACATAGTATTATTTCACGCTCACAGAAGAAGAAGAAGGAAATAGAGACTAGAAGACTTATTTAAAAAGCTAATGAATTTTTTCAGCCTTATACTATGTCTTCTCAATATTAAATCTTCACTGGTTAATATAGACTTGTTTACCTCAAACTGCAGTACGCACTCTAGAACATTGCACCCAATACAGCTCAGAAAGGTCTGTTCTTGGGCTGGCTGAAACAGTTCAAGATGTCAAGCTCATACAGAAGCTGGCTCAGATCTACAGAAGAAACACAGGAAACGACTCTGCAGATTTAAACTGATTCTGAGCAAACAAAAAGACAAAGAAGACCCGTTTCCTGAGATAATGACGTGAAACACAGCTAGGACAGGGTCTTTGAAAGTGATTGTGAGAGCAAAGCTATTGACTAAATAAGTGGACTTATCTGTGTTTTATGTTTTCAAAACAAAACTTTTAGGATGTGGTGATAGAGTATGTCAAGAATTTGTGCTACAAAAAGATCCATCCTAAACTGTCACAACTCTTCAAAAACTTGCCAGACTTGCCCATGAAGTAAGTGTAGTGTTTAGATACATCAGATCTTATATTGGAGGTTTATTTTTTTATGAGAAAAAACATTAGTTTTATCATGTTCAACCTTTATTAGGTTATAATTGGAAAAGTATTTATGCACGATTTAAAAAAAATGTATGTGCTATTTTTTTTAAATATATTTGTGTATGTATGTAGTCAGGAGCCTTGGAATGTGATCAACATCAAACAATCAGCATAATGAGTCACATCACAAAGATTTTACTAAGGATCATCATGTACAGGGTTAGGAGCAAAATAAAACCAGAAATAGGTGAAGAACAATACGGGTTTGTAGAAGGCAAAGGTTCGACAAATGCTGTTCATTTGCTGAGAACAATAATAAAGCATTCAATAAAAGTCAGTAAACACCTTCATCTTTGCTACATTGATTATATGAAAGCTTTCGATAGATTAAGACATATTGACATGATGACAATTCTAGCTACCTCCAATTGGATGGAACAGATCTTGGAATTATAAAGAACATCTACTGGAAACAAGCAGCTGCCATAAAAATTTATAATGAAGTGTGTCAATTCCAGCCTATCAGGAGAAGTGTGCGACAGGGATGTGTAATGTCTCCGGATCTGTTTTCACTTTACAGTGAAAATAGTATGAGAAATTTAGAGGATATGAAAGGGAGGGCAAAACATCAATAATATAAGATATGCAAACAATACAGTATTGATTGCTGACAACGAGCAGGATCAACAACATTTGGTGGATGTGGTAAATTAGGTTTGAAATTGGATTGTAAGAAAACAGAGACCATGGTTATCTCCAAGAAGAAAGAAATACCACATTGTAAATCCAAGTGAATGGAAATATTCTTCCCCGGGAAGGTTAACCCGGTCAACAAATGCCCGCAGAAGTCGGATGTGTCGGCCTAACGGCGCAAGAACGCAGCTCTGCTGTAAACAGGCACAACGCAATCACATCCGAAAAAAAAACTCCGGATGAACGAAGAAGAAGAAGAAGAAGAAGAAGAAATATTCTTAAACAGGTGAATCGGTATAACTATCTCGGAACAGTTGTAACATCTGATGGAAGATGCCTTGCAGAGATTAGATAAAGAATTTCCATGGCAAATGTGGCCTTCTGCAAAACGGAATTCATACTTACCAACAAAAAAGTTGTCAATTGCAGTGAAAAAAATAGTGTTTAATGTTATATAGAACCTATATTGTTGTATGCGTGTGAAACATGGACAATTAACAGACAAGCTGAGAAACATCTAATGGTGGTGGAATTTTGGTCTTTGAGAAAAATGCAAATAATACCATGGACGGAAAGAAAATCAAATGAGACAATCCATCAAGAGACAAATGAAAAAAACAGGGATAGATTGGTGAAATTAGACGTAGACAGTCAAGATTTTTTGGACATATTATGAGGAGAAAAGAACTTGAAAATTTGGTGACAACTAGCAAGCTTGATGGGAAGAAAGGAAGAGGAAGACGGATAAATACCTTGATGGTTTGGCAGCATGGTCGGGACGAGAACACAGACCTGATTTGAGACTCTGGAGATAGTGAACCATGACTGTCCACGCCTACCAGTATGGCACTTGATGATTGTGGCGAAAGCCATGGCCTGCCCAAACTAATATTGCTAAAAGGAACAGGATTGTATAATAACATTATGGTTGTTTGCAGGTTACCACAAGCCATTTACAAGTAATATTTACAGGGTTTTATGTAGTTTGGTCAAACAGAGACAACCAAGCACAATGGCCAGGTTAGTCAAAGTGCCAAATAGGCTACAGTCTTCCGGCTAGTACCTCGTGAAACAGCCATCAACTCAGCCGGTCGACATTTTGATATTTAAAGCCAATATTTAATATCATCAGTGGTTACATTGCACCACAACTGTTTAATATCAAAGGCCGGTTGAGGTATAGAGGTTGGCAGACTCATAAAACTGGATTGTTGTATCACCACCAATGCCATCATTGCCACACTCATCACGAGAATCACCCAACCAAATATTAAACCACCTAATACTAGTTTACAAATAAAGTGAAGTAAACATACTGCCAGGGAGCAGTCAGCGAAAAATGTTGTGATAATCAGTTTAGAGCTGCCAGCAGAAGTTAATAACACTGAGATAGGATCAAGACACTGTTGTGAAGTCTCAGCCTAGGTGTAGACAAATACCAAATGACAATTACAATAATTATAGAATAAACACTAGCTAAGGTGCCCTCTTTCACTGTGACCTGTAGTGCAACACCCTGACCAGCAGCATGAGGAGGAGATGAGAAGCGATACAACGGTTGTTCCCGACAAGTCGTGAGGAGAGAAGCAGCTAAGTCTTTGGCAATCCAATTCCTATGCCAGGAGACCTACGTCGGACCCTTGCATCGCTAGCGTCTTACAGTGATTAAAGACCGAGCATGTTGGCTCAGTAAAATATATTTATTTTTCAAGAATAGGACAGAACAAACATAAGCAAAATTATATAAAATAAACCATTTGAGTGTAGTTTGGAAATTTCTAACTAACGACTCTGTTATAAGTTTACTTAAGTGCTATCGAGTGACAGAGTGAAAGATTGTGCTGAATTTGTATAGTCTTGTCTATCTCCTTGTAGTGAGACACTGCAAGACTTGGGGGATTCTTTACTTCCCAGGCACATTTAGCAGGATAAATAGGTCTGCAATCTGTATTTAAAGTATTGCTGTCAACCATACCTTCCTTAGTCTAGTCACTGTTAGAATACTTGATCATTTCTTGGGCCGATAATTTCATACGGCCTAGATTCACAAGCCTTTTGATCTGGTCTTCGGCAGTTAATAGTCTTTCTAATTCTGAAAGTCTAATTGTCGCTACTTTGAATGTGAAATCTATCAAATAGCTAGCGCTACGCTACAATGATGATGAGTCATTTTCAGAGGTCAGCATGGCCGAGTGGTTTATCACACCCAAGCTTACATTTTGTATAGGGTAGTTGGTTCTTTCTGAACACTGGCCAGGTGAACTTTCATGTTGACCTCTCCTTCAGAAAGCAATGGCAAACTACTGAACGTAAAATTGCCTAGGAAATCAACCTAGGGTTGATCGCAACACCCTGTGAAGGACATGCAGCATTTTTTAAGTATTTGTTTCCTTTCTGAGAACATAACATACTTTTTATGTTTTAAAAATACATTCCTTTGTATTTAGTTTGTTTTTCCTGAATTACTGAAACTTAGACTTATAAAAAACATATATTGGAAACAACAAGCTGCAATAAGGATTGATAATGAAGTGGGACAGTATCAGCCAATTAAGAGAGGTGTTAGGCAGGGATGTGTGATGTCTCCAGATCTTTTTTCCCTGTACAGTGAAAATATTTTCAGAAATGTAGAGGATATAAATGGAATCAGCAATGGAGGATGAAACATCAATAACATTAGATATGCAGATGATACAGTATTAATTGCAGACAATGCGCAGGACCTGCAACAATTAGTAGATGCGGTTGTTGTACACAGTGAGCAACTGGGGTTAGAATTAAATTGTAAAAAGACTCAGGTTATGGTCGTCAGTAGGAAGGAAGAAGTGCCACAATGTAATATACAAGTAAATGGAAATATTCTTCAACAAGTGAATCGGTACAATTATCTTGGAACAGTTATAACATCTGATGGGAGATGCCTTGAAGAGATTAGAACAAGAATCGCCATGGCGAAAGTAGCCTTTAGCAAGATGAAAAACATTCTGACCAATAAAAAGATGTCAACTGAAACGAGAAAAAGAGTGTTGAGGGGATACATAGAGCCTGTTCTTTTGTATGGATGTGAAACTTGGACAATGAGCAGTCAAGCTGAAAAGCATCTGATGGCTGCAGAAATGTGGTTTCTGAGGAAAATGCAAAGAATACCATGGACAGACAGAAAAACCAATGACCAAGTACTACAGGAGACAAATGAACATCGTAAACTGATTAGAGAAATTAGACATAGACAGTCAAAATTTTTTGGACATGTTATGAGAAGAAATGGGTTGGAGAACTTAGTGACAACTGGCAAGATCGAGGGGAACAGACCAAGAGGAAGACCGAGAGGAAAATACCTGGATGGCTTGGCCACATGGCATGGACGAGACAGGAACACTGAGCTGATCCACGACACTGGTGATCGAGTGAAATGGCGAGTCATGACCGCCCACGCTCTCCGGCATGGCACATGATTGATTGATTGACTGAAACTGTAATTACCTGTTCTGTTCATGTTTTCTATTTAGTTAGCTCTTAGAATTGATTCAATCCCATACCAACTTGTTGCTGTTAGCTTCTAAAGAAACCAAAAGTCTCTATTTTCTGTGAATGGAGTGATTGAAGAATGTCTATAATATAAAAAAAGTATAAGCAGATTTAAAGAAGCGATGCTGGTTTATTGTTGAGAACTCGTATGCAATAAAATATTGGGTAAAGTATGTCACAACTGCAGTACAAGATAGAAGGAACCATCTTCTTCAACACCGCACCATTTAACAGGAATTGGGGTTCAGAGTTGACATAGATGACTCAGCACAAAATGTTGTTAGAAATGGAAGAGTGGGAGTGTACATGTTGTTTATCCATCAAGAATGATGATGACCATTCATTTCATCCAGTGGGGTTGACAGTATGGAGCCATGAGTTCTAAGATGGCTGATAAGGTCTATTTTGGCTAAAAATGTTCTTTGACAATGTGGACAAAGAATGCTTGACGTTCCAGGAGGAGGATCTCCTGCAGTGGTGTTTTGTCCAGCCTTTCTTCACAGCTCATGCAGTCTGGGTTACTTCACAAGTGACTGCACCCTTGCGTAATGATGTACGCCACAAATTTCGGTCTTTGGCAGCAGTCTTCCAAGTGTCATGATGAATTCCAAAAGCTTTTAGTGAGATTTTCAGCGTCTTTAAAGTGTTTCCTCTGGCCGCCTTTGGAGTGTTTACCACAACACAGCTCACCATAAAAAATTCATTCAGGGAGGCTGTAATTTGGCATGCAAGTCAAGTGACCAGCCCAGCGAATCTGATTCTTCATTAGTAGAATGTGAATACTGGGCATGGACTCTCTTTCTAGGACTTCAGTGTCTGGGATCTTGTCTTGTCATTTAATCTTCAGTAGCTTCCTAAGGCAGACTGTGTGGAAGTGGTTTAATTTCCTAACATGTCACTGATAAACAGTCCAGGTTTCACAAGCATATAGTAGTGTGGATAATATGACTGCTTTGTAGACTTTTCAGCTTTATTTGCAGGCTTATTCCATTTCTGTCCCACACATTCTTGTACAGTTTGTGAAAGACCACGCTGGCCTTGGAGATTCTTGTATTCATTTCGTCATCAATTGTGGCAGCTTGTGACACAGTGCTGCCAAGATAGGTGAATTTGTCCACAACACTTAGTCTATGACCATTCACTTTGATATTCGGCATGGTGTGATTAATTCCTGGAGCTGGCTGGTGCATAATTACAGTCTTCTCCAAGTTGATATTGAGCCCAAAGTTGGCACAGGCATATGAGAAAGCTGAAACATTGTGTTGCATGTCTGTCTCTGAGTGTATATAGAATACCCAGATAAGACCAAGGATACGACCAGAGTACCAACAGGAATGAAAAATCAGTACTTGAGGCTCTCCTGTCTGGGAAATTTCCAGTACTACCGGCACTAATATCTGAACTCTGCAGTAAGCATAAGGTCACCATACACTGGATACCGTCTCATTGCAGAGTAACTAGAAACGAGAGAGCTGATCTACTAGTTAAGAAAAGAGCAACAAAAGAACAACCTTATGTACCAGTCATATACTACCAAAATACAAGAATCATCAAATCAATCAGAAAGCCACCAAAAGCAGCACAATATGATTACCATTTTATGTTCAGACCAGAACAAATCATTACTCTGAGCCTCAGAACAGGACACAATCAATTATGCAACAACATGTACATCGTATACAATATTTAAGATTGGCAATCATCCATGTGCACATGTGGATTGGCACCACAGGCAGCAGAGCACAAACTTCAAGACTGCCTCGAATACGACATGTCTAGGTAAACCTTCTGGCCTAGAGAAACAACAGTCGAACATAAACTTTATGGGCCACTGAGCGAACTAAAAAGGACAGTGAAGTTTATACTAGAGACAACATTGCAGATATAAACAATTTCAGGTTAAAGAAAGAAGTGAACACATACAGTGAATACATATTGAGATCTACAGAAACATGCCAGGGATCCTGGTTGGTGGACATAATATAAATAACTTACATTATGCTGAAGGCACTGTCTTGTTAGGAGCAAGTCAGAAGGAACTACAGGAAATGCTAGATACAGTGGTTGTAGAAAATGAAAAAATGAGCCATGGCTTGAATAATAAGAAGACAGAAGTACTAATGTTATCAAAGAAACAGATTATGCTTAAATGTACAATTTAAGTAAATGGTGTTATTTTGTGGCAAGTGCAAACATTCAAACATCCAGGCATATGGATTACATCAGATGGAAGGTGCACCACAGAGATAAAGAATAGAATAGGACAAGGAAAAAGATGTATTCTGTCAAATTAAGAACATTTTATGCAATAAGTCCTTGTCATTGTGGTTAGATAAAGAATTCTTGCATGTTACATAGAATAAGTTTTAACACACGACTGTGAATTCTGGACATTTAGTAAACAAGTGAAAAAATCCATAGAAGTCTTGGAGATGTGGCTTAATAGAAGAATGCTGAAAATTCCTTGGACAGCCAAAATGAGCATTCTGGACATTTTGAATGAATGCACGAACAAACTTTATTTTCAAAGGGTTAAGAATTGGGCACGTAGGCCTGTCTGACATTCTGCCCTTCTTCTCTATTTCCTCTCTTACATTTTATTTCATTCAACATCACTTATGAAGCTAATCTCAGACAACTAAAGAACAATAAGCATTGAAACGCATGAAAAATAATCAATAATACATGACTCACTAAGGCAATGTTTAACATGGACATTATAAATACCTAAGTAAGGTGTAAAGTGCCATATATGTGGGAGTGTTTATTGGCTAGTTGTTGTTTGAGATCATTTTTCATTATTATAGTTTTTTTTTCTTTTTTAGGGGGGGGGGGGGCATGTAGTCTGTACTGAGGTAGTGTTCAAGCAGGTTGCGACTATATGTATAATGATTGGTGGTGTCTTTGATTTCTTGTGGAAGATTGTTCTGCAACTGAGAAGCATAGTATGCTAAACTTGTTTTATATAAGTCTATCCTAGGTTTAGGGACATGAAGTATATTTAGTCATTCACTATGTCTTGCGTTATATTTGAACAATGGCCAAAGATAGCTTGGAGCATTTTGAAAATAGGATTTTGTGAATTAGTTTATCCTTATTAAAAAAGTAGGTGTTTGTGGAGTGGCAGTAACTGAAGACGTTCATGTAGGTTAGAATTGTTGTCTTGCGTTATATTTGAACAATGGCCAAAGATAGCTTGGAGCATTTTGAAAATAGGATTTTGTGAATTAGTTTATCCTTATTAAAAAAGTAGGTGTTTGTGGAGTGGCAGTAACTGAAGACGTTCATGTAGGTTAGAATTGTTGGTAAGTTTTTTACTGTTGATTAAGTGCAATGCCCTTTTCTGGAGTGAATAAAGGCGTTTTGTTATCGATTTGGAGCATCCATCCCAGATTGTGGAGCAATAATCAATATGTGTTTGTATGTAGGAAGTATAGAATATCTTTTCATCAAGGAAATTTTAAATTTTTAAATTTTTAAATTTTTAAATAATTTAAATTTTGAAGAAGGCTAAGCCGCAAAAACAACTTATCATAAACATCAGAAAGAAGCAGTCATCATTTTTTGGCCACATTATAAGAAGACCAAAACTGGAACATGTGACAACTGAAAAGATTTGTGGAAAGAGATAGATGAAGATAGCGAGAGAAAGTTCTTGACAATCTTTTGCCATAGCATGGAAAGCAGTCAGCACATGAATTGATCCATGCTGTCGGAGATCGCAATTTGTGGAGAAGCATGACTGCCCATGCCAGTCGGCATGACACTTGATGATGATGATGAAAGAAGAAGAGTAGAATTTGAGCAATTGGTAGACAAAGAGGATTTCAGTGTGCTGTTCAATATGCATAACCAACAGTTACTGCTGATATGCAAAGGCATCTGTAATATGTGCAGGTAAATCAGCATTATGTAAACAGAAAGACATTGTCCTTCTAAAACTACCATGGTTATAACAAAAACATATGACATCGTGTATTTCAGTTGAAAGGATTCAGTACACTACTTCATTATATACTTCATTATATGCTTCATTATTTACTTAATTATATCAAAACAATGTTTTCCCATAGTGAATTTGAATAACAAAGACACAAACAATAGATTGCACGATTTATTACCTGGCATATTTTGCCGCATCTCGTCAGTGCATACTGCAAAATTCACACAACATAAAGTAAAATAACTAGATAAATCCTTCAAGCTGAAATATACACATGTTCGCACAGTAATGTCAATTGTCTACCACTGTAATTTTAAACTGACTATCATGTCTTTCTATTTGCACGCAACTGGCCATTGTAACTTAATTTCATTATATGTTGAACTTTTTTTCTGTAGTGTGCACCTGATGAGATAGATCAAAATATTTCAGGCAATAAACACATTGGTTGTAAGGATGTTGGTTGGATAAAGTTTTCTACAGGAAGACGTAGCCAATCTCATGTCAACCCTGATTAGTCTTAATTGCTTGCAGGGTATGTTACAGTGTTGCTATTATCTGCTTCTCCTATTGGCCCTAATTCTTTGTGATTGTGTCTTTGTAAAGATAACCAATTATAATTTGTCTTTTATTTCTGTATTCATTATGTTGGACATCTGTATTTCATAATGATGAGAATCTAGGAAAGAATATGACTGAATAATTTGTTAATGTTTATGATTTTTTTTTAGAATTGAGCAAGCTCCGGAGTACAGGAGAAATGCCCCTGTGGGATATTACTTGAGTGGAACTCCTGATGGCTCTAGAGAAGGACATTACTATATCAATAATCACAACTTGGATAATTAGTGAGACTGGCTTGTTTTCTAGAAGTGTTCAGTTTTAATTAATTTTATATATTCGAATCCCACTCAAGGTGGAAATTTAAAAAAAATTTACCTGGGCTCCCAGTCTGACATTGTATATATGGGTGCCAGGGAATCTTCTGGGAAGTCAAGGTGGCCAGAGAGATATTGACCACATCACCCATCAAGTGCTGATTGGTCTGTACAAATATGGCGTTAGCACCATTGACCCAGCACACCTCGAGGTGTGTGTACAAACCTAGAGTTAGGTGCCATCAGTGGCATTTTGATTGTAATCTGCATTCATGTTATATGTAATTACTGTGCATTTATTGCCTTCATATAAAACACCAAAAATGTATTAAAACTTTATCACTAGCATTTTTTAAATCTGTGGTCAACACACAAAAAGCTTCTTTTCGAGGACTTCCTGGAATGTGGTATGCCTGGACAGTCATGCTTAAGGGTCCCACAGTAATCTGTCATCATGAGTGATCCCAAAGTCCCTGGTATCTCTATTCCATTGTTTTTATATCTTGGTGAAATCTTTCACCTTGCTCTTCACTAAAGCCACCAAGATTCTCGGGAAAGAAATGTAAATGGTTATGGAGGTAGTGCAATTGTATGCTCATGTTGCATCCAAGCTTCCGAAAACTCAGTAGCATGTTTTAAACTTATTCAGAATAATTTTCTGCTTTAAAGTTACCCAGAAAGTTTGCACAACTAAAACAAATGATGACCAGGCTGTGGACTCTGTTATGTTCATCAAATCAATAAAATTTGGATCGTTTATTAACTTTCTAATGTAAGGTCCATAAAAAATTCCAGCTTTAAGTTTGTCGCTCAATTCCGAAAACTTTCTGCATAAGTAATTTAAACAAGTATCATTTTTGTTCAGTGCCTTAACAAATTGCTTCATCAAGCCAAGCTTTATATGTAACGATAGCAGTTGAACTCTTTTTCGATCAATGAGAGGCTTGTTGACAATATTTTCTTCTCCAACTCTAAATCGATCCCTCAAAGCCACTATTTCTTTGTCCATTGCGTATCTTTTGCTCTGCTATCCAACAAATATATAAAGCATGGATATTTGGTGAAATCCCTTTGCTTGCCAAGCAAGAAGTTCATCATTTTAAGATCTACACAAATTATCCAGTTATGTTCTAAGTATTTCAATTTTTTCCAGAACTGTGCTTATTGTAGCATACTCGCCCTTCATTGTAGTAGAATGAGCAATTTGAATTGAGCCATATTTGTTACCATTGTGTAAGAGAACACCTTTCAAACTTCTTTTAGAGCTGTCAATGAAAAGTCGCCACTCGTCTGTTGTATAACTTACAACCATTTTGTTTTCAAGACCTCCTACATTAGTACAAAACACAAAGTTGTTTCCTTTACAAAAGAATGGAAGAAAACCTTGCTCTCTGCTGTGATAAAATGTAATCTGTGATTAATAGTTAGTAACTTCTTTTCTTTCAATATTGAAGCCAAAAATTCTGAAGATTCCTTGGAGAGATATAGATCTCGGATTAGATCATTCATTTCACGCTGGTCGCGTTGAGCAGCTGGAAAATCATCTTTGAAATCACTATTACTGTCACTTGTCGTTCCACATGCCACTGCTGTTTCATCTTCTAGCAGTGAATCCAAAATGTGACTGAAAGTTGGACATGGTATATCATCTCTGTGTGGAACTGGTCGCCTAGCAGAATCTAAATCTGGATATTTCCATTGTTTGTAATTTATTTTCCATTAATTCCTTAATAATGACAACATAGAAATACCAGTCATCTTAGTGGTTCTTGGGCTCTCTCCAAACCATTGGAATTTCAAATTTTGTAAGGGACTAGACAGCAATAGATTTTCCCCAGAGCCCTATACAGAAAATGATGTAATAATATTAATTAAATACAAAACAGCCTGTATCTAAAAAACTAGAGCTGCTACAGACACATAAATGGGATTTTTGGATTTAGCAGGCCTCATTTATGCAAAACCAGGTGTAACATGTATGGCACTCAAAAAAATGTTTTTGTAGAGTTGTTAATCCCTAAATTAACTTAATAAAAGGAACATATAAAGTCATGAAATTCAGAGTATTTCATGAGGGAAAATGATACAACAATTACATTTTAAATAAGAGTAGAAATGCAACAGGGTTGCGTTTTGTCAACTATTATTTTGAATAATAAAGACAAAAGCAATACACTGCACAATTTATTGCCTGACATATTTTGCTGTATCTCGTCAGGTGTGTACTGTAGAATAATTCAGCATATATTAAAGCAACATAATGAATCCTGTTAGCTGAAATGTAGAAAGCACACTTTCATATGTTTCCATGTCACCACAGTGATTTTAAAAAGACTATCAGTAGGTCAGCATGGCCAAATGGATAAGAACACATGTTCTTAAACATCCGGTGTTCTGATGCCGAGGTAAGGAGTTCAGCCCCTACACCGGACAGTTGGATTAAAATGTTGACCTATCGTCCTTGACTTTAGGGACGTAAATTACAAGTACCTCTGAAGTCAGAGTGGGTTTGCCTGATGGCAAGTGACAATGTTAATAGGTAAAACTAATCCACACGCAAATTTCAGTCCAGCACTACTAGAAGTAGTGTGTATGGACTACGTTTGAGTTCAAAGTGAGCGAGTGCAAGGAAAAAAAATACAATGTTACTATCATGCCTGGAGATCATGGGTTTGAATCTGCATCAGGGCAGATTTTAAAAATTTGCCGGTGCTCAAAGGTCAACCAGGCCAAAACAGGATACCAGGAAATGTCTTGGAAGTTAAAGGCAGCTGGCGTGGCCCTGACCTCATCACCCACCAAATGCTGATTGGTCTGGAGAAATATGGGTCTGGCACCATATGCACAATGTGCCATAAGACATGCACAATGGCTTTTTACTTATGTTTACTTGCACATATGCAGCAGGTGCTTCTGCAAATCTAGCAACTTTTGGCTATGTGTGGGGAACAGCACATTGAAGGCATTTTGTTTGCCACAAGCCCAAATTCTAATAAGTAGCATGCTATGGAAGATGTAGGTTTCTTCCTGTTGATAGATTTAGTTTGGTTGTCATATTTGTCCATTGTTTGTTGTCTTATCCATTTAGGGACGTCATCTGCTAGTCTATTTTCTGACTTTTGTTCGTTTCTGCATGTGAAGATGGATTGGCATTTATATTAAAATTGATATACATATTTAGATTTGACTATAATGGTAGTTTCTTTTACTGATGGAGTTGGTATTGGAGTGATATTGTATCACGAAACTTAAACTGCTGCCAGCTGTGCTGTTAATTGATTATGTAAATGTTACATCTTGTCGTCGCCAGAAAAGGTTAACTGAATAAATACCTGGAGTGTTGGGACTGATGTTATCTGTATTCTTACAGATTATAGATTGGATTATGAAGACGACAGTAACTATCACCAGAAATGGTATTCACTTCCTCACAGTCACCATACATCTGCTGTTTTAAAGTCTAGCTGTATTCACATTCTCAATCACCATCTGTTGATGAAATGTCTAGTTGTATTCAGTTCCGTACAGATACCATACATCTGCTAATCAAAAGTCTACTCTCTTCTTCTTCACCTTCTTTTCTTCCTCCTTCTTCTTCCTCCTCTTTGTCTTCTTCATCGTCATATTCCTGTCCCTCTTCTACTTCATTCTATCAAGTTGTATTCAGTTACTTATAATCATCAAACGTCTGCTAATGAAAAGTCTAATTGTATTCAGCTCTTCAGTCACTGTATATATGTTGATGAAATATCTCGTTGTATATAGTTCCTCACAGTCACCATACACCTGTTGATGAAAAATCTAGCTGTATTCATTTCTCTTGTCACTATATATCTGCAATGAAAAGTCTAGTTGTATTCAGTTCCTTACAGTCACCATATAATCAGGTGATGAAGAGTCTAGTTGTATTCAGTTCTTCATAGTCACAATATAATCCTTAGATGAAGAGTCTAGTTGTATTCAGTTCCTCATATGCTAATGAAATGTAGTGTATGAAGGGAAGAATCCACCACTGTTAGTGAAAGCGTGATGCTAGAGCATTCAACATCTCCAGCTGACTATGTGTGCTGAAGGAGACAGCTTCTATGGATTTGCCCAGCATGACTTGATGTCAGTTCTTAAAACCAACAACCAAAATGTCTAGTTGTAATCACCAAGTCAGTCTTCACCCTTCTGTTAATGAAAAGTCCTTCTCTTCAGTCTTCCTTATCAGATTCCGGCTTTGAGCTTGCACGAAGGAGAACCAGGTCATCATTTGCAATTTGTATATGCACTGGCTTCCACTCATCTACCAGACTTTCGTAGATATGCTGAAGACAGCAAGTATTACTTAGCACCAGCAAGGTTTTCCCTTAACAGTGCATATGTTGAGGTAATACGATAATACATAGATTTGACATAATCTTCTTCATAGAGTTTGCATGAGAAGATTTTTGTGCACATTGAGTGGGCATGTTGTAGTAATGATTGGGACATTATGCTGACAATGTTGGGCACATTGAAGTATTGATTAGGACATTATGCTGACAATGTTGGGCACATTGAAGTATTGATTAGGACATTATGCTGACAATGTTGGGCACATTGAAGTATTGATTAGGACATTATGCTGACAATGTTGGGCACATTGAAGTATTGATTAGGACATTATGCTGACAGTGTTGGGCACATTGAAGTATTGATTAGGACATTATGCTGACAATGTTGGGCACATTGAAGTATTGATTAGGACATTATGCTGACAATGTTGGGCACATTGAAGTATTGATTAGGACATTATGCTGACAATGTTGGGCACATTGAAGTATTGATTAGGACATTATGCTGACAATGTTGGGCACATTGAAGTATTGATTAGGACATTATGCTGACAGTGTTGGGCACATTGAAGTATTGATTAGGACTTTATGCTGACAATGACAATGTCGGGAACATGGAAGTAATGATTAGGATGTTATGCTGACAATATCAGGAACATTACAGTAATGATAAGGACATTATGCTGACAATGTTGGGAACGTTGAAGTAATTATTAGGACTTTATGCTGACAATGAGAATGTCGGGAACATGGAAGTAATGATTAGGATGTTATGCTGACAATACCAGGAACATTACAGTAATGATAAGGACATTATGCTGACAATGTTGGGAATGTTGAAGTAAGTATTAGGACTTTATGCTGACAATATCAGGTTTTCTTCATGTGTGTCCTATCCAGCTCCTGCATATTTTCTTCACCTCTTGATTTACTGGAGTCTGTCTAGTTCTCTCTCCAAAGTTTGATTGTATTGTATTTATATCAGTAACATCATGTTTAACCCTTTTGGGCTATGGTTTGGATTTGTTTGTAAAAAAATATATTAGTTGCATATCCTTTACAGGACGTGGCAGTCAAATTCAGCATTTTCGGCTATTTGTGATTCCTGGGCAAGTTTACGTTCAGTAGTTCACCATTGCTTTCTGAAATACCGACATTAATACCATTGTTTGGAAACTAATGCAAGGCGGTCTGCGTTGGAGGCTGCAGCTGTGATTTGAACGCGGTATGCGGGATTACAAATTGTATTCATAACCCCTTGGCCACAGAGCCGGCTTGTGAAGGATCCCTTGTATTGCACACAGATATCTCCATAAGTGGGTCAGTTTCCTCCCATAGATGACATGAGCAGTCTCAGCACAGAGCACAATCTAGCACTGGCCAGGATCCAAATGTGTTATAGCAGATTCTCAGCACAGAGCACAATCAAGCACTGGCCAGGACCCAATTGTGTTATAGCAGAATCACACGTGCTACAACTTCGGCCATAATTGGGACGTATAGTGTCTTTTATTATATAGTGTCTTTTATTAATTGGGATGTATAATGTCTTTCATTAATTGGGATGTATAGTGTCTTTTATTAATTAGAGTGTATAGTGTCTTTTATTAATTAGGATGTATAGTGTCTTTTATTATATAGTGTCTTTTATTAATTGGGATGTATGGTGTCTTTTATCAATTGGGATGTATAGTGTTTTTTTTTAAATTATATAGTGTCTTTCATTAATTAGGATGTATTGTGATGTATAGTGTCTTTTATTAATTGGGATGAATAGTGTCTTTTATTAATTGAGATGTATAGTTCTTCTGCCAGTCTCCGTTATGAGGTCATTGTGTCGCGATTCATAATACCACTTGCCCGAGTTCGAAACACTGGTGACCGATTTGGCAGCAGACCGCGTTGCGCTGGTTTTAACGTGTTGGTATGGGAATCTGTCGTTCAGAAAGCAATGGCATACTACTGAACGTAAAACTTGCCAAGACATCAACAACGGCAGTAAAATGCTGGTGTTGACTGCAACATCCTGCAAGGGATATGCAACTATTAAAACAAAAATAGTGTCTTTTATTATTATTTCAGATAATATATTTTTATATTGGTTTCTTCATGTCGGTTTCTTCATGTCTTCCTGACACTTATGTTATTTGTATTGCTGCCCACATTCAATATAGGGATGTGTAGTGTTGCATATTTTGTTTCTGAGGATGAGTTGTGATGTATGCCATAAGTTATGATACTGTTGTATCTAACATTTGAGTTATGTTGCTGTTATATCTGATATTTGAGTTGTGTTGCTGCGTGGTCTCAAGGTATGGTGTCTGCCTTAAGTGCTGGAGGTCCCGGGTTCAAGCCCCGGTGATGACCGGGATTTTTTCTTGGAAGTTGGAAATCGAAAAAGAGTAGCCTAACGGCGCTGCCCGGACAAAATTTCGAGTTAAAAATCTACCCAAGTGTTTCAGGATCCTCGCTGGTGCTACGAAGTTCATGCACTGAGCTGAGTTTCTCCAGACTCAGGTTTGAGTTAGGAGGAGAACGGAGCACTTATGGGTTGCACCCGTGTGCCAAGATGTTGATCCATCGACTAAACTAAACTAAACTAAACTGCTGTTTATCTAACATTTGAGTTGTGTTGCTGTTGTATCTAATATTTGCTTGTGTTGCTGTTGTATCTAACATTTGAGTTATGAGTTATGCTGCTGTTGTATCTAACATTTGAGTTGTGTTGCTGTTGTATCTAACATTTGAGTTGTGTTGCTGTTGTATCTAACATTTGAGTTGTGTTGCTGTTGTATCTAACATTTGAGTTGTGTTGCTGTTGTATCTAACATTTGAGTTATGTTGCTATTGTATCTAACATTTGAGTTGTGTTGCTATTGTATCTAACATTTGCATTGTGTTTCTGTTAATAGGGCTGGGACTTGTATTCTGAGTCTCTTGGAGAAGAGATGAATGTCTATGAAGATAATTTTGAACTGTAAGTGGATGCAGGGCCTTTCTTTCCTTCATCATCATCATGCTGCAGCTCGTGACATATGATGATGGTCGTAGCCATGATGGTGACACTTGATGAATTAGCTCTATTCACTCCTTTTACAGAGAAGTATTGTTACTTCAAATTTAGTATTTGAGTTCGAAATATGTGACCAATTAAAAAATCAGAAGCAAAGTCATATGCATAATTGACTAATGGATAGCAAGCAATATAATTCTTGGGTATGTTCTAAAGGTAATAGTGGAGGGAAGTGTATGGGGAAGCAGAGAAATGAAGACCACAACAAATATTTTTTTTTTCTTGCAAATACTTTACAGGACATCGCTGTCAACACCAGCATCTTTCAGCTGGATGTTGATTTCTTGGCAAGATTACGCTCAGTAGTTTGCCATTGCTTTCTGAGCGGCTGGCTCACATACCCCGTAAGTTACCGATGCGATTCGAACCACTGCTGATTATCACCATCATCACGTTACCCACGAGAGTATACGAGATTACGGAGAAAAGTCATAACCTCTAAGCCACGAAGCCGGCACAACAAAGATGGATTCAAGATATGATATGCATTTACACATGACAACAACAGAAGTAGGATATCTGGCAAATGCCATAGAGACATTTTTGAAACACCATTATTGGGGTAAGCCCTGCGCAGGATAGGCCACTGTATGAAACAAACGAACGCAGGACCTTTATTTTCAAAGAGTCACAAATTGGGCACACAGGCCCGTTTTACATTCAGCTCTTCCAATCACTCATCTTTCATACATCAATTATCTATTGTGCAAGTTAGTTGTGAATACATAGAAATTATTAACAGTTGTAAATGATGTGATTATCATATTGACAGCACTAGCAGTAGGTCAGGTGACTAAAGTTTTACAGTCTTACATAATCATCTTTCTGTGCTGGCAGTAGGTTAGATGACAATAATGTCTTACATAATCATCTTCCTGTGTTGGCAGTAGGTCAGGTGACTATAATATTTTAAAGTCTTACATAATCATCTTCCTGTGCCAGCAGTAGGTCAGGTGACTAATGTTTTAAGTCTTACATAATCATCTGCCTGTGCCATGCCAGCCTGTGCAGGAGATAATTTTCTTCCACATAATCGGTCGTTGGTGTTCTTGATAAGTGTGACCAATGATCATCTTTCTTGCTACTTCGCCAATCCATTCTCTTTTTGTTGACCTCTGCCACTAAAATCCTTGATCTTCCCCATTGTCACAACCTTCTCAAGATCCTTTGATCTCATAATGTGACAATAAGACAATGAAAATTGCCTTGTTCTGATATGGGTGATCAGAGTTGTATAGTGTTTGATAATATTTCAGATTGGGGCGCTATGGCTTTGAAAGTTTTTGAGCAGCAAGGCTGGTTGTTGATACAGGCCTTCATACTTTTGGGTAGGTATAGTTTATTCTTGTGACCAAAAAAATGAAAAAGTAAAGGTAATCCTATGACATATACTTCACTCTATTGTGTCTCCATCTTGAAGTGATAGACGGGCTTGCATGTTCCAAGAACTATGCCATCGGTGGTGTAGCCATTGGTAGGTTCTCCCAAGTCAGATAGGTCAAGAGATAGGGACCAGCTCTCTTGTAGGTAGTCTAGGGAACAGTCAAAGGGTAGGTAAAGCAAACCTGAAAAACATGCTTGTTGAAAGCAGATGTTGGTATCCCCCTGAAAACTATTCCAGAATGAACCCAGAATGAAAATGGAAAGAGACATAATCTGGACGAAAATGAAAGAATATTCAACAAGGAAGAACAGAACAGTGCACAACACAGAAAAGCCACTTTGTTTCTTTGATGATGAATACCCACAGGACCTCTGGATCTGAGTCTACATGGATGGGTCAGCACAAAATGCTGTTCAAAATGGAGGAGCGGAAGTATACATAGAATACCCAAAAAATACTACGAACACAGTCGGAGTATCAACAGGAAAGTACTGCCATAATTATGATGCAGAAATCTAAGCAATTAAAATAGCAACAGAGAAATGACAAAATATCAGCCATGGTACACAACCTGTGATGCTATTGACAGATGTATAATCAGAACTTGAGGTCTTCTGTCTGGGAAATTGCCAGTATTACGGACATTACTTTCTGAACTTGACAGTCAGTGTAAGGTCACCATATAGTGGATACCACCTCACTGGGGAGTACCTGGAAATGAGAGAGCTGATCGATTAGCTAAAGAAGGAGCAATAGAAGAACAGCCTGATGTACCTGTTACATACCACCAAAGAAAAGAAAGATCAAATTAGTTAGAAAGCCACCAAAACCTGCTCATGATAACTACCACCTTATGGTCAGACCAGAACAAATCATTATTCTGCACCTCAGAAGAGGACACAATAGATTACACAACCACATGTATACAAAATTCAAGATTGTCTAATCAGCCATGTACACATGTGAATTGGCGAAGCAGACAGCGGATCACATACTCCAAGCCTGCCAAAGTACGACATATCGAAAAGAGAATGTAAAATTCATTCAAGAGAGAACATTGCAATTATAGACAAATTTCAAGTGAACAAAAGATGAAGTCGAAGAAAGCGGATGTACTGAGCTTTATCATGTCAATGGCATATACTGTCATATGGGAGTGGAGTGTTAGACCTTCCTACATATTAGGTCACAGCATAATGAGGTGAAGCGACCATGTTAGTGCAGTTGATATGGGGCTGACAGTGTCATGAACACAGTGAGGTGGAGAGTTCGATGCCAGTGTTTGTCACCTTGCTAAGTCCATGCATTCAGGCCTACCAATTGTGATGGTCCTATTACATTACAAACCCATAGCAGGAAACTGCAACACAACAAATTTAATTAAACATTAAAATGAGGTAAGATGGCCACCTTTCTTGCCTCTCCTTCTCAAGACTGTTGATCTCGTAACTGAACTGGTCAGAAATAAAATGCTGGCACTACTTTTGAAGTGTTTACAGTATTAAGGTACATTTTTTAGGATCTATCAGATCATTGGAATTTTGTAATAAAGATTATTATGTGATTATTGTGTATGTGATTATATAACTATGAAATCCAGTAATATTAACTATAAAATTAAGTTAGTTTCTTGTTTTTTTATAATACTGGCCTATTATTTCAAAGACTGAGAAATGTTTAGTCAGGATTATCAATTGATAGTTGAAGATTTTTGTCTTTTCTGAAATAAGATTTTTGAATAGACACAAATAAACTCAAGGACTGCATAAACACAACACAGAGAGGTGTAACATGAACATTCTTATCTCTCAACATGAAGCTATAAGTACAATACAGAAGAAATACAATATGAACATTCTTACATCTCAACATGAAGCTATATATACAGTACAAAATATGTATTGTATGAACTTTCTTACATCTCAATATGAAGTTGTAAATACACATAGAAGAGGTGCAATATGAGTATTATTAAATCTCAAAATGACGCTATAAATACAATACAGAAGAGATATAGTATGAACAGTCTTATATCTCAATATGAAGCTATCAGTACAACACAGAAGAGATACAGTTTGAATAATCTAATATCTCAACATGAAGCTATAAATACAACACAGAAGAGATACAGTATGAACAATCTTACATCTCAACATGAAGCTATAAATACAACACAGACAAGATACAGTATGAACAATCGTATATCTCAACATGAAGCTATACATACAACACGGAAGAGATACAGTATGAACAATCGTATATCTCAACATGAAGCTATAACCACAGCAGAAGAGGTACAGTATATACAATCTTATATCTCAACATGAAGCTATAAATGCAACACAGAAGTTGTTACAATATGAACAATATTACATCTCAACATAAACTATAAATGCAACACAGGCGAGATACTGTATGAACAATCCTAAATCTCAACATGTAGCTATAAATGCAGCACATAAGAGATACAGTATGAACAATCTTATATCTCAACATGTAGCTATAAAGTTCAAGAAAAGCCCTGGTCCTAGTAGATATACATTATAAACCTTAATGATAGGAATTTGTGTTTCTAGGAGTGGGAATATGGGAATTGATTTGTGTAGTATGAATTGCTAAGCTTATTGACAGTTTCTTAAGGCTACTAGTCAAGATGTGTGAACTTAAAAAAAAGTCGCTTAAAAGTCGAGATGGTCGACTTAATTGCACCAGGTTTTAACCATTTGGCTTGGTCTCTTTCTGCATGGCGACCTGCCGAAAGCACACACAAAGCATGAAATCCGTAGCTCCAGCAACGACCCCTGGGAGTCTCCGAGAAAAATGCACTTGTCAACCAAAAGACGTAGCTCAGAATCAAACCCACAACCTTCAGAGCACAAGGCAGATGGCTTGACAACTTTGCCATGGAGACATGTGAACTGTAGTAGTGCAGTAGCTGGCATGCTTGCCTGCCAGCCCAGAGGTACATGTTTGAATCCTCATCCTTGTGGGGATGTTCAAAAGTAGGACCAGGCTTCCACACCAACCCAATCTAAAATTGGTACCTTCCTGGATGTAAAGACAGCTCTTGTAGCATTGGCCACATCAGGCATCAGGTGCCAATTGGTTTGTACAAATATGGGACTAGCCTCAAGGATATGCCTGAAGGACTGAAAAAAGAGTCCTTTGCTGAACTTTATAGCCAAGATGTTATGTGTAATGTTTGAAATATTGAGTCCTCAGTTGTATATTCATGACGATGGCAGGCTGTAGATTGTTAATTCACACTTGTGTCTGGTTAATTAATTGATTATATTCAGTTTAATTCAGATAATCATCAGTGCCCGGCGGACATGTCTATATGTTCTTTGATCTCCCACATAATAAATCCATACATTTACAGCTATGTTAGTTTGGTGTTTCTTGATGAACCTTTTCACGCACTTGGTGTGCTGCTCTTTTCTAGTTGTTCTTTTCTAGCTGGTCTGATCATGTGCATCGTAACTATTGATGTTGATTCATTCAGTTGAATGTCCTGGTTTCTGCCCAACTATCTATAAGTGTTTATAATGTCGGCTCGATCCAGTGGTTGACTCTCTGATGTAGTGACAGTACCAGGTGGTCTATCTGCTCTTTCATGAGGTTACTCACCTGAACTGAGAAACTGGTTATGTATTGAAGGTCCTAAACAAAACAACTAGGAATGAAGCTACAGCGAATGTAAACAAAGAGAATAATCTAGAAACCACACAGTTGGACACTGATACTTAAGTAAGCCAGTTTTGACGTTGATAGTGGAAGGGGAGAGACCCTGCTTGTAGTAAAATCACTAGTAGTGAAGGTAAATTGTAAACAGAACATGGTTTTATACATTTTTCTCTGTCAGTCATCAGGAAAAATATGACTGTCAAAGTTCAGGGTAGGGTCATAGAATGAATAATAATCCTGTAACAGGAGATTATTTGAGAGATTATTGTGAGGCTATGCTTGAGCTGTGATTTATAGTTTTAATAAATACATATCTGTTGTGCTGTATTGTCTGTGACAGAATTTTGAAAAAATAACAGATACTTCCTTTAATGTTAAATGGGAGATTGCTATGAGGCTGAGACAGAGTAATATTTGTATAAATAACCCCAGACACAATATTAGCAGAGCATATTAAGTGATTTAATATCAATTAAAAGACATTGTGACATTGTATCTGTCATCCACTGTGAACACACTTTCTAAGTTGTGTGCCTGTAAATCTGTAAAACATACTATTCTAGCTAAATATTTTTATGTGATTAATTGAGGTCATTATCTCCTTCAGTTGGAGCAAGGAACAAGCTGTAAAATACATGGTGGACAACACATTAGTTCCCGCAGCAGACTTGGCCAGAGAAGTGGTGAGATACATCAACACGCCGGGACAGGTGAGTTGTTTCTTGATAACAAGGTCAGGTTATTAGCAAACTTAAGGAGGATGCATGAAATCAGACATCGTTTTCTTCATCCAGCTCTTTATGTTACCCTCTCAGTGTCTTCCACTTGCATGTTTGCTTTCCACATTTCCTTTCTTTTAAATGTTCACTTTGTGTTATGTCTTCCTTGTTTTTCTGCCTTTGATCACCCACTGAAGCATATTCAAAACATAGCAAAAACAAAGATAATGCATACAGATATAACTAATATGGAGAAACAAATATATGTTAATGAGGAAAAATTGGAGAGGGTGGAAAATGTTGAATATCTTGGTTCATTAATTACCAACTATTGCGACATAATGAAGGCAATTAAAAGACAAATACCTATTGCTCTTCAGAAACTAAAACAAATTAATAAATTGTGGCGTGGGACAAGCAAACCTACAAAAATTAGATTTCTTAAGAGCATGCATCTTTCCCATTGCAACATACGCCTGTGAGATCTGGCCACTTACTAAACATGCCTTTGAATATAAATTTTATAGACGTGTTCTAAGAATATATTGCATACAAAAAAGAACAAATCCATCTATACGACAAGAACTGAATATTGAAGAAGGTTAGCTATTAAAGACGATAAAACAAAGAAGTTTGAAATATTTAGGTCACTTGAAATGTCACAAAAGTTTGGAGAGAACAATCATGGAGGGGTATATGCCTGGGAAGAGAGGAAGAGGAAGGCCAAAAGAAGATGGGTGCTGGATGTGACAGATGATCTCTAGGTGGGTGTATCAGATGCTGGACATCTTGCTTGTGATCGAGAAGTTTTCCGGAAGGTTGTTATGGGAGCGAGATTCTGCAAGGGGCATGCTACTGAATGAATGAATAAATGAATGGAGCATATGCCCTCAACCAACTCAGGCCTTCTGTGCTAACTTTTGCTATCTGATAAAATTCTGTGTGTGTCTAAGAGAGAGAGAGAGAGAGAGGGGGAGGGGGGGGGGAGAGAGAGAGGGGAGGAGAGAGAGAGAGAGTTGAGTGCACGCATGTCATGTAACATGCTATTCCATATTTTGTTTATGTATTCTCATCTTTCATAGTACGAGGTATCATTTTGTATGCCACTTGATTTTATCATGTATAATATGAACATATGCACATTATTGTAGAGTGAGTGAGAGAGTTAGTGAGTGTGAGTGAAGGAGTGAGTGTGTGTGTGTGTGGGTGTAAGAAAGAAAGAGAGACAGAGAGTTGAATTGCATCACTAAATTTTATGTTACAAAATGCATATGTACAATTTTTTCTCCATTTCTTTTACAAATTTGCGAGAATGCTCACGACAATCATCACTGCATGCGTGTGTAAAGTGTGGGAGTTTGTTTATACTAGTTTCAGTGATTATGTCAGGCATCATGTATGTGTCTAGATGTGAAGATGTATGCGTGTGTGAATGTGTATGTGGGGGATGTGTGTGTGTGTGGAGATGTATGTGTATCTTGTTTTCTGGGAGCCACTGGCTAGCATGCTTGCCTGCTGACTCCGTGATAATGTGTTCAAACCTTCATCAAAGCAGATGTGTTCAACTGACCTCGGCTCCCAGTCCAACCCAACCCAAATTGAATACCAGGAAATGACCTTGAAAGTCAAGGCCGAGCCGCCATGATATTGACCACATCACTGATTGGGTGCCAGCTGCTCTATTAAATATGGCGCTGGTACCATATGCTCAGTATGCCTTTAGGTGTGTCAAAGGATCCTAAGAAGAACAATATTTGTTCTTTATGGACCTCTTGGTTATGCCAAGTGAGTGTCCAGCTTTACTCCAGTGCAGAGTTGTCCGCTTACTTGTGTGGATACTTGTCCCCCAGATTTGCCTTTGCCACAATGTGGTATGTTTTACATCCTCCATCACATGGAAGTGCAGTTGGAATGTTCCTTTCATAGAGTTTTGAGACTATGTTATATTTTATAGCAAATGTGCAATATTCCTAGATTCTATGACAAATGGCCATAAGAAATGAAAGAAGTCCTTTATTATATGCGGATTGTTAAATACAAATTATATGTAAAATGTCATGCAATTGTAATCATTTTTTTTGGGTGTTCACTTGCTTTAAACTCAAGCATAGTCCATACATATGCTACTTCTTCTGGTGCACTGGGCTGATTTTTGTGCGTGGATTAGCTTTCCCTGTTACAAGTGTTCCTCGCCATCAGGCAACTCACTCGAATGTCTGATGTACTTGTAATTTACGTCCCCAATTCAAGGACGAGAAGTCAACATTTTAGTCCAACAGACCACCGTAGGGGTTGAACCAGTTGCCTCGGCATCATCACACCGGATGCTTAAGGATGAGTGCTTTTATTCATTCAGCCACACTGACCACTGTTGTAATATTTTATTCACATAATTTGTAACAAATGTTGCTTCCTCCTGTAAAGAAATGTATTTATTCACCATTATAATAGCTGCAGAATTAATTGTTTTCTCCAAAGGCATGTGCATACAAAGTAGGTGAGATCAAAATTTGGGAACTGAGACACAAAGCCGAGCAGACATTAGGTAAGGCATATGAGAATTAAGTATGGTGCGTCTGTATGATAGATATCAGTAATCATGTTTATTCATTGTTGTATGTAAATTGTTATGTACAGAGAAGTCAAGTACTCTTGTTACATACATGGAGGTGTATGAGACATATATATGTTTATCACCACTCCAGGGGTCATGGGATGGGGTCAGCACCCATGCCGGTTGCCTGGACTTCCTAAGTAATATCCTGGTACCAGTCTCAGACTGGGCTGTGTCCAGGAAGCCCGGGTTAATTTCAAGAATCCATCTCAATGTGAATTTGAACCTGTGACCACTGGGCCAGCAGCCCAGCAAGCTGTCCACGCTGCCTGCATTGTGTTTACATGGCAGATATTAATAGTCATGTTTGTTCATTATTTCATAAATGTATTGTGTTTCTTATGATAATTTCTGTCATAATATCAGTGATCAAGCACAACGGTAACATGAGATATTCACAACACTAAGTGAAGGGCAGACAAAGAAATTCAAGCAATAATAGATTCAAATGCCAGTTATCAACATCATGAAGGGAAACATATTCAAACGACTAGGTCATGTCAAAAGTGCCCTGTTTCACGCCAAGATGAGTGTGGATATATGTTTAGTAAATGGTTTTTAAATAATAAAAGACCTATTGTTTTACACACAACTTGATATTGAGCATGTGGTGCTAGACCCATACATTTATAAACCAAGCGGCCAGATATTTTCGTTGACCTCAGCAGCACATGTTTTCAGCTTTATACTGGCCAATTGTATTTTTCCAGAGTAATCTTCTTCTTCTTAAATTCATTGCTGTGTGGCATTGGGGATAATGTCTGCCCACAGCCTTCTTTCTCATGTACTGCCAATCATACTTTCTGATGTTCGTCCATGCTGTGTGGTGTTGGGGATTGTCTGCCCACAGCCTTGTTTCTCATGTACTGCCAATCATACTTTCTGATGTTCGTCCATGCTGTGTGATGTTGGGGATTATGTCTGCCCACAGCCTTCTTTCTCATGTACTGCCAATCATACTTTCTGATGTTCATCCATGATGTGTGGTGTTGGGGATTATGTCTGCCCACAGCCTTCTTTCTCATGTACTGCCAATCATACTTTCTGATGTTCGTCCATGCTGTGTGATGTTGGGGATTATGTCTGCCCACAGCCTTCTTTCTCATGTACTGCCAATCATACTTTCTGATGTTTGTCCATGATGTGTGGTGTTGGGGATTATGTCTGCCCACAGCCTTCTTTCTCATGTACTGCCAATCATACTTTCTGATGTTCGTCCATGCTGTGATGTCAAACTGTCCAGATCTTCTGTCTTGGTCTCCCCCTGCCTCTCCTTCCTCCAATCCATGGAGTAATATAGATTTACCTATTTTATGAGACTGGGTCAACTCCAGACTGCACTTGTTGGAGAAATACTAAATTTTAACAATTCTATGGATTGAACCCAAGAACTAGAAGTCGGATGTGTCGGCCTAACGGCGCAAGAACGCAGCTCTGCTGTAAACAGGCACAACGCAATCACGTCCGAAAAAAAAACTCTGGATGAACGCAGAAGAAGAAGAAGAAGAACCCAAGAACATATATGGTAAAAATATTTGTAAGAAGCAACCTACTGAGATTGCTTGTGAGATTAGTATGTTTTGTAATATTTTTAGTAACTTTTTGGAACCGTGGTGGCATAGTGGCTAGACACTCGCTTGCTGTTCCTGTGGTCAGGAGTTCGAACTTCATTGGGGTGGAGGATTAGAATGTTTAAACCTGACCTTTGCTCTCAGGTCAACACAGCCTAAAATGGGTACCAAGAAATGTATTGGGAAGCAGCTGGCGTGATACTGACCACATCACCCACAAGTGCTGGTTGGTCTATACAAATAAATGTTTTACAACATGTGCCCCATGTGCCCTAAAGCGTGTAAAAGGGACTTTTTTGCTTACTTACTTTACTTAATGATTTTTCATTGAGGTTCAGATTCAACGGTGAGCTGAAGAGAATTGCTGAAAATGCGTGACATTGTAAAGATGTGATCAAGTGACTTCAATACCAGTCTTTTGACTGACTTATCTCATGGCAAACATTTTATTATCCTTTTTCACATACAGGCACCCAGTTTGACGTCAAAGAATTTCACCACCAAATTTTGTCTTGTGGAGCTGTGCCTCTGACCGTGCTCGAGATGATAGTAGACAAGTACATTGACAGTGCTAAACTAAGAGAATAATGTGAACTGTTTTATTGCTTGTCAGCCAAATCAGAGCTATACTGAGACAGTAATGTGAATTGCTTGGTTGAAATGCAGGCAAGCCACTACTAAACAGTAACAATCATGTGAACCACTTGATTTTTTGATAGACAAACCAATGCTAAGCTCAGACAGTAATGTGAACTGCTTGGTTCATTGACAGACAAACCAGTGGTAAACTGAGACAATGTGACTGCTTGGTTCATTGACAGGCAAGCCACTACTAAATAGTAACTATAATGTGAACTGCTTGATGTTTTGCCAAGCAAACTAATGTTAAACAGACAATACTGTGAACTGCTTGATGTTTTTGACCAGCCAACCAATGTTAAACAGACAATAGTGTGAACTATTTGATTTTTTGACAAGCAAATCAATGTTAAATTGAGACTGTAATATGAACTGCTTGATTTATTGGCAGGGAAACCAATGACTGATATATATTTTTGTAATTATAAGGGGTGTTCATTTGAAATCCACCGCGTGTAATTGCGTACGTTTGAACATGATCATGTCATAGTCATGTGATAAGTACTGACCAATGAATAAAAGAGCAAGTGCTTATCGTCACATGATGCATAGGTTCTGTTTCTGACCTTTGAGAAAATGGCTGGGTTGATCCAAAATCCATCCAAAGAAACTCAGAGCGGTGATTCAATTTCTTTCATTTGAAGGATGTCGACCAGTGGACATTCATTGAAGAATGCAGGCAGCGTATGGTAACAAATGTGTGCCGAAGACAACAGTGACAGACTGGGCACGAATGTTTCGGAAAGGACGTCAGTTCATGACAGATCTTCGACGGCCGGGTCAAGCGCATATTGTTGCAACAGAAAAAAAACCTTCGCCAAAATTGATGCAGCAGTACAGATGAACCTTTGTCGAAGCAAACATTCTCTAGCGAAAGAATTTGATGTGTTAATTGGGACAATTCAAAAGGTCGTTCGTAAGAAACTGCAATATTGGAAGGTGTGTTCACAGTGGGTACCACGGATGTTGACCGACCACCAAAAAGAGGAACGCATGGGATGGTGTTTGAACCACTTGCTGCGTTACAGTGTGGAGGGTGATGCATTTCTCTTCTGCATAGTGGCAGGCGATGAATCATGATGTCACCACTTTGAGCCGAGCAGCAAAAGAGAGAGCATGCAATAGAAGCATGCTGGATCACCAAAAGCCAAAAAATTCAAGTTACAGGTTTCCGCTGGTAAGGTTATAATGAGCGCATTTTTTGACCATGAAGGGCTATTGTTGGCCGACTTTAAAGAACCTGGTGTCAACATCAACTCTACCCACTACTTGCAAACACTAGACAAGCTGCAAAAAGCCATCAAGAATAAACGACCCGTTATGCTTTCTCGCAGTGTGGTTTTGTTGCACGATAATGCTTGTCCGTATGTCACAAAGATTGTGCAGGAAGCATTAACAAGGAAGAATTGGGAAATTCTGCAACATCCTGCCTATAGTCCTGATTTGTCACCATGTGATTTTCATTTGTTCGGACCTCTAAAAAAGCTCTCAAGGGGCAACGATTTCACACAGATGCAGAAATAATGAACGCTGTAAACACTTGGTTCAGTGAGCAACCACAATCTTTTTATGCGGACGGCATTTGCCGCCTACCTAAGTAATGGGATGCTTGCCTGAATGCCTATGGCGATTTCTTCTGACCAACCCATGGTGCATAATTCATTCAAAATGAATGCTTTAATTCTACCACATCTGTTAATGTTTCTTTCATGATTTTGTAATAAAGACATTGGAACGGGTTTCAAATGAACACCCCTAATATATACTCCAGTGTATTTTAGCTGCAGGTATACTCATTTGTTTTGTCTGTTTTTGTTTTGCACATTCCAGGAGATACAAGTGGCAACACGTTTAACTCTTTCAATCACAATGTGGCACCCTAACTCATTCTGCTCTAAGCATTTACTGTAAAGTAATACATGTTTGAGTCTGAAGGAATTAAAATAATAACATTATGAAACAGAAGAAACTATAGAAACAGCTGAGAGTAGGTCAATGCAACACTTAGCATATGTAACACAAACATTAACTCAGCACTGTTGCATGAATCAGAATCATGGAGAATGACTAAAACAATTACAATAAACTACAAACATTCATTAACTTGTGCCAGCGCAGAATAGAAGGTCTGACATTGTATGACAGAACCACTAATGTGGAGTTTATGGAAAGAACTAGACAGAATAGAAGGACTGACATTGTATGACAGAACCACTAATGTGGAGTTTATGGAAAGAACTAGACAGAATAGAAGGACTGACATTGTATGACAGAACCACTAATGTGGAGTTTATGGGAAGAACTAGACAGAATAGAAGGACTGACATTGTATGACAGAACCACTAATGTGGAGTTTATGGAAAGAACTAGACAGAATAGAAGGACTGACATTGTATGACAGAACCACTAATGTGGAGTTTATGGGAAGAACTAGACAGGTTCCGGCAAATTAAGAGGTAAGGAAAAAACTGGCCCTGAATAAGACATACTTTGAAATAAAGCCGAGAATAGGAGGCCTAGAAATTCTTTCTTTGAACACACAGGGCAAATGAAATGAGGGAGATCTAAGAACACATGGAAAAGAGTACTAGAGCCTAAGATGAATATTATGGGGAGGACATTGATTGAGCTGCAGGAGATAGCGAAAGTTAGGACGGCTGGGCATGAGGAGCTATCCTTCAATGGGAGATAAAAGGCAGAAGACGAAGGCTAGTACATTTTAAAAATCCTCGTTTGCACACTATGGGGCAACTGCTCGGACAAGTGGACTTTATTCTTCAACTCAGAAAAAGCTTCAGGCACAAATCCGATAATAAATATTTCTATTTCCTATATGGCAGTGTGAATGACTAGCTTATGTCTTTTATTTTACACCATCATCTGTTGCCAGTCTTTGAATATTCATATTTTTACAGTCTTTTAACAGTTTAGTTAGTTTAGTTTAGTTGACGGATCAACATTATGGCACACGGGTGTAACCCATAAGTACTCATTTCTACTGCTAACTCAAGCCTGAGTCAGGAGAATCTCAGCTCAGTGCACGAACTCCGTAGCACCATCAAGGATCCTGAAATATTTTGGGTAGCTTGTTAACTCGAAATTTTGCCCGGGCAGCGCTGTTTGGCTACTCTTTTTCGATTTTCAACTGCCAAAGGATTTTTTACATGAGCAATAATACACATGGGCATATGATCTCACTACCCAGAGACCAGGGGAAATTTTGTTACTCAAAGTCCACGTGAAAAAATCCCGGCCCTCACCGGGGCTTGAACCCGGGACCTCCAGCACTTGAGGTGGACACCATACCTCAAGACCACTCAGAAAAAACAAAGTGTTTGTCCATCTTCTCACAAGGGCATGTATACCAGCACCATAAAAATTTGTGACCTTTTTCCTAAACAACTGGTGTACAGCGCGTTTAAGGGTCTCGGTGTCCTCATAGTGATGTCCGTGACAGATGGAAGTATGAAGGTGCTAAATCGGGACTGTATGGGGGATTTTGATGGCTATGGTTTTCCTTGCTTCATTATGTCTGTCTGTCAACATTCTAGGTATCCACCATGCACAAACCTTTGAATAACCCAGGTCTTTAATGATGGTCTGGTCACTGATTTTACTAATGGGCAACATGGAACACATTTCATCCAGTGTTACCTGACGGTTACCACGAATGCTGTCATAAACTCAATGAATATTCTGTGGAGTCAATGCGGTTGATGGATGGCCAGTCCGCTTTGCATCAGCCAATGAGGATTGACCTACTACTGCTTCATCACAGCGACGTACCCAACATCGGAGAGTGCTAACATCCACTGTTGAATCTGCATAAACAGTACTCAAAAGTTTATGGGTGCGAATCAAGGTCTCGCCTTCGGCATTGAGGAATTCTTTGACATTACCAAACTTTTTTAGTGGCCATTTTGTTACTGTTGCGCAACCTATGACTGAAACAGGTTGGTTGTGATACTGTCGCGTAATCTACAGCCGTATAAGAAAACCCTACGGGTAAGGATGTAGATAGAAAAGCTGACCCTTGGTTAGGTCAGTCCACTGTAGGAGAAGAAGACAAAAAGGCTCGTATTGGGTCTAGATAGTATGAATCCTGGTCCCAGATGAGTCTACCTTCCTATCAGTGGCACAGGGAATTGCAAGTAAAGTTGGACACTATACACCGATAGATGATAGCTGACTTAGTTAGCAGTGACACGCTACCCTGTGATGAAGAAAAGCCCCCAGTGCCCTCAAGTATAACATACAGGAGAGACACAACTAGTTCACTCAACTTCTATCCTTACACACTACACTACTATTAATTATTATGAGGTGAAAAAGGCAGTAGGTAAAGTTTTGTGTGATGGTCTACAAATCAGACCGCACAGTTTAATTATAAATGAAAGAAAAGAAAAAAAAAATGTCTCCACTCGGAAGATAAAAGTAAAATGGATTAATGTTCTAGCTAATACAGCAAACAAAGTTTCATGTGCTCTGAAATCATAGAAGCACAGCAAAGCATTCGGTGGTGGGTTGAAGTCAGATTGATGGTTTGTGACTCAGCTCATATCCATTGCTCCCACGATAGTTGTCTGCAGCTTTCCTCTCCGGTCCATCAGTTCTCACTTGATGATGACAGCAAAGGGAACTGTATTACTTTGACTCAGGCAACAAATAGTTCTGGGTGAACTCGCTGAGGCTGGTTGATGATGAGGGTGCCGCTCGAGGGTGCACCACAACAACTCTAGTTCCAGAATCAGATTCTCACTACGGATCGGGGCCCTTGTTCAATATAAAATTTTCTCTTTCTTATTACTTATTTAAGTAATTTACTATTTAAATAAACGTTGCTTTTTGAACACCACAAATGGGCCCCGACCGCTGTCTGCAAATGCTAGCAGAAGAGTGAGACCGGATATGGAACTAGGATACGCAAGTGGTCGTTTCCGGGCCAGTTGTCAGTTGGTTTGAAGTTGGCCAGGATAAGTCGGCCAAACTAAATTACTCTATAAACCGTAAATATAATGTGATCGTAACATTTATATAACATTTCTAATTATTCTTTATAATACACTGAATAATAAGCAAGAGGAGAGGGTGCAGTCAGGCTTTCGCCACAGATGTCCCCCATAGGGAAAAAAGTACGTGACACGGACTTTTACAATCTGGCTAAGCCCTCTCGTTTGCTAGCTTTCAAGCTAGTGTATGGGAACACTGAGTAGCGTAGCCACAACCTCGTCTTCTGTAGAGCAGTGTCTACTTAGGAAATCTGCTCCAACATTATATTTGCCAGGAATATATTCCACGGTGAAGGTATAAGGTTGCAGTAATAGTGACCACCTCATCAATCTTGTGTTTAATTGTTTGGATGAGGCTAAGAACATCAAAGGCTGGTGGTCGCTTTGTACAATAAACTTGGTTCCATATAGATACGGCTGGAACTTCTGTATAGCCCATACCAGAGCCAAACATTCTTTCTCGATGGTGGAGTAGTTCTTTTCCGCTGTATTTAACTTGCGGCTAGCGTAAGCTACTGGAAACAGCATCTCTCCATCATCTCGACCCTTTTGTAAAAGAGTTGCTCCAATTCCCACATTGCTCGCGTCCGTCCTTAAGGTGAATGGGCACGACAAGTCGGGTAATTGTAAAATAGGCTTCGCTGTTAGTCTGTCCTTCAGCGTAGTATAAGCCTCTTCACACGCTGGCGTCCACTTAACTTGCTCAGGTGCTCCTTTCCTAGTGGCATCTGTTAATGGCGCAGCTAAAACGTTGAAGTTTTTGATAAACTTCTGATAAAATCCACAGAGGGATACGAAGGATCTGACATCTTTCTTGGTCCTGGGCCTGGTAGCCTTGAGTAGTTTATCTACGTTCTTTTGTTCTGGGCGCATGTGTCCTTGAACCACTGTATGCCCCAAAAATTCCAGCTGCCGGAAAGCGAGCTGGCATTTTGCTGGTCTGGCGGTGAGCCCTGTCTCTGCCAGCCTCCTTAACAGTCTGTCGATGGACTGCAGGTGTTCCTCGTAAGTGTCCGAGGCGATGAGGATGTCATCCATAAAGTTACTGATACTCGGGTCCTTTAATGGATCTAATAATAATCTCATCATTCGGGTGAACACACCAGGAGCGTTGCTCAGCCCGAATGGGAGCACGTTGAATTCGTAATGGCCGTCAGCTGTGCTGAAAGCCAAATACGGTCGGATTTCTTTCTTTACTGGAATCTGGTAGTACCCCTTACTGAGGTCTATCTTGGAAAAATACTTCGCTTTACTCAGTTTTGCGAACAGTAATCCTTGGTCCGGTAAAGGTTCCGCTTGAAATTCTGTGACTCCGTTTAGCTGACGATAGTCGATGCACAATCGATGCTCGCCGCTGGGTTTTCTCAAAAGCACCACACTTGCACTATAGGGTGACTCCGAGGGCGAAATTATTCCTTCTTTTAATAGGTAATTTATTTCGGCTTGTAAAGCCTCCTGTTTTGCATAGGGAACAGGGTAATACTTTTGGCGGACTGGATCTGTGTTTGTTAATTTCATGTCAAACTCTACAAGCTTAGTCCGACCTGGCCTATCCGTTAGCACCGGGGCGTGAGACATTAGAATTCGCTTTATCTTCTCCAACTCAGACGTCTCCAAGTCAGGGTTGATGACGACATCCTTCATGGTCTCCTGGGGTTTTAGCGGATACTCTACACCTGAGTCCTCTCCACCTTCTACCTCAGTTGCCACCGATAATGCCATCAGATGCACCGGTGGATCTGCTACCCTCTCAGCATACTTTCTAAGTAAGTTGATGTGGAATACTTTCTGTTTTCCTCGAATAGCAATCTTGTAGTTTGTATGGGATACTTTTTCTATGATGGGAAAAGGTCCCTGCCATCCAATTTCCAGCTTATTACTCCCTTGGGGTAAAAGTAATAAGACCTTGTCTCCTACCTCCAGAGAACGGTCCTTGGCTTTCTTATTATAGGATGAGGCATGTTTCTTTCTGGCACGACGCAGGTTGGAATTTGCCAATTTCCAGCCTGTCTCCAGTTTTTGCTTCAACTCCTCAACATACTGGGAAGCAGTGATGACAGTTTCATCAGCTCCCTCCTCAGTCCAAGTCCTCATTAAGGCCTCCAGTGGTCCTTTTATAGGTCGACCAAATAATAGTGTAGCAGGTGGAAGTCCTGTCGAGGCATGTGGTACTTCCCTGTATGCAAATAATGCCGCGGGCAGGTACTCATCCCAACATTCTGGCTTCTCCTGTGCTAGCTTACGTAGGATCGACATGAGGGTTCCATTGAAGCGTTCCACCGTCCCATTAGCTTGAGGGTGGTAGGGACTTGTATGGATATGGCGAGTCCGAAAGGTATTGAAGACTTCCTCCATTAACTTCCCCCGGAACTGCGAACCATTGTCTGTCAAAATCTGATTAGGAAAACCTAATCTGGTGAAGATAGTCACTAGGGCATCCGCTACTCGTTTGGAATCTATTCCAGGTAGAGCTATGGCTTCTGACCACATAGTGCATGTATCAACTAGAGTTAGAATAAATGCATTCTTCCTCTTGGAGCGTGGCAGAGGACCAACAATGTCCACGGCAACACGCTCAAACGGAATACTCAAAATTGGCATTTCGCCCAAAGTTACTGGGGCGGTCCAATGTTTAGGTGAGACCCGTTGGCATTCTGGACAGGACTTGACATACCTTTGAATATCGGCGGACATTCCTGGCCAAAAGTAGTGGCATGTAATACGCTGAGTAGTGGCACCCACTCCCATATGTCCACTGAAAGATATGGTGTGACCCATATGTAATATCTGATTCCGGAATTTATATGGAACAACAAGTTGCCCGTGGTCGTGATCCTTGGTTCCCGCCCGCCGGTACAAAAGCTTCTCTTTCATATAAAAATCGCCCCTTTTAGGTGGATTCCGTGCTTTAGGTAGTTTACCAAAGCAGGGTTTCAGTGTTGGGTCTTCTGCCTGGGCAGCCCGAATTTCTCGAGGTAGTGGATTATTAAGACGAAGATCAGGCTCACTCGACACTGCTGTCTGACTTCTGGTCTGCACTGCTGCAACAATTATAGGTGATTTTGGTTCGCCCAAGTAGACATACCGACATCCTAACATGAATGGGTACACTGGATCCTCCATCACTGCTGCAGAAATCGTCCCAGTGACATATTTAGATTCCACATCTACCTTTGCAATCTGCACCTCTATTGTCTCAGAGCTCATGGTGGCCCCCTTTATTGTAACGGTCTGTTCTGTTAGCTGGCCGGGTTTGACTAGGTATTTTGCGATAACTGAATCATACTGGAGTCCCGTATCATATAGACATCGCACCTGACTCCCATTTACCATAATAGTTTCAACCACAGGAGGTCTAACATTGCTCCCAGATTTCTTGTTGGGGTGGTCTCCGGTTCCCGTAGCTAGGCACGCCGCATAGTGGGTTTGGGGTTTATTCTTGCAGAACCGTGTGTGATGGTCATGATTTTTGCAGTTCTTGCAATAAGGTTTGCCCCATCCGCTATGGTTTGTGGGTGGGTTTTGTGCTGATTGTTGAAACCCATGATGTTGATGAGGACCCACATTTTTCCCAAATTGTCCTCTGCTGTCCTTACCGGAGTTATTTGAATTCTTAGAGAGTTGTGGTTTTTCAACATGAGTACTCCCAGCTTTTGTGGTATTTGCTTCGCCATGGGCCATTAGGTATCTTTCCGCCAGAGAGGTTATCTCCGCTAACCGAGTCCCCCCATTTTCTGCCACAAAAGTCTGCATCGGCTTTGGCATTGTCTCCCTCATCTGCTCTGCCAAAATCATCTCCTCTAGCCCTGCGTAGGTTGCCTCGTATTCACTCAGTCCCACCCACTTGGTGACATAAGTATGTAACCGTGAGGCAAACTGGGAATACGATTCTCCCTGCAACCGCTTGGCGTTTCGGAACTTCATTCGGTAGGCAGATGAAGTCAACTCATACCTCTTGAGAAGAGCACTTTTCAGAGAGTCAAAATCCCGTTCCTGTCCAGGAGGTAGTTTAGAGAATATATCATACGCTGCGCCGCGGAGTCCTTGTGAAATTTTTAAATTCCATTTGTCCTTGGGCAGGCTATATGCTTCGGCCATCAAAACAAATTTGTCAATCCAGTTGTCCATCTGCTCAGTCTTTTCATCAAATGGCAGCAGAGGAAAACTCATGGATCCCAGAGAACCATTCTGTGCTGGAGGAGTATCTATACTATAGACTGGAGAACTCGCACTACTGAATCTTGAAGCATCTGGGTGTTGTAATTCCAGTCTTCTTAATTCTATCTCCTGCTGTCTCACCTGTTCGGCTAGTTTTAACTCCTTGTCCTTCTCCAGTTCAGCCTGTTTCATCTGTTTTTCGGATTCTATTTCCGCCATCCGGATTCTTTCTTCCCTTTGTTCTTGCCTCCATTCTCTTTCAGCCTCTCTGATATACTTCCTCAACTCATCACCCTCATATCCCATCAATGTCCCTTTCTCTGTCAACTCCTGGGTAGTGGGTTGCTTGTCAAATGACATGATAATTGAGCACCTAGATGAGATACCTGAAAAAACTTTTAAGCAATGCTCACCCCCTATCTATCAATCAACTTAATTAAATGCCCTAATATAGTATGTATAGCAATTAATTAGGACAAACAAACACACTTACCAATCTGTCACCAACCCACTTTGCTTTTGCTGTATATTTTCTTATTCGCGTATAAAAATTGAAATATTTACTCGCAGTCAACTAATACTAGAACCGTCTAGTCTTAGTGTGAGAATTACGTGGAAAGGAAATCTTACGTGGAAAGGAAATCCTACCAACCTACACAATCATCTAGTAGACCTATAGTGTTACAGGCAATTTATACAGTTGACAGTGAACTTATTGAAAAAAAATTATCTCGCAGAGGAGCAGCTCAATCTGTAGGATTGGGTTAAAATTAAATCCCGGAGACGAGACACCAATCTGTCGCGTAATCTACAGCCGTATAAGAAAACCCTACGGGTAAGGATGTAGATAGAAAAGCTGACCCTTGGTTAGGTCAGTCCACTGTAGGAGAAGAAGACAAAAAGGCTCGTATTGGGTCTAGATAGTATGAATCCTGGTCCCAGATGAGTCTACCTTCCTATCAGTGGCACAGGGAATTGCAAGTAAAGTTGGACACTATACACCGATAGATGATAGCTGACTTAGTTAGCAGTGACACGCTACCCTGTGATGAAGAAAAGCCCCCAGTGCCCTCAAGTATAACATACAGGAGAGACACAACTAGTTCACTCAACTTCTATCCTTACACACTACACTACTATTAATTATTATGAGGTGAAAAAGGCAGTAGGTAAAGTTTTGTGTGATGGTCTACAAATCAGACCGCACAGTTTAATTATAAATGAAAGAAAAGAAAAAAAAAATGTCTCCACTCGGAAGATAAAAGTAAAATGGATTAATGTTCTAGCTAATACAGCAAACAAAGTTTCATGTGCTCTGAAATCATAGAAGCACAGCAAAGCATTCGGTGGTGGGTTGAAGTCAGATTGATGGTTTGTGACTCAGCTCATATCCATTGCTCCCACGATAGTTGTCTGCAGCTTTCCTCTCCGGTCCATCAGTTCTCACTTGATGATGACAGCAAAGGGAACTGTATTACTTTGACTCAGGCAACAAATAGTTCTGGGTGAACTCGCTGAGGCTGGTTGATGATGAGGGTGCCGCTCGAGGGTGCACCACAACAACTCTAGTTCCAGAATCAGATTCTCACTACGGATCGGGGCCCTTGTTCAATATAAAATTTTCTCTTTCTTATTACTTATTTAAGTAATTTACTATTTAAATAAACGTTGCTTTTTGAACACCACAAATGGGCCCCGACCGCTGTCTGCAAATGCTAGCAGAAGAGTGAGACCGGATATGGAACTAGGATACGCAAGTGGTCGTTTCCGGGCCAGTTGTCAGTTGGTTTGAAGTTGGCCAGGATAAGTCGGCCAAACTAAATTACTCTATAAACCGTAAATATAATGTGATCGTAACATTTATATAACATTTCTAATTATTCTTTATAATACACTGAATAATAAGCAAGAGGAGAGGGTGCAGTCAGGCTTTCGCCACAGATACACTGTGCAGAAGAGTGGTTGAGGAATCCCGATAAAGTAGTAAATTGTACACCAATAAAGTATTAACATAGATTAAAAAAAATAAGAGGCATTACTTATTTACCGCCGCTCATATATATATTAAGCATGTGCTGATATAAATAACAACTGTATACAAATAAAAGAAAATACATAATATGTGTTGCTGTTGTGTGTGGTTATCTACCCACAGTGAGAATTTATTTAATTGTTTCTTCTATTTTGTTATTTCATGTTCATAGTAGCACTGCATTTTACCTCGCGATAATTGCTCTATTAAATGTTGCAGATCAATTATGCCCATAGCAGACATTTTAAAGTCTAATTTAACCGCAAAGTTGGTGACAAGCACGTGTTGTGGGCTCTCAAAATTATTGTCCTGCTGTTGCATGTTTCTTATTTGGTCTTCTCTAGTGTATTTATAGTATATTAGCCATTAGGAGTCTCCGTGGTGAAGTGGTTATGTCGCTGTCTCGTGCTCTGAAGGTTGTGTGTTCGATTCCGGCCTGCATATTTCAGTTCACGAGTGTAATTTTCTCGGAGACTCCTGGGAGGGGGGGGGGGGTCGTCGTTGTAGCTAAGGAGTTCATGCTTTGTGTGAAGCTTTTGGCAGGCAGCTACTTCAAAGACGAGAAGTTGAACTCGCTACTTCGGCATCAGCACACCAGAAGTTTGAGAGCGAGCGTTGTTATCCATTCTGCCATGCTGACCTCCATTTGATTGTTAATGATTAACTCAATCAGTCTAAGAAATTTCGCATCCAGTGCCCAAGGGAGACAATAATCACAAAAAGGAAAACATGTGTGAATGACCTTTCTTGGACAGCCAAAATGAGTAATCTGAACTTTTTTTTTTTGGGGGGGGGGGGGGGGGGGGGGGAATGTGAGACACAAAGACAACCTGTAAAAAACATCTGAAAGTGGCAGTCATAATGTCATAATTTGTTGGCCACATATGAGAAGACAAAACCTACAATAGTTTATGAGAACTTGAAAGGTTTGTGCAAAAAGCGATGGAAGACAGCGGAACATCCGTGCACTGTGCGGGTACTGAAAATCAACAGCTGGCAAATGAGGGGGGGGGGGCGGAATTACATGAAACTGTGTTGGACACTGAGGCCTTGAGGTGAGAGAGAACCCAGCTGGGACAATGGTCATAACTATTTAAATGTTTGGATGCCGATTTCATTGCGCCACTGTTGACACCCGAGTGGTGCTGCCTACATCTGTCAGCCAAGAGTAGGCTTGTTTTCTCCACACCCCCCGATATATTTCATGCCACAACGTGTGTAGATGATAGCATAAATAACGTTGGGGCTCGTGCTAGAAAAACCTTCCAGAATGTGAAAAGTGGTCTTAGGGAATGCCAGACTCGGAGTTTGAAGGACATGTGGGCAGGTCTTAAAACGAGGTCGAAGACAAACCACCGTGCCAGGAATTGACTCGGGAGATTGGGTTAGACTGCTATGGATCAGCATATCGCTGAGGTTACGATCCCATCTGTACGCAACTAGGAGGAGGGGGTAAGAGGGGGGATCTGCCTGAAGAATGGCTAGGTGCCTCTGGGGGATATTCTTGGCAGCAATATTATGGGGATGATAGGTCTATTGTTGAGTGGTTTCGACCTGGAGAAATGAGCCTCGGCACGATTTATAGATTGACAGCGGTAAAGAGCTGTAGACGAAACTTTATCAGGATAGCCACGAAGGCGGAAGATATCCAACATTTCTTGGGTCTTTTGACGGAAGTCATTATTATCCCGACAGAGCCGTCGGAGATGCAACAGTTGGGAAAAAGGATTAGAATTTTTACAAGAGGGAGAATGGGAGAAGGTATATAGAGAAATGCGTGCGAGTCGGTTGGTTTGTAATAAACCGACGTGCAACGGCCAGCGGAATGCAAAGAGACTTAGATCTAAGAAATTGACAGCCGACAAGGAAATATTGGAAGTGAGACGTGCTGGGATGAAATTTGGAGAAAAGGGTAATGAAGTTCTGGGGATCAGACAGGGGTATGCATGAAACACTAACACTGTCATCGATATACCTCCTGCAGAGCTCTGGAAGCCCGCCAGTGTATTGATTCTATACCTGATGTTCTAGATAGCCCATCAAGAGACACACATAACTCGGACCCATCTTAGTGCTATGGCCACACCGCTAATCTGGTCGAAATAGTTCCCATTAAACTCAAATGGATTGAGAATGAGGCGAGACCATTCTGCGAGACGCAGCAACTGTTCGGTGACTGGTGGGGCTGAGCCTTTTACCCAAGAAAAATTCCGAGGTTGTAAGGCCGTCAAAGTGAAGAATAGAGGTATAATGGGAAGTCACACCCAAAGTGAAGTTGTGGTACTGAGAAAGGGATATGAAACTGATGGAATAGAAGATAAAGATATCGCGGTTGATGTCTTTAACATACGAGGGGAGACTAGCAACCAACAGCTGAACTATGATGTCTAGGAACTCTGATATCCGTTCTGTAGGACAAGATCAGGCCGAGACGATAGGTCCGCCTGGATTGTCTGGCGTGTGTATCTTATGCAGCATATGAAAGGTGGGTTTGCCCAAGCAACTATCAGGGATTACCAGTGAGGTGGCAGAGCGGGGTAAAATGTCTTGCCTGATGATGACATTTGTAAACGCTCTTGATCTGGGTGTTGTTATTAACCGTCCCATTTTGTGGCCGTGGTCTGCAGAAAGTTGCACCCCCAAGTTGCTTGTTGCCTTCCTGTATGTACAAGTCTGTCCTCCACACCAGTTATAGACAAGAGTTATTTCCATAATTACGACATATTCATCTATATATCTACATCTCAAGGGCCTCTATGCGACTTTCTAATTGCTTGTTCAATGTCCAGGCTTCCGCGCCATACAGTAGCATTGAATATACGTAGCTTTTGACAATTCTCATTTTTAATGCGCTGTTAATCTCTTTAGAAGTGAATACTGATTTCATGCTGTTGAAAGCATTTTTGGCCATTCCTATTCTCTTTTTGATTTCTATTTCACTTCTGCCATCATCTGTTATTACATGTCCAAGATATGAGAAACATGTTACTTGTTGAACTTGTTCTAGTATCTCCCCGTTTACTGTGCTTTTCATTGATGACCTTTATTTTCCACTGATAATTATAGTTTTTGTATTTTTGATGTTAATATCTAAGCAAATTCAACATAGAAGTACAGAACAGATTTGATATATTGTCTAATCTAGAGATCATATTCCAGGATGTGGATGCTCAATGGGAAATGTTGAAGAATTCAAACAGTTGTGCGGCAGAAAAACTATTCCAAAATTAAAGAAAGTGGGCCGTAAGACATGGATGACTGAAGCAATTTTACAACTAATGGAAACAAGAAGACCCAACAAAAATAATCCTGCCAAATATGAAGAAATTCACAGAAAAGTCAGAACCTTATGTAGGGAGGCAAAAGAAACATGGCTTGAAAAAAACTACGAAGAAATTGAAAAACAACATAACAGTAAAAATGCGAAACTAATGAACAAAAGAATCCAGGAGCTTACTAATCAAAGAACACGTATATCAGCAGGCTGCCTAAAGACAAAATAATAATAATAGAAAAATATCAGATCTTACATGTATGGTCAGATTACGTGAAAAACCTTTATGACGACAACAGAGACGAACACTACGATGTTCAAAATAATAATAAAGGACCAGCAATTTTGAAAATGGAGGTTCAGAATGCTCTTAACCACATGAAATCTGGCAAGACGCCCGGTTCAGACAGTGTCACAACAGAAATGATTAATTCTTTAGAAGAATATGGAATAGATAAAGTTACCAATCTGCTTAATACAATATATGATACTGGAAATATATCTCATGAATTATGTAATTCTGTATTTATTGCAATCCCAAAGAAATCAGGAGCCTTGGAATGTGATCAACATCGAACAATTAGTATAATGAGTCACATCACGAAGATTTTGCTAAGAATTTACAATTATCATGCAAAGAATTAGGAGGACAATACAACCTGAAATAGGAGAAGAACAATGTGGATTTGTAGAAGGAAAGGGTACAGTAAATGCTGTGTATATACTGAGAACCGTAATTGAACGATCTATAGAAGTAAACAAAGATCTACACTTTTGCTTTATTGACTACACAAAGGCTTTCGATAAAGTGAGAAATGTCGACATGATAAGGATGCTTGAAGATCTACAAATTGATGGAAAAGACCTTAGACTTGTAAAAAATCATATATTGGAAACAACAAGCTGCCATAAGAGTTGATAATGAAGTAGGCCAATATCAGCCTATTAAGAGAGGTGTGCGATGTGAGATAGGGATGTGTAATGTCTCCAGATCTGTTTTACCTGTACAGTGAAAATATTTTCAGAAATATTGAAGATATGGAAGGAATCAACATTGGGGGACGATGCATCAATAACATTAGATATGCAGACGATACAGTCTTGATTGCAGACAGTGAACAGGACCTGCAACATTTAGTAGATGCAGTTATTACACACAGTGAACAACGAGGGTTAGAATTAAATTGTAAAATGACACAGATTATGGTCGTCACTAGGAAGAACGAAATACCACAATGTAATATACAAGTAAATGGGAATATTCTTCAACAAGTGAATAAGTACAATTATCTCAGAACAGTAATAACATCTGATGGGAGATGCCTTGAAGAGATTAGAACAAGAATCGCCATGTCTAAGGTAGCCTTTAGCAAGATGAAAAACATACTGACCAATAAAAAGATGTAAATTGAAACGAGAAAAAGAGTGTTGAGGTGCTACATAGAACCTGTACTTTTATATGGATGTGAAGCTTGGACAATGGGCAGTCAAGCTGAAAAACATCTGATGGCTGTAGAAATGTGGTTTCTGAGGAAAATGCAAAGAATACCATGGACAGCCAGAAAGACCATTGAACAGGTCCTTCAAGAAACAAACGAAGATCGTAAACTGATTAGAGTCATTAAACGCAGACAGTCAAAATACAATTTTTTGGGTATGTTATGAGAAGAAATGAATTGGAGAACTTGGTGACAACTGGTAAGATCGAAGGAAACAGACCAATAGGAAGACCTAGAAACAAATACCTGGATGGCTTGGCCTCGTGGCATGGTCGAGACAGAAACACGGAGCTGATCCACGACTCTGGTGATCGAGTGAGATGGCAAAACATGACCGCCCACGCTTACCGGCATGGCACATGATGGATGGATGGATTGGAAACAACAAGCTGCCATAAGGATTGATAATGAAGTGGGACAATATCAGCCTATTAAGAAAGGTGTTAGCAGGGATGTGTAATGTCTCCAGATCTTTTTTACCTATACAGTGAAAATATTTTCAGAAATGTAGACTAGAAGATATAAATAGAATCATCATCGGAGGACGAAACATCAATAACATTAGATATGCAGATGATTCAGTATTGATTGCAGACAATGAGCAGGATCTGCAACAATTAGTAGATGCGGTTGTTGCACACAGTGAACAACTGGGATCAGAATCAAATTGTAAAAAGACACAGATTATGGTCGTCACTAGGAAGAACGAAATACCACAATTTAATATACAAGTAAATGGGAATATTCTTCAACAAGTGAATCAGTACAATTATCTCGGAACAGAATCGAACAATAGAACAAGAATCGCCATGGCGAATGTAGCCTTTAGCAAGATGAAGAACATTCTGACCAATAAAAAGATGTTAATTGAAACGAGAAAAAGAGTGTTGAGGTGCTAAATAGAGCCTGTTCTTTTGTATGGATGTGAAACTTGGACAATGAGCAGTCAAGCTGAAAAACATCTGATGGCTGCAGAAATGTGGTTTCTGAGGAAAATGCAAAGAATACCATGGACAGACAGAAAAACCAATGACCAAGTACTACAGGAGACAAATGAAAATCGTAAATCTATTAGAGAAATTAGACGTAGACAGTCAAAATTTTTTGGACATGTTATGAGAAGAAATGGGTTGGAGAACTTAGTGACAACTGGCAAGATCGAAGGGAACAGACCAAGGGGAAGACCGAGAAGTAAATACCTGGATGGCTTGACCAAATGGCATGGTTGAGACAGGAACACTTAGCTGATCCACGACTCTGGTGATCGAGTGAAATGGCGAGTCATGACCGCCCACGCTTTCCGGCATGGCACATGATTGATTGATTGAATATCTAAGCCACATTCTGCACTATGCATGTTTACGTGTTCCACTAGGTTTTGTAACTCTTGCTCGCTTTCTGCAAGCAACATGGTATCGTCAGCATACCTAAGATTGTTTATGATTCTTCCATTAATGTTAAGTCCCGGCAGTTCAACTTGTTTAAAAATTCTTTCTGTGTATAGGTTGAAGAGGCTTAGGGACAGTACACATCCCTGCCGTACTCCTCTTTTTTTAATCTCTATAACTATAGGCGACGAATAAATATTTCCGCATCTAATAGACGCCACTTGTTCCCAGTTCAAGTTATTAATAAGTCTGATGTCCTTTCCGTCTACTCCTATATCTTGAAGGCACGTAATTAGTCGTTCATGTTGTACTCTGTCAAAAGCTTTCTTGTAGTCTATAAAACAAACATATATACTTTTCTGAACTTCTATATAGTTTTCAATTACTACTAGTTAATACTTCTAATGTATTGGAGTGATTTCCCCTATTACCAGTTCGCTAACAGGAAAACCCACTCCGACTTCTAAGGTACTTGTAATTTACGTCCCCAAGTCAAGGACGAGATGTCAACACTTTAGTCCTTCTGATTGGTGTAGAGGTTGAACCCCTACCTCGACATCAGCACACCGGATGTTTAACAGCCAGCCTCATCTACAAACAAAGGCAGCCATATCAGATAACACATACACGTTTCATACTCTGGCAGCCAATAAATATCGGAAACAACATGCTGCTATAAAAATTAAAAACTGACAACGAAGTAGACCAGTAACAGAACAGCCAATCAAGAGAAGTTTACAAAGTGATGTGTAAATGGGAATATTCTTCAACAAGTGAATCGGTACAATTATCTCGGAACAGTCATAACAAGACCTTTTTCTGTATAATCATCATCATCATCATCATGTGCCCTGCCAACTGGCTTAGGCGTACATTTCTCTCCTCAGATCTCGGTCTACTGTGTTCTAAACTGCTTAAGATATTCCTATGTGTCACCTTCTCAGTCCATTCAGCATGATTTCTCTCGGGTTGCCACTTTTCCCGCTGACTTTTCATGTCGTCACGATGTTTTTCAGCTACTCTCTTTTCATTATATGACCAAAGAACGCTGTTTGTCTCTTACTTATAGCTATAATTAATATTCCACTTTCATTAAAAAAAAAAAAATAAAGTTACATGTCCTTCACAGGACGTAGCTAGCAGTCAATCCCAGCATTTTCGCTGTTAGTGATTCCTGGGCAAATTTTACGTTCAGTAGTTTGCCATTACTTTCTGAACGATCGGCTCCTATACCGTTTTCGAAAAAACCAGCGCTGCTGTGTTTCGAACCCGGGTATACGGGCTCACAAACCGCATTCGCAAGCCCTTAGATACAGAGACCACTTTCATTAGATTCTTTCATGTTACCATTGTTAGCAACTCTCGTGACATTCATCTCAGGAACCACAACTCCGTTGCTTCACTTCCAAGCTATTCCAACTTTGCTCATTCAGTACTCTTTCTTACATTAAATGATATTCACTTGTTGCATAAGACACTATTCATTGTCTGAAATGCAGCTTTTTCTTGCCCTTAATCTCTGTCTCGCATCTGAAAAGTTTTCATGTGTAGTGAAAATAGTAAAAGCAATTTAAAACACATGATAGAATAGCCATTGGTGATTGGAGGACATGGCATCAACAAAATAATATATAGATATGCAGTTAGTTTATATTGCATAGCACGGACAGGTCTGCAGCATTTAGTGCACACAGTGAGCAGCTAGGGTTAGATTTAAATTGTAAGAAAACATAAATTATGGCTATCTCCAAGGAGAAAGAAATATCACAGTGTAAGATCTTAATAAATGGGGGAGTTTTTTAAACTGATAATTTATCGCCAAATGTGACCTCTGTAGTCTAGTTAGTAGTGTCCTTATCCCTCGTTTTTTTTTGTGGCGGACATTTTCTCTATATTCTTACTAATCATCGATCGTCAACCACAATTTGCAATCTATTTTTAGAATGTTTTTTTGGGTCTGCCTGGGTGATGACCTTGGAGGGGGTTGGTGGGTAGGTCTCAATGACGTAAGAGGGGTGGTGTCTTGGTGAGTGTCCTATATATATATATTTATACTTATAACAGTTAGTTTCAAAAGTTAGTTGTATATCCTTTACATGACGTTTGCAGTCAACACCAGGATATTTTGCTGTTGTTGATGTCTTGGCAAGTTTATGTTCAGTAGTTTGCCATTGCTTTCTGAACGACTGGCACCCATACTATTTAGTAAAAAACCAGCACAACAAGGTCTGCTGTCAAATTGCGCGCAGTTGTGTTTCGAATCCGGGTATGTGGGATCACGAACCGCGTCAGTAATACCTTCGCCATGGAGACCGATACATATAACTGTACAACATTGAAAACAACAAAATAACAAACAAACAATAAAAGAGACGTACACATTTTAATAAAGGGAAGAGAATAGACAGAATATATATGTAATGAACATTCAAAGATATCTAATCATTGAACATTAAAAATCAATAAATTAAATGGTGAGAGGGGGTGTTGAAACATTATCGCGCTGGAATGGTTTAATTTAGGAGTAAGAGAGGGAAGCTCTGTATTGTTCGTAGGTTTTTTTTAAAAGGGGCGAGGTATATGATAGGATGGTTTAGTGTCATAAGTGTTATAGAAACACTATCATAGAGCGAAGCTCTGTGTTGTTTGTAGGTAAAGATATCTGAGCCTTTTTTTTAAGGCATAGGGTGGGTATCTTTTTCTCATGTATTATCGATGTTGTCTGTTGCCGCGTGGTTTTATTTGGAAAAATGTGTTGGTGTAATAAGTGTTGTAGGAATAAACAACAGCATAATACTTCACGTCTTTTTGGCGGTGTATTTGAAAAAGTAACCACTGGGTTTAAAAGGGGCGGGATATTTGACAAGATGGGTAAGGGTTAGTGTCATAAATGTTGTAGAAACATCATCATCATACACAGGTTAAGGTTACATGGGCATGCAGATAGGTTCAGTGGTTGATAAATATATATATCTCTTACACATAACAGCTATATAATTGATTTAGCATGCAGAGGCAAGCATGTGTGCGCATGCACGCACGCACGCACACACACACACACATATGACTTGACTGCTGACAAAGGCCGATAAATAATTCCTCCCAAAGCCAGTAGATTTAAATTATATTTCTATTCTTTTACATTGTTAAAAGACAGCAAACAATATGAATATTCAAAGACTGCCAACAGATAATGGTATAAAATAAGAGACATAAGCTATTAAATACTAAAAATTCACACTGTCACATATGAAGTATAAATATTTACTATCGGGGTGACTTTAATGAGGAAATAATTCAGAAGGAACAATGACACGTCCACTAAGCTGCTTCCTAGTCTAGGCTCCTAATGATAACTAATCATGGATAAGGAGGTCAGCATGGCTGAAGGAGAAGAGAGCTCGCTCTTAAACATCCTGTGTGCTGATGCTGAGGTAGCGGGTTCAACCCCTACACCGGTCAGCTGGACTAAAATATTGAGTTCTGCCCTTGACTTGGGGACGTAAATTACAAGTACCTCAGAAGTCGGAGTGAGTTCGCCTGATGGTGAGAGACACTGGTAATCCACATGCAAAAATCAGTCCAGTGCACTAAAAGAGTAGAACATGTATGGACTATGCTAGAGTTTAAAGGAAGAGAACACCCAAAAAAAAAAAATCATGGACAATATTTGTTTTTCTGTTTGGTTTCATTACGACATCCATAACATTAGTAGTGTGTGCCTGAAGCTTTTTCTGAGTTGAAGAATAAAGTCAACTTGACCGAGCAGTTGCCTCATAGTGTGCAAACTAGGTTTTTACAAATGTCTTAGCCTTGATCCCCTATTGAAGCATAGGCCTTCACTCCCGGCCATCTTAAGTTTTGCTATCTCCTTTACTTCCCTTGATATCCTCCCCATTTTATTCATCTTGGTCTCCAGTACTGTTTTCCTTGTGTTTTTAGGTATCCCTCATTTCATTTGCCCTGTGTGTTCGAAAGTAGGAATTTCTAGGCATACTATTCACAGGTTTTTTTAAAGTATGTCTTATTCAGCGCCAGTCTTCTCCTTGACTCCTATTTGCTGGAACCTGTCTAGTTCTTTCCATAAACTCCACATTAGTGGTTCGGTCATACAATGTCAGTCCTTATATTCTGTCTAGTTCTTTCCATAAACTCCACATTAGTGGTTCTGTCATACAATGTCAGTCCTTATATTCTGTCTAGTTCTTCCCATAAACTCCACATTAGTGATTCTGTCATACAATGTCAGTCCTTCTATTCTGTCTAGTTCTTCCCATAAACTCCACATTAGTGGTTCTGTCATACAATGTCAGTTCTTATATTCTGCCTAGTTCTTTTCATAAACTCCACATTAGTGATTCTGTCATACAATGTCAGTTCTTATATTCTGTCTAGTTCTTTTCATAAACTCCACATTACTGGTTCTGTCATACAATGTCAGTTCTTATATTCTGTCTAGTTCTTTTCATAAACTCCACATTACTGGTTCTGTCATACAATGTCAGTCCTTCTATTCTGTCTAGTTCTTCCCATAAACTCCACATTAGTGGTTCTGTCATACAATGTCAGTCCTTCTATTCTGCGCTGGCACAAGTTAAAGAATGTTTGTAGTTTATTGTAATTGTTTTCGTCAATCTCCATGATTCTGATTCATACAACAGTGCTGAGTTAATGTTTGTATACAAATGCTAAAGTGTTGCATTGACCTACTCTATCTCAGCTGTTTCTATAGTTCCTTCTGTTTCATAATGTTATTTTTTAACTCCTTCAGACCCAAACATTTATTACTTTACAGTAAATGCTTAGAACAGAACGAGTTAGGGTACTACATTGTTTGTGATTGAAAGAGTTAAAAGTGGTGCCACTTGCATCTCCTGGAATGTGCATAACAGACAAAACAAATGAGTATACCTGCAGCAAACATACACTGGAATAGAATTACAAAAATATATTTCAGACAAATAAGTCATTTATTTTCATCAGTTTGACTGCCAATCAACCAAGCAGTTCATATTAGTCTCAGTTTAACATTAGTTTGCTTGTCAAAAACATCAAGCAGTTCACAGTATTGTCTGGTTAACATTAGTTTGCTTGTCAAAAACATCAAGCAGTTCACATTACTGTCTCAGTTTACCACTGATTTGTCTGTCAAAAAATCAAGCAGTTCACATTACTGTCTCAGCTTAGAACTGACTTGCCTGTCAAAATATCAAGCAGTTCATATTACTGTCTCAACTTAGCACTGGTTTGCCTGTCAAAATATCAAGTAGTTCACATTACTGTCTCAACTTAGCACTGGCTTGTCTATCAAAATATCAAGCAGTTCACATAAATGTCTCAGTTTACCACTGGTATGTCTGTCAAAATATCAAGCAGTTCACATTACTGTCTCAGCTTAGCACTGGTTTGTCTGTCAAAATATCAAGCAGTTCACATTACTGTCTCAGTTTACCACTGGTTTGTCTGTCAAAATATAAAGCAGTTCACATTAAAGTCTCAGCTTAGCACTGGTTTGTGTGTCAAAATATCAAGCAGTTCACATTACTGTCTCAGCTTAGAACTGACTTGCCTGTCAAAATATCAAGCAGTTCATATTACTGTCTCAACTTAGCACTGGTTTGCCTGTCAAAATATCAAGTAGTTCACATTACTGTCTCAACTTAGCACTGGCTTGTCTAACAAAATATAAAGCAGTTTACATAAATGTCTCAGTTTACCACTGGTATGTCTGTCAAAATATCAAGCAGTTCACATTACTGTCTCAGCTTAGCACTGGTTTGTCTGTCAAAATATCAAGCAGTTCACATTACTGTCTCAGTTTACCACTGGTTTGTGTGTCAAAATATAAAGCAGTTCACATTAAAGTCTCAGCTTAGCACTGGTTTGTGTGTCAAAATATCAAGCAGTTCACATTACTGTCTCAGCTTAGCACTGGTTTGTCTGTCAAAATATAAAGCAGTTCACATTAAAGTCTCAGCTTAGCACTGGTTTGTGTGTCAAAATATCAAGCAGTTCATATTACTGTTGCTGTTTAGTACTGGCTTGCCTGACAACCAAGCAGTTCAAATTACTGTCTCAGTTTAGCACTGTTAATGTACTGGTCTACTATCGTCTCGAGCACAGTCAGAGGTACAGCTCCACAAGACAAAATTCGGTGGTGAAATTCTTTGACATCAAACTGGGTGCCTGTATGTGAAAAAGGAAAATAAAACGTTTGTCATTAGGTAAGTCAGCCAAAAGACTGGTGCTGAAGTCACTTGATCACGCATTCTCAGCAATTCTCTTCAGCTCACCGTGAGTCTGAACCTCAATGAAAAGTCACTAAGTAAGTAAGCAAAAACAAGACGAAAAGTGGAGAGACTAGGTCTCAACCATGTAAGAGTGGGATACTGGAACTGTCGTAGTACCAGGCAGAGAGATCCTGTATTGGAGCGGATAATATATGATTTTGATGTCCTCATGCTCCAGGAGCTAAATACAGACAAATACTATTGCCCTGGGTACGCCACTTATATAAACCCTACTGCGCAGAAGTGACATGGGCAAGGTCTGCTGGTGAAGGAAGGAGTGAAGCATGTGGTACTTGACTTGAGCCAGTGGAATCACAGTGCAAGAGAGGTCCAGGGTATACAAATGGAGATTGGTGGCTTAAGTTGGAACATTATAAATGTATATGCCACAGTGAATTGTTTTGTCAGAAAGGAACAATGGGACTGGCTTAAGGAATTGGAGGAATTACCAGGTGATAGGCTACTCATATGTGGAGACTTCAATGCAAGGAACAGAGATTGGGACAGTAGGGGAGAAAACTGACAGGGAATTGCCCTTGCAGATGCCATGGTGGACTCCGATGTGGTCTGCATAAATGATGGTAGGCCGACAAGAATGGCAATGAGGCCTGGCGATGCAGACACAGCTATTGACTTGGCACTTGTCTCCCAGTCATCAGTCCTTGATGTAAAGTGGACTGTTTTGAATGACCATGGGAGTGATCACATGCCATGCGCAGTCCTGATCTCTAAATCCAGGAAAGTTAAGGCTGGGAGAGCACGCAAGACCTTCCGGATCTTGGACACCTCAGACAGGGGGCATGTAACAGGACTGTTAAAACCCCTTTTTTGCATCCCCCATGGTGGACCCCAGAAGGACACAGTGGAAAATGTCAAGAAAGACAAGGTGGAGGTTTTCAAGCGCTGTGTGCAGAGGCCAAAAAGGCAAAATGGGAATGTTTCATGAAGGAGATTGGAGGTGATAAAACACTGCGAAAATTCTGGAAACTGCACAGACAAATACAAAGAAAAGATCGGCCTATGACAGTGGGAACTATTTATAGAGATGATGGTGTGCGCGTGACAACAGACAAAGAGAAAGGGGAGGCATTTCTCCAGAGATTTTTAGAGCAGACCAATCATGATGATGCGGACACCAGGGATGCAGTTAAGAGAGGAGTTATCTGGCACCATAAAGAATATGCATTATGAAGAAATCATACGGGTTGAAGATGTTAAACATATTTTGAATAAGGCAAAAGACAGCACCGGGGCCTGATGGGGTCAGGTATGGCCACATGAAGGCTTTGAGCGATGTAGACCTGAGGAGATGAGTAGACCTGATGTAGACCTGAGGAGATGACTGACTGCTTTAACCAGAGCATTAGGACAGCATCAGTACCGCAGGATTGGGTATACAGCTATCTCATCCCTCTCCCAAAACCATTCAAGGATCATTCAAAGCTTAGCGGCTTTAGGATCATCGCCCTTCTAAATACATTTGGAAGGGTTTTAGAGAAGATAGTCGCTGTCAAGCTGCAAGAGTTTTTGGAAAGGGGGAAGCTTCTTCCAAAGAGCCTGGGGAGCTACAGGCCAGGAAAAGATACCTGGTCAAATTCAGCCATTTTTGCTTTTGACGTTTATGAGGGGTTCCAGAGTAGACAGGAAACGATGGCGGTAGCGCTTGATCTCGAGGATGCATACAATAGAGTTCGATATATTTTGATGACCGCACTGAAGGAGAAGGGGGTCAATCCCTGGTTGGTGAACTGGATAGTGGCCGTCCTGCACTCTCGTTGGGTTGCTCTTCATCTGGGTGCATGGACCTCAGAGCCACATATTTTAACCCCAGGACTGCTACAGGGATCCGCAATCTCACCGGTTCTCTTTAACGTGGATACGAGCAAAATTGCAAACCTAGAAGCACCAGGGGTTGGAAGGATGCTAACATTTACTGATGATATTCTTGCATATAGGCAGGGGAGAGATAGGGAGCAAACAGCCCAGGAGCTAGAGGCGACAGTAGACAAAGTGATTGACAGTTGCACTGAAATGAGTGCTGTCATCCACCCAGAAAAGGCAGCTGTATTGTGGTGCTCTCTGTACAACAGGATTGTGAGATAGATGGTAGAAGCAATAACAGAGAGAACAAACTGAAGTATCTGGGAATCACATTTGACAGGAGCCTGTCCTTCAAGGACCACGTGGAGACGGTTGTGACAAGATCTCAAAAGGGACTCAATGCACTAAAACTATGGCTGCAATGGACACAGAGCAGAGAATGCTTTTCACACTATACCAGCACTTGATCCTCTCAGTGACTGATTATGGACTAGGACTGCTCACTGTCTCAAAGAGTCAGCTGGAGAAATTAGAGCGCATACAGAAAGAAGCTATGCGGGTCATTCTGGGATGCACCAGAGACACCCCAGTAGTGTGTATGCGTTACATCCTTGGTTTGCCGACTGTTACTGGTTGGCTCAAGGTGATGCAGGCGAAGGCATACCTCAGAGTAGCTGCAGACACAGATCACCCGTTGCATGAGGCGTTGGACGCAGTTAAGAGTCAGTGACTGATAAGAGGGAAATCATGGATGGCTCAGGCGGAGGATACGATCAGACAGGTGTGCATCTTGGAGAACGTCAGACTTTTGCAGAGTTATAATCACACTGAGCCGGGTGTGCAGGGAGTGGCCAGCAGGGGCCACGTAAATGGAAATCCAGCAACTAATTTAGGATAATGCTCACTTGGGTGATGTGATTATCTACACAGATGGGTCGGTGTTGAGAGGCAGGAGAAGTGCGTGGGGGTTCCTAGCAAAAGCTAATGGTCGATGTTTGGTGCAGGAGAGCCTGGCAAATGATACCACAACATCTAGCTTAAGAATGGAAGTGGAGGCGGTCTGTGCAGCTTTCCGCTGGATGGAGAATATGATACACACACACATCGTGATTGTAACTGACTCAGAAAGCATGAGGAGTAGGGTGAGGACAGGCAAGCTTCGTGCAGAGTGGCTTGCTTCACTTCGGAAGTCACGGGTGACAAGCATCGTCTGGATCTTTTCTCCGGGGCATGCTGGTGTGTGTGCTGGGGAATGAACAGGTGGACAGATTGGCTGGCTCTGCAAAACTTGGTGGAGTATTGATGCATGATAAGGCAGACGTGGTTGCGACCTTGTGGGAGCATTGTACACCTTGGAGCAAATGGATCACCTGTCTGGCAAGAATGCGACAGCGAGGGGTGACGAGGGAATCTGGCCGACGATCGACGCTCAGAGGAAAGGCGAGACGGACATATAATCAGATTGCTACTGGTACTATTAGTGTTGGAAATCTTCACTGGCTGCTGAGGATGGGGACGGAGTGCTTGTGGGAATGTCCCGAATGCTGTGATGTCGGTTCCTAAATCAATTAATCAAACATCCCTTTTGCATGCTTTAGGGCACATTTGGCACATGTTTTTTATAGACCAATCGGCACTTGTGGGTGATGTGGTCAGTATCATGCCGGCCACCTTTACTTCCCAATACATTTCTTGGTGCCCATTTTATGCTGGGTCGATCTGAGAGCAAAGGTCAAGTTTAAACATTCTAATCCTCTACCCCAATGAGGATTGAACTCCTGACCACCGGGACGACAAGCGAGTGTCTAGCCACTACGCTAACGTGGCATTACAAAACATAATAAGTTGCTTCTTACAAATATGTTTACTATTATATATTCCTGGCTTCAATCCATACAATTGTTAACGTTCAGTATTTCTCCAACCAGTGCAGTCTGGAGTTGACCCAATCTCATAAAATAGGTAAATCTATATTACTCTGTGAGTTGCAGGGAGGTGAAACAGGGGGAGACCAAGACAGAAGATGCTGGACAGTTTGACATCACAGCATGGACAAACATCAGAAAGTATTATTGCCAGTACATGAGAAACAAGGCTGTGGGTAGACATTAATCCCCAATGCCACACAGCATGGAATTTAAGAAGAAGAAGCAGAAGATTACTCTGGGAAAATACAATTAGCCAGTCTAATGCTGACCACAGGGAATGTTAATCGAGTCAACAAACACCCGCAGAAGTTGGATGTATCGGAGCTCCGCTGTAAACAGGCACAACGCAATGACATCCAAAAAAAAAAGGAAGAACGCAGAAGAATGCTGACCACATGTGCTGTTGAGGTCAATGAAAATATCTGGCCGCTTGGTTTATAAATGTATGGGCCTAGCACGATATGTTCAATATGTATCAAGTTGTGTGTAAAAAAAAAACAGGTCCTATGCTGTTTAAAAAACATTTATTAAATGTATATCCAATACTCATCTTGGCGTGAAACAGGGCACTTTTGACATGACCCAGTCATTTGAATGTTTCCCTTCATGATGTTGATTAAAATAAAAGCTAGTTGCATATCCTTTACAGGACGTTTGCAGTCAACACCAGCATTTTTGCTGTTGTTGATGTCATGGCAAGTTTACGTTCAGTAGTTTGCCATTGCTTTCTGAACGACTGTTACCCATACCATTTTATGAAAAACCAGCACAACACGGCTGCTGCCAAATCGCGCGCAGCTAACACAGGTATGTGGAATCATGAACCGCGTACGTAACCCTTTCGCCACGAAGACCGGCATGATGTTGGTAGCAGTGATTTGAATGTATTATTGTTCTTTGTCTGCCCTTCACTTAGTGATGTGAATATCTCATGTTACAGCTGAGCATGGTCACTGATATTATGACAGAAAATGTCATAAGAAACACAATACAGTTATGACAATAATGAACAAACATGACTATTAATATCTGCCATGTAAACACAATGCAGGCAGCCTTGATAGCCCAGTTCATAGCTTGCTGGGCTGCTGGCCCAGTGGTCACAGGCTCAAATTCACATTGAGATGGATTTTCAAAATTGACCCAGTCTGACTGGTACCAGGAAATGACTTAGGAAGTAAATGCAGCTGGCATGACACTGACCCCATGACCCCTTGAATGGTGATAAACACAAAGGGCTAGCCCTATATGTCTCATACACCTCCATGTGTGTAACAAGAGTACTTGACTTCTCTGAACATAACACTTTACAGGCAACAATGAACAAACATCATTACTGATATCTACCACGCAGACGCACAATACTTAATTCTCATATGCCTTACCTAACGTCTGCTCGGCTTTGTGTCTCAATTCCCAAATTTTGATCTCACCTACTTTGTATGCACATGCCTTTGGAGAAAACAATTAATTCTGCAACCATTACAATGGAGAATAAATACATTTCTTTAAAGGAGGAAGCAACATTTGTTACAAATTATGTGAATAAAATATTACAACAGAGGTCAATGTGGCTGAATGAATAAAAGCACTCATCCTTAAGCATCTGGTGTGATGATGCCGAGGTAACCGGTTCAATCCCTACGGTGGTCTGTTGGACTAAAATGTTGACGTCTCATCCTTAACTTCGGGATGTAAATTACAAGTACCTCAGAAGTTGGAGTGGGTTCGTCTGATGGTGAGGAACACTAGTAACAGGGAAAGCTAATCCACACCAAAAAAAAATCAGTCCAGTGCACCAGAAGAAGTAGCACATGTATGGACTATGCTTGAGTTCAAAGTGAGCAAACAGCCAAACAAAATATTACAATTGCATGACATTTTACATATAATTTGTATTTAACAATCCGCATATAATAAAGGACTTCTTTCATTTCTTATGGCCATTTGTCATGGACTCTGGAAATATTGCACATTTGCTATAAAATATAACATGGTCTCATAACTTGATGAAAGGAAAATCCCAACTGCACTTCCATGTGAAGGAGGATATGACACATACCACACTGTGGCAAAGGCAATCCTGGGGATCAAGTATCCACACGAGTAAGTGGACAACTGTGCACTTGACACTCACTGGGCATAACCAAGAGGTCCATAAAGAACAAAAATTTTTGTTCTTAGGACCCTTTTACATGCTTTAAGACATATTGAGCATATGGTACCAGCGCCATATTTAATAGAGCAGCTGGCACCCAATCAGTGACATGGTCAATACCATGCCGGCTCGGCCTTTACTTCCAAGGTCATTTCCTGGTATTAAATTTGGGTTGGGTTGACCTGGCAGCCGAGGTCAGCTGAACACATCTGCTTTGACGGAGGTTTGAACACATGATCATGGAGTCAGCAGGCAAGCATGCTAACAAAAGCATTGCAGTGGCTCCCAGAAAACAAGATGGAGGGACAATATACAGTGAGATCTGGGAGAACTGGGGATTGAAAATGACAGGCATGGCCAGGGTAGAGGGAGGAGTTTGAGATGGAGAAGGAGGAGAATGAAGAAAGAAGATTTATCTCTGATTAGATTATTGCTTACATGTGTATTGTTATTACTCAAGTTGTAAATGCAAGAGACAATGTAGAACCTGTTCCTAATGGTATAAACTCATTGTACTGCAAATAAATATTCATACTTTGAACAATGTTTTTGACCATGAATGTAATTCTCTTAAGTTATATCAGGTCTGTTAAAAAATGAGGGGCATCTAGAAACGTCCATGTGGATATGAATGGTATGGATTGGGTTGATTTGTAAGGGATCACTTTCACTGCACTTGGAAATCTCCACAAAGACTCCCGTCTCCACCCATAGAAGGAGGACAGAGCTGCAGGAGATAGCAAAAGATAGAATGGAAGGCCTTAGTTTGGTGAGGACCTCTGCTCCAGTAGCTGATAACAGGCAGAAGAACAAGGAAGACATAACTCAATGCGAACATTTAAAAGAAAGGAAATGTGGAAGGCAAACATGCAAGTGGAAGACACTGAGAGGGGAACATAAAGAGCTGGATGAAGAAAACGATGTCTGATTTCATGCATCCTCCCTTTGTTTGCTAATGACAAGACCATGCTAACAAGAAGCAACCCACCTGTCCTGGCCAGTTGATGTATCTCTCCACTTCTCTGGCCAAATCTTCCGGGGGAGATAATGTGTTGTCAACCATGTATTTTACAGCTTGTTCCTTGCTCCAACTGAAGGAGATAATGGTTTCAATTAATCACATAAAATTCTTTAGCTAGAATAGTATGTTTTCAGATTTACAGGCACATAACATAGAAAGTGTGTTCACAGAGGATGCCAGACACAATATCACAAAGCCTTTTAACTGATATTAAATCACTTAATATATTCTACCAATATTGTGTCTGGGGTCATTTATTACAAATATCACACTGTCACAGCTTCATAATAATCTCCCATTTAACGTTACAGGAAGTAACTGTTATTTTTTTCAAAGTTCTATCACAGACATTACGGAAAAGATATTTATTTATTAAAATTATCAAGTCGACAGCTCAGGCATAGCCTCATAGTAATCTCTCATTTAATGTTACAGAATGAAACAGTGTTATTCTTTCAGAACTTAGACAGAGGTATTCAGTAACAACGGATATTCCCATACAATTTTTCTCTGCATTCTATCAATCAATCAATCAATCATGATTGATTCTATGACTCTACCCTAAACTTTGACAGTCATCTTTTCTTCTGATGGCTGATAGCAAAAAGTGTATAAACCCATAATCTTCTTACAATTTATCCTCACTACTAGTATCTGACTACAGGCAGGGTCTCTCCCCTTCAGCTGTACACTGTCTACATCAAAACTGGCTTACTTAAGTATCAGTGTCCAACTGTGTGGTTTCTAGATTATTTCTTTATTTACATTTTTGTAACTTCATTCCTAGTCACTTTGTTTAGGATCTTCAATACATACCACAGTTTCTCAGTTCAGGTGAGTAACCTAATGAGCAGATAGACCTCCTGGTACTGTCACTATATCAGAGAGTCAACCACTGGATCAAGTCAAAATTATAAACACTTATAGATAGTTGGACAGAAACCAGGACATTCAACTGAATGAATCAACATCAATAGTTAGAATACACATGCTCAGACTGAAGATCAGAGCAGCTAGAAAAGAGCAGCCACCGAGTTTGTGAAGAAGCTCAAGTAATACTAAACTAACATAGCTGCTGTCAATGTATGGATTTACAATGAGGGAGATCAAAGAACCTCTAGGCGTGTCCGCTGGGCACTGATGATAATGTGAATTAAACCAAACCTAATCAATCACTTAACCAGACACACATGTGAACCTAATCAATTGCTGAGCCAGATACACATGTGAGTTAATAAACTGACTGTGTTCATGACATTATCAGCTCCATATCAACTACACTGACATGGCCATTTCACCTCATTATGCTGTGATCTAATACTTAGGAAGGTCTAACTCTCCACTCCCATATGACAGCATATACCATTGACATCTTAAAGTGAGTTATGTTGCACTTTTCGAGAAGATCAGTAAATCCACTGTCAACAAGCATGTTTTTCAAGTTTGCTTTCCCTACCCTTTGAATGTCCCCCAGACTACCTACAAGGGAGCAGGTCCTTATCCCTTGGCCTATTTTTTTTTTTTGGGGGGGGGGGCGCTCGCTCGCTTTGAACTCAAGTGTAGTCCATACACACTATTTATAGTAGTGATGGACTGAATTTTGCGTGTGAATTAGCTTTCCCTATTAACAGTGTCCCTCGCCATCAGGCAAACCCATTCAGACTTCAGAGATACTTGTAATTTATGTCCCCAAGTCAAGGACGACAGGTCAACATTTTAGTCCAGCTGTCTAGTGTAGGGGTTGAACCACTTACTTCAGTATCAGCACAATGAATGTCTAAGTACACATGCTCTTACCCATTTGGCAATGCGGACCTGCCTTTGAGCTATCTGACACGGGAGAACCTACCAATGGCTACACCACCAACAGCATAGTTCTTTGAACATGCAAGCCCATCTATCACTTCAAGATGGAGATAGAGTGAAGTATATATAGTTGAATTACCTTTACCTTTTTCATCTTTACTTTTGTCACAAGAATAAAATATACCTACCCAAAAGCATGAAGGCCTGTATCAACAACCAGCCTTGCTGCTCGAAAACTTTCAAAGCCGTAGCGCCCCAATCTGAAACATTATCAAACTCTATACAACTCCGATCACCCATATTAGAGCAAAACAATTATCATAGTTTTATTGTCACATTATTAGACCAAAGGATCTTCAGAAAATTGTGACAAAAGGGCAGATCAAGGATTTCAGTGACAGAGGTCAACTAAAAGAGGATGGATTGGAGAAGTGGCAAGAAAGAGGAGAACACCAAGGACAGGTTATGTGGGAGAACATGATCTCCTGCACAGACTGGCAAGGAACAGGATGATGATTATATAAGACTTTAAAACATTATAGTCACCTGACCTATTGCTAGTGTTGTCAGTATGATAATCACACCATTTATAACTGTCAATAATTCCAATGTATTCTCTCTCTCTCTCTCTCTCTCTCTCTCTCTCACAGACACACACACACACATGAGGGGCTTCAAATGAAAACCTTATATGTTTTGTGTGTGTGTGTGGTGAATATATTCTGAAAAAGTAAAGAACAAATGTATGATTTTTTAAAAATGTAGTCACAACTGCTTTCAATACAAGTCCTCCAGTGCCGATAAAGTGCTTGGATCCCTGTAGAAAAAAATGCTCTTGGTCGCGTGTGTAACCACTCATGCACCATCTGCTGTGCCTCTTCACAGAAATCATACCGTTTTGAAACTTCCTACTCCATCCATACACTTGCTGGACTGACAAGCATGCATAACCATTCAGGACCTTCATTCGCTGATGTATTTTTAAAGGTCTCACTGATCAAAAAACGGATAATAGAACATCCCTTCTCTTTGGTGCATGTCAAAAGTGGGGCGGCCATATTTAAACTGTCCTTATGATGTCACCATGCTCTTCTGCACCATTATGTTAAGTGCTGAACACTCTTAACATCCTTAACGACAATATTGACAGGTTAAAAGACAATGGCATGGTTACTGTAATTTCTATCACACTTTTAATGTTTTCAATTGAAGCCCCCTTGTGTGTTTATGAGTGCGCGCACGCACGCACACACGCATGCACACACACACACACACACAGGGTGTTTGTAAAGTCTCACTAAACTTTGTATGTAGAACAAGTTTGAAAAATGAAGTACATGATGTCATCAAAAAATTAGCTAAAAAACTCGTTAAATATGATACAATTGTCACTGCTATGGTCTAACGCTGGTTTGGGAAAGCTGGAAAGTACCAATGAAGTATTCATTATAACAGGTGTTGGAAATGTCCACCACGGGCTTCAAGACATGACTGTACATGTCTCTTCATATTGTCAAATGCCTTCTGCAACATGTCTGTTGTTATTTCTTAAATGATAATTTTGATTGCTTCTTTCAGGTCCTCAATTGTGTGTACATTATTTTTGTAAACATTTCCTTTCAAGAAACCCCATAGAATTACTCCAGCAGATGACAGCCATTCACTGTATATTGCTTCACGATGCACTGTGAAGCACATTTTTTGATGATGTCATGTCCTTCATTTTTCAAACTTGTTAAACATACAAAATATAGTGAGACTTTACAAACACCCTGTATATATTTTAAGGTGTATATTACATCTAATTGCATCTCTGTAAACCAATTCTAACTGCGATATAAAAGCGTTGAAATGGCAGATATTAATGGCATATGTTTCAAGCAGAGGGTTGCTAACATGAGAGGCAATCGACTAGATGTAGTGGAACGTACTGCCCCATCCACCATACAGTCCAGACCTGGCAACATCTGATTTCCATCTTTTTGGTCCCATTAAGAATGCTATCCGTGGGACAAAGTTTGAAGACAATGAGGAGGTGATTAATGCAGTGAAGAAATAGCTACGAGAACAGGACAAAATGTGGTACAGATCTGGGATACATGCTCTTGTTTCAAGATGGCGTAAAACCGTTAAATTTGGTGGGGATTATGTTAAGAAGTAGAAATGTTTGCTGCACATGTGTATGAACAGTGTGACTAAATTTCATTTGTATACTATTAACGGTTAGAGATAATAATTGTGGTGTATAATTTTCTGAACTACCCTTATATATATATATATATTATATTGGCACCTTTCCGTCTTGACAGACGATAGTTTGGTACATTGTGCTTCAAAAAGGCTTAATAACTACGACCCATGGTGGTGGCGAGTGTGGCTGGTAAGGCCAATTCTTGCTGCAAATGTTTGCTCACAGTAGGTGCATGTGAAAACATGGTCATTTCCACCATTATGCACCATCTTACGTCTCTCACGCTCTGTGTGTGCTTTATCTGCAATCATTTTCTCGTTTGTCTTTATTCCATTTCTGATAGTTGCCCTCCATGCAACACGTTCAGCGGCGACTTGCTCCCAATGTGCATTATCAATGCCTGTATCAATCATGTCCCACTTACACACATCTTTGTATCGTAGTAGAGGGCGACCCTGAGATCTCCTACCCGTCTGTAATTCACCAAAAAAGATGTCCTTTGGTATTCTACCATCATCCATCCTCCTAACATGTCCTATCCATCTAAGTCTACGAACACTGAGCATGGAATACACCGTCACACAACCTGATCTTTCCAATACTTCAGTATTTGTGATTTTGTCTTGCCACTTAATACCAAGTATTCTTCGCAGACACCGCATATGAAAGCTGTTTAAACGTTTCTCTTGGCGTGAGTAAGTTGTCCAGGTTTCACTGCCATAAAGAAGAGTACTAAGGACACAGGCTTGATAGACGAGGACTTTTGTTTTGGCAGTAAGCTTCCGGTTCTCCCAGACTCATTTTGCTAACATGTTCATTGTTGTTGCTGCCTTGCCAATCCTGATGTTGATTTCCTGATGATATATATATATTCACTGGCACAGGAACTGAGCAATATGGGGACGACCCGTTGCCGTGAAGTTGGAACCGCAACTAACTAATATAAATATATATATATATATATATATATATATATATATATATATATATATATATATATATATATATATATATATATATATATGGTTGGTGTGGTGAAGGCTTTGTGGGATCGAGTGGAAAGTGCAGCAAAATAAAGGACCCACATCTAGAGTGGCTGAATCAGCAGGGGGTAAGCAGAGGGTCTCGACAACCCTAAACACATAGTGGCAAATGCAGGTGGACGTTCAATCAGGCTGCCCCTGGTACCATGAACACAATAACCCCCTATTTACTACAGAAGATGGGGAAAGAGCACTTGTGTTAATTTCCCTAGTGCAATGGTATTGATTTTTAATTTCATATTCCATGTGGCTGGTTGGTTGAGAATCCTCTAGAAGACTGAGTTTTACTTAAATCCAATGTGTTGGCATTTATGCCATATAAGCCCCCAAAAAGGCTTATGACATTGGAGTGAGGCTGGCATACTGACTGTTCTTCTGATCCGGTACCAGAGAACCATATCTACAGGAACTGTATTGCAGAACTCTGTTTCCCCTCTCCAAGTTCAGAAACCAGTAGAGTGTTCAAGAACAGTATACAATCTTTACATCTCCAGAAAGGCCTATTAAGATGTAATCAAATCCCGATTCAGTACAGAATATCAGGCTGGCTGGGATTCATCCCTATCCATAATGAGGCAAACCAAACTGCAGATTTTTCTGTCAGGGTTTACTTTCTAACTTGGTTCACTTCTTTGCTAACCCACTCCCTTGACAGTCTGTTCTATTATTAGGTTTGTCCACAAGGTGGAGGATACTGGAGTGGCCTCTAATTTAGCCATTAATATAAAACAAGTGGCTGTTGACCAAAGCAGGAAATAGTCATTGAGATGAGGTCAGCTAGCTGTCAAGGGCAGTAATATACCTCAGAATGTGACCATGAACATGTAAGGGGTTCAGTAACATCTCCCTGTTGCTGTCATGCCGGTCTATCATCTTGGTCATGTATATATACAGGTCTATATAATTTACTCCTGATCTTGGTCATGTATATGTACAGGTCTATATAATTTACTCGTGATCTTGGTCATGTATATGTACAGTTCTATATAATTTACTCGTGATCTTGGTCATGTATATGTACAGGTCTATATAATTTACTCCTGATCTTGGACATGTATATGTACAGGTCTATATAATTTACTCGTGATCTTGGTCATGTATATGTACAGTTCTACAGAATTTACTCGTGATCTTGGACATGTATATGTACAGGTCTATATAATTTACTCGTGATCTTGGACATGTATATGTACAGGTCGACAGAATTTACTCGTGATCTTGGACATGTATATGTACAGGTCTATATAATTTACTCCTGATCTTGGACATGTATATGTACAGGTCTATATAATTTACTTGTGATCTTGGACATGTATATGTACAGGTCTATATAATTTACTCCTGATCTTGGACATGTATATGTACAGGTCTATATAATTTACTCGTGATCTTGGACATGTATATGTAGAGGTCTATATAATTTACTCGTGATCTTGGACATGTATATGTACAGGTCTATATAATTTACTCCTGATCTTGGACATGTATATGTACAGGTCTATATAATTTACTCCTGATCTTGGACATGTATATGTACAGGTCTACAGAATTTACTCGTGATCTTGGACATGTATATGTACAGGTCTACAGAATTTACTCGTGATCTTGGACATGTATATGTACAGGTCTATATAATTTACTCCTGATCTTGGACATGTATATGTACAGGTCTATATAATTTACTCCTGATCTTGGACATGTATATGTACAGGTCTATATAATTTACTTGTGATCTTGGACATGTATATGTACAGGTCTATATAATTTACTCCTGATCTTGGACATGTATATGTACAGGTCTATATAATTTACTCGTGATCTTGGACATGTATATGTACAGGTCTATATAATTTACTCCTGATCTTGGACATGTATATGTACAGGTCTATATAATTTACTCGTGATCTTGGACATGTATATTTACAGGTCTACAGAATTTACTCGTGATCTTGGACATGTATATGTACAGGTCTACAGAATTTACTCGTGATCTTGGTCATGTATATGTACAGGTCTATAGAATTTACTCGTGATTTTTGTGTGTGTCTTTTGCTAACTTTGAACCCGAGTGTAGCGCACACACATGCTACTCGTAAGTGCTCTGGGCTCATTTTACATAAGAGTTAGCTTTCCTCATTACTAATGTCTCCTCTTTGTCTTCTGAGGTGTTTGTAATTTATGTCCCCAAATCAAGCATGAGAAGTCAACATATAAGTCAAACTGGCTGGCCACCCCCGTATCCTGCAGTCAGAAGAGAAAGTTTCAGTGTGTTGAACCTCTCAGCCACACCAACATATATCCGAGATATTTTTTTCTAAGCTCAGAGATACTATTTTAGCTGGTTTGGGAATCGTGTGCTCCTTCACTCCACATGCTGCTGCTTGAATAGTTTATGAACCAGCTTGTATAAACCACAATGAAGTTGCTTGCTTGTCTAATATGACATAAGATCACATCACACCATACTACACACCCACCTATCCATTTGTGCCACGCACACACACATATTCATAAACATAATGAAAGACAGAAATACCCAAGAGCAAGTCCTAAAGGAAACAAATGAAAACAGTAAATTTATTAGAGAATGAAATTAGATATAGGCAGGCATATTTTTTGGACACGTTACGAGAAGAAATAAACTAGAGAACTTGGTGACAACTGGCAAGATTTAGGGGAAGAGAACAAGGGAAGGCAGAGAAGTAAATATCTGAATGGCTTGGCCATGTGGCATGGTCGAGACAAGAACACAGAGCTGATCCACGACTCTGGTGATCGTGTGAGATGACAAAACATAACTGCCCACGCTTATCAGCATGGCACATGATGATGATGATGATGATGATGATGATGATGATGATGAAGGAAAGAAAGCCCCAACATCCACTTACAGTTCAAAATTATCTTCATAGACATTCATCTCTTCTCCAAGAGACTCAGAATACAAGCCCCAGCCCTATTAACAGAAACACAAGTCAAATGTTAGATACAAAAGCAGCATAACTCAAATGTCAGATACAACAGTAACACAACTCAAATGTTAGATACAATAGCAACATAACTCATGGCATATGTTACAACTCATCCTCAGAAACAAAATATGTAACACTAAACACCCCTATATTGAATGTGCGGAGCAATACAAATAACATAAGTGTCAGGAAACAAATACAAAAATGTATTATCTAAAATAATAATAAAAGACACTATACATCCCAATTATAGCCCAGGTTATAGCATGTGTGATTCTGCTATAACACATTGGGATCCTGGCCAGTGCCATATTGTGCTCTGTACTGAGACTCTGCTCGTGTCATCTATGGGAGGAGACTGAAGCCCTCATGGAGATATCTGTGTGCAATACAAGGGATCCTTCACAAGCCGGCTCTGTGGCCTAGGGGTTACAAATACAATTCGTAATCCTGCATACTGTGTTCGAAACACAGCTGCGGGTGCTTTGGAAGCAGACCGCCTTGCATTGATTTTCATACAATGGTATGAGTGAAAGTCATTCAGAAAGCAATGGCTAACTACTGAACATAAACTTGACCAGGAATCACAAACAGCCGAAAAATGAAAGTGCGCCAACTGCCTAGGCAACCACGGCACCAGGTATCTCGGCTGCCCCTGCCACCAAGACAGCAAAGAAGCAATGAAAATTGCCTCACAAAAAGTGACAAAGCGCAACTGGAAGGCCAACTGAAGGACCTGAAATCAAAGTTCAGCATGGAGGAAAAAAAGAGACAAGAAGCAAGAAACACAGACAACAGCCGTTCAACGCATCCTGGATGAACTGAAGCAAGTTCAGCGCAGGATGTCGCTCGAATGGCTGGTATAAAAGCTGAGGCAGACATAACGCTATCAAAAATACAAAAAGAGAGAGAAAAGACACAAGAAACTCTTAAACAGATCCTAGAAGAAAGAAAACAAACAGAACTTCACAAGTCAAAGAATGAAACATCTGTACCAGAAAGCACAAAATCCCAGACAGAAGAAAAAGCAACAGAAGAAAAAAATAGTGGAGGAGGAAGAAGACGACAGCTACCCAGACCAAGACCAAATGTGCAGGGAGGTAATGAATCGTTATCACTCCACATCAAGAGCGAACTATCGAGCCGCCCAGGACACACAAAATCAAAGATGACCGAGAAGACATGAAAACACAAGACATAGCTGGAGGCTGGAGAATGACTGGTAATAATCCCTGAAAGAAACAACACCATATGATGAGGCGGGTACATAATTATGCCAAGCGTTATCAAGTGTGCGACTCTGTCCAGACATGTAAAACCACAAGGATGAAACGAATACAACTGCAGCCATTCAAACTTTTTCAAGAAAGCAGATATATGCATTCATATCTTCGAAAGAAGAAGTATTAGCTACACTATAAAGGCCCCAAATACAACGGAATCGATATAGTTGATGGTGAACGGGGCCATTCGTTTCAAGAGCAAGCAAGCATGTTTTCCCTACTACAACTGCTTTATCATGGACAACTTAGACAATCATCTTTATCATACAGCAAGTCTATCACATTATGTCGCTCTCATCACAAGCCACTAAAAAGGTTCTAGACCCTTCACCAGTTCCCTTCCTTCATGCATTTTCATGCCAGGTAGTATCTTTAATGTCCTGCACCCACCGTCCAGACCTCTGCCCCTTCTTTCAGGAACCACACATTCCATTACTGTTCTATGTAAACTACTGTAAAAAAGCCAAAGAACTTTAGTTTCCAAAGGCCTTGTGGGAGCACATGTACACCTCGGAGGAGCAAATGGATCACCATGGTCTGGCAAGAATGAGACAGCGAGGAGTGACGAGGGGATGTGGCCAACGCTTGACGCTCAGAGGAAAGGCGAGACGGACATATAATCAGATTGCTACTGGTACTATTGGTGTTGGAACTCTTCGCTGGCTGCTGAGGATGGGGACGGAGCGCTTATAGGAATGCCCCGAATGCTGTGATGTCGGCTCCTAAATCAATCAATCAATCAGTTTCCAAAATATGATGCTGTTTATGGGCCAGTCTTCTTTGATATGGCGGATATGATAAAATGGCAGGATCTTCTTCTTCATGGTTCAGCTTGGAAAACAGCTGACATACATGCCTGTGTATCACTACATGGCGAGAAGAGACGGTGCTTCAGCTTGGTTGCCACTGAACCTATAACATAAACAAAACCTGCTGTGGGAATGTGAAGTGTCTGGACCATCACATTTTTGTAGGCCTGAATGCACGGAGGAATAGATGACTGGTCTTTCCCTCCGACGGTGAATTACGAGAGCTGGCACTGAACCCTTGTCTGACAAGGCTCACGCCATTACCAGCATTAAGTCCTAACCATTACTTCAACATTTCTAACATTGTCAGTATAATGTCCTAATCATTACTTCAACATTTCTAACATTGCCAGTATAATGTCCTAATCATTACTTCAACATTTCTAACATTGTCAGTATAATGTCCTAATCATTACTTCAACATTTCTAACATTGTCAGTATAATGTCCTAATCATTACTTCAACATTTCTAACACTGTCAGTAGAATGTCCTAATCATTACTTCAACATTTCTAACATTGTCAGTATAATGTCCTAATCACTACTTCAACATTTCTAACATTGTCAGTATAATGTCCTAATCATTACTTCAACATTTCTAACATTGCCAGTATAATGTCCTAATCATTACTTCAACATTTCTAACATTGTCAGTATAATGTCCTAATCATTACTTCAACATTTCTAACATTGTCAGTATAATGTCCTAATCATTACTTCAACATTTCTAACACTGTCAGTAGAATGTCCTAATCATTACTTCAACATTTCTAACATTGTCAGTATAATGTCCTAATCACTACTTCAACATTTCTAACATTGTCAGTATAGTGTCCTAATCACTACTTCAACATTTCTAACATTGTCAGTATAATGTCCTAATCATTACTTCAACATTTCTAACACTGTCAGTATAATGTCCTAATCATTACTTCAACATTTCTAACATTGTCAGTATAATGTCCTAATCATTACTTCAACATTTCTAACATTGTCAGTATAATGTCCTAATCATTACTTCAACATTTCTAACATTGTCAGTATAATGTCCTAATCATTACTTCAACATTTCTAACACTGTCAGTATAATGTCCTAATCATTACTTCAACATTTCTAACATTGTCAGTATAATGTCCTAATCATTACTTCAACATTTCTAATATTGTCAGTATAATGTCCTAATCATTACTTCAACATTTCTAATATTGTCAGTATAATGTCCTAATCATTACTTCAACGTATCCAGCATTGTCAGCATAACGTACTAATCGTTATTTCAATGTGCCCAACATTGTCAGCATAACGTCCTAATTGTTACTTCAATGTGCCCAACATTGTCATCATAACATCCTAATCATTACTTCAACATGCCCACTCACTCTATAACAACAACGAGAAAAGTATGTGCACAAAAATCTTCTCATGCAAACTCTATGAAGTAGATTATGTCATATTGATGTATTTTCTTATTACCTCAACATATGCTGTGTTAAAGGAAAACCTTGCCGGTGCTAAATAATACTTGCTGTCTTCAGCATATCTACGAAAGTCTGGTAGATGAGTGGAAGCCAGTGCATACACTCCTTGCAAATGATGACCTGGTTCTCCTTCGTGCAAGCTCAAAGCCGGAATCTGATAAGGAAGACTGAAGAGAAGAACTTTTCATTAACAGAAGGGTGAAGACTGACTTGCTGATTACAACTAGACATTTTGGTTCTCGGTTTTAAGAAATGACATCCAAGGCATGCTTGGGCAAATCCATAGGTGCTGTATCCTTCAACAAATATAATCAACCCTTCTTTAGTGTGTCAAACAACATAAAAATAGTCACATGTTAAAGGTGGCAGAAGTGATCACCATTAATCTGCATAAGCCAGTTTTGTGTAAACAGAAAGACATGATAGTCAGTTTAAAATTACCATGGTGGACAATTGAAATGACTGAGAATATGTGCATATTTCAGCTTGAAGCATTTATCTAATTTCTTTAGTTTATGTTGTGTGATTTCTGCAGTATTTACCTGACGAGATGCAGCAAAATATGCAAGGCAATAAATCGTGCAATCTATTGTTTATGTCTTCGTTATTCCAATTCACTGTGGGACAACAATATTTTAAATTCGAACATATAAAATTAATTAAAAATGAACACTACAAGAAAACAAGCTAGACTCACCATTCATCCAAGTTGTGATTATTGATATAGTAATGTCCTTCTCTAGAGCCATCGGGAGTTCCATTCAAGTAAAATCCCACAGGGGCATCTCTCCTGTACTCCGGAGCTGCCTCAATTCTAAAGAAAATCATACAAATTAACAAATTAGTCAGTTTCCTTCTTTCCTAGATTCTCAATATTATGAAATACAGATGTCCAACACAGTGAATACAGAAATAAAACACAAATTATAATTGGTTATCTTTACAAAGACACATTCACAAAGGATTTGGGCCTATAAGGGAAGCAAAGAATCATCATCATCATGTGCCATGCAGATAAGCGTGGGTGGTCATGTTTCACCATCTCACATGATCACCAGAGTCGTGGATCAGCTCTGTGTTCTTGTTTCAACCATAGCATGTGGCCAAGCCATCCAGGTGTTTACTTCTCTGCCTTCCCCTTGTTCTCTTCCCTTCAATCTTGCCAGTTGTCACCAAGTTCTCGAATTTATTTCTTCTCATAACATATCCAAAAAAATTTGACTGTCTATGTCTAATTTCTCCAATCAGTTTACAGTTTTCATTTATTTTTTGTAGGAATTTTTCTGTCTGTCCTTGGTATTCTTTGCATTCTCCTCAGAAACCACATTTCCACAGCCATCAGATGTTTTTCAGCTTGTCTGCTCATTGTCCACGCTTCACATCCATACAAAAGTACATATTCTATGTAATGAATGAATCACTGAAAAACGAGAAGTAGGTTGAGAGCTTTACCAAAGACAACTACAAAAAACAATGAACGTTGCGGCCAAAGCCTTCGTCAGCACAAAAAAAAAAAAAAAAAATCGATTAAACTAATACACGATCAACACTACATGAATGTCTAAATATCAACTCATCTGTGTCCAAGCTTTAGACGGCTATCGATGGCTGGAATGGAACGGATGTTGTGTAAAAGGGGTCAACTGCCTAAAGGTCAGTACAGCCAGAAACTCGGTGATTGGTTAATTCAACCGGTGAGGGAACCCGCGTTAGGGGCTCGGGGTGCGCCCAGGAGAGGGAATGGAAAAATATGGATGTGTCACTCTGAGGCGATGTAACGGGTGCAGTACGCAATTCCGCCAAGTTCGAAACGCTGCTGTGGGCAATATATGTGCAGGCCAGCAAGCGTTTGCTATCGAAAGGTAGCACAAGTGACGGTAGTTCAGAACGCAATGAGAAACGACCCCATGCAAACCAACCAAGAAGTCACAGAAAGCAGAGATACTGCTGGTGGTGACTCCCACGTCCTGCGAAGGACTTACAACTGGCTATGAAGTTGACTATAAGGTAGCGGAGATGGAGGGGGGGGGGGGGGGGTTGTGGATAAGGGGCGTAGGGGATTTAAATAAAACTGTGTTGGACATTGAGGCCGTGAGGGGAAAGTGAACCCAATTGGAAGATAAGACGGTTTTCCAATGTCTTACGATCGCGTTCGTGAGATGTGCACGATTTTATCGCCGTAACACGTATGTCGGCAACCCCACAGTGGTCGGAACTGTTGAAGTGTAGGGTACCGGTTTCTTGGCACCACTGTCGATATCGGATAAATGTTGTCTAAATCTGTCCGCAAGACGAAGACCTGTCTCTCCAAGATACCTCATGTCGCAACATGTGCAGATGATCGCATAGATGACGTTGCGACTCGTACATGAGAAACTCTCCCGGATGTGGAAAGTAGTCTTAGGGAAAGTGAGACTTGTGGTTTGAAGGACATATGGACAAGTTTTACAACGAGATCGAAGACATGCAGTTGTGCCAGGAAGAGACTGATGGGATTGTGATAGAGTGCTATGAACCAGCACATCCCTCAGGTTACGATCACGCCTGTATGCCACAAGTGGGGCTTCTGAGAAGACACCGCGAGTGGTCGAGTCTGCCTTGAGGATGGGTAGATGCCTCATGAGAATATTCTTGGCAGCAATATTATGAGGATGGTAGGTAAGTGAGAGAATAGGTCTACTATTGCGTGGTTTCGGCCTGGAAGAGAGAGCCTTGGCACGACTAATAGACTGGCAGCGGTGAAGAGCTGTAGACAGAACATTCTCCAGGTAGCCTCGAAGGCGGAAGAAATCCAACATTTCGTGGGCTTTTTGACGGAAGTCGTTGTTATCATGACAAAGCCGTCGGAGACGTAGCAGTTGTGAGAAAGGAATGGAATCCTTGCAAGAGGGAGGATGGGAGGAGGTGTAGAGCAGGAATGCATGTGAGGCAGTCGGTTTATAGTAAACCGTCGTGCATAGGCCAGCAGAACCTAAGGAAACTGTTATGTCTAGGAAATTAACAGCCGACGAGGAAATAGTGGAGGTGAGTCTGATGCTAGGATGAAAGTTAGAGAAAAAGGCAATAAAGTCCTGGAGGTCAGACAATGGCATGTCTGAAACACCAAAACAGTCATCGATATACCTCCTATAGAGCTCCGGGAGCCTGCCAGTGTATTGACTCCTTACCTGGTGTTCAAGATAGCCCATGAACAGACAGGCATAACTGGGACCCATCTTAGTGCCCATGGCAACCCCGCTGATCTGGTCAAAATAGTTCCCATTGAACTCAAATGAATTGAGGTTAAGGACTACCTCTGCCAGACGCAACAATGGTCCGGTGGCTATGGTGGGGCCGCGTCTTTTGTCTAAGAAAAATTCCAAGGCTTTAAGGCCGTCAGAGTGAGGAATAGATGTGTAGAGTGAAGTCACATCTAAAGTAAAGATGTGGTGCTGAGAAGGGGTTGTGAAGCTGATGGAATCGAAGATGGAGATAGCATGGTTGGTGTCTTTGATATATGAGGGGAGGCTAGCAACCAACGGCTGAAATATGCTGTCAAGGAACTCTGAAATCCGTTCAGTAGGACAAGAGCAGGCCGAGACGATGGGTCTGTCTGGGCTCCCTAGCTTGTGTGTCTTGGGCAGCATGTACAAGGTGGGTTTGCCCAAGCAACTATCATGAATGATCAGCGACGTGGCAGAGCTAGGCAGGAGGCCTTGTCTGATGATGGCATTCGTCACACTCTTGACTTCGGTGTTGTTAATGACCGTCCCGTCATCTGTACGTGGTCTGTAAGAAGTGGCATCCCCAAGTTGTTTGTTACCTTCCTGTATATACAAGTCCTTACTCCAAACCACTATCGCTCCTCCCTTGTCGGCAGGCTTGATAACAATATCATAACGGCGTTTCAAATGTGTGAGCGCCTGTTGTTCCTCCGCTGTAAAGTTCGAGTGCCTTATTGGTTTGAATTTCAATTGTTCTATGTCGAAGAGAGTCTTCTCGATGTAGAGATCTAAAGCCTTGGATGCTCCTGCAGGAGGGACCCACGTGGATCTGCGTTTAGAGAGGTGGGAGAAGTGATCGGTGGGATCCGAGGAGTTATCCTTAGTAGGTTGATTACTGAAGTGATATTGCAACCTGAGAGTGCGATGGAAACGATGGACGTCCTGCAGTAATGCATATCTGTCGCAAGAGGGACGCAGAGGTATGAAACGGAGGCCTTTACTAAGGACCGACTTCTCCGGTGCTGATGGGGGAGATCAGGGGGTATGCACACAACTAAATTGTCGGAAACGATGATGGGGTGACCCGGGTGAGAAGAGGCGGAAGGAGTAGGGATAGAGGCACGAAGTTTAGTTAACTTAGTTTTTTTAGCCGTGGAAAGACATTTATATAAGTGGTGATTAGTACTATTGATGATACAGCGTATCACCCAATACAAGAAATAATTATCTGAGGTAAGATGTTTAAGATGCCGATCGAGGGTGGAAATACAAGAGCTAATGTCAGACAAATGGCGCGCATGGTTGTCAGCAATACAACGCATGCGAAGGGTAGCACATTTAAGCTCAATTTTAGATAAACGTCTACTACAGCTGTCGTGAAGAGAACCCGCCGATGGGTTAAATCTAGAAGTGAACCCACGTGGGGTGAGATGAAGTCGTAGGCAGTTCTGCAGGAAGTTAAAATGACATGTAATACGAGTCTTTTTGTAGATGTTAAGAGCCAAGTCGGTGGCTGTGATTTTAATATCCGTTGGTAGAAGAGAAAAGCAGACAATGATGTATGATCTCAACTGTTGGAATAACTGAGGTGAGTCGGTTGAAGGCATAGCGGCAAATGGTAAAGAAAATATTGAGACGAGACCGATGTGAAGGCCTAGTCATGAAATGGGGTCACCGGGTGTACAAGCGTATGCACAAAGGAAATGGGCGGTAAAATTGATAGAATAGCCAGTGGGAAGGGCAGTAATGGGGCAGCGTGGCAGACGGTGGACGTGTAGACACAAATAATAAGCACACAACACACACTGAATGGACTAATAAAAACCAACAAAAACTTAACAGACTATGAGGACGGAACGTGAAACATATAGTAGCAGTTGGTGGGAATGAAGCGTGGTTATCGAGAATAAGGTGAACTGCGGTAAAACTTGAAAAGCAATGAATGAATCACTGAAAAACGAGAAGTAGGTTGAGAGCTTTACCAAAGACAACTACAAAAAACAATGAACGTTGCGGCAAAAGCCTTCGTCAGCACAAAACAAACAAACAAAAATCGATTAAACTAATACACGATCAACACTACATGAATGTCTAAATATCAACTCATCTGTGTCCAAGCTTTAGACGGCTATCGATGGCTGGAATGGAACGGATGTTGTGTAAAAGGGGTCAACTGCCTAAAGGTCAGTACAGCCAGAAACTCGTTGATTGGTTAATTCAACCGGTGAGGGAACCCGCGTTAGGGGGATCGGGGTGCGCCCAGGAGAGCGAATGGAAAAATATGGATGTGTCACTCTGAGGCGATGTAACGGGTGCAGTACGCAATTCCGCCAAGTTCGAAACGCTGCTGTGGGCAATATATGTGCAGGCCAGCAATCGTTTGCTATCAAAAAGTAGCACAAGTGACGGTAGTTCAGAACGCAATGAGAAACGACCCCATGCAAACCAACCAAGAAGACACAGAAAGCAGAGATAATGTTGGTGGTGACTCCCACGTCCTGCGAAGGACTTACAACTGGCTATGAAGTTGACTATAAGGTAGCGGAGATGGAGGGGGGGGGGGGTTTGTGGATAAGGGGCGTAGGGGATTTAAATAAAACTGTGTTGGACATTGAGGCCGTGAGGGGAAAGTGAACCCAATTGGAAGATAAGACGGTTTTCCAATGTCTTACGATCGCGTTCGTGAGATGTGCACGATATTATCGCCGTAACACGTATGTCGGCAACCCCACAGTGGTCGGAACTGTTGAAGTGTAGGGGTACCGGTTTCTTGGCACCACTGTCGATATCGGATAAATGTTGTCTAAATCTGTCCGCAAGACGAAGACCTGTCTCTCCAAGATACCTCATGTCGCAACGTGTGCAGATGATCGCATAGATGACGTTGCGACTCGTACATGAGAAACTCTCCCGGATGTGGAAAGTAGTCTTAGGGAAAGTGAGACTTGTGGTTTGAAGGACATATGGACAAGTTTTACAACGAGATCGAAGACATGCAGTTGTGCCAGGAAGAGACTGATGGGATTGTGATAGAGTGCTATGAACCAGCACATCCCTCAGGTTACGATCACGCCTGTATGCCACAAGTGGGGCTTCTGAGAAGACACCGCGAGTGGTCGAGTCTGCCTTGAGGATGGGTAGATGCCTCATGAGAATATTCTTGGCAGCAATATTATGAGGATGGTAGGTAAGTGAGAGAATAGGTCTACTATTGCGTGGTTTCGGCCTGGAAGAGAGAGCCTCGGCACGACTAATAGACTGGCAGCGGTGAAGAGCTGTAGACAGAACATTCTCTGGGTAGCCTCGAAGGCGGAAGAAATCCAACATTTCGTGGGCTTTTTGACGGAAGTCGTTGTTATCATGACAAAGCCGTCGGAGACGTAGCAGTTGTGAGAAAGGAATGGAATCCTTGCAAGAGGGAGGATGGGAGGAGGTGTAGAGCAGGAATGCATGTGAGGCAGTCGGTTTATAGTAAACCGTCGTTTTTTAAACATATTCTATGTAGCACTTCAACACTCTTTTTCTCATTGCAATTGACATCTTTTTATTGGTCAGTATGTTTTCTAACTGGCAAAAAGCTACTTTCGCCATGGCAATTATTGTTCTAATCTCTTCATGGCATCTCCCATCAGATAATTGTACTGATGCACTTATTTAAGAATATTCCCATTTACTTGATATTACATTGTGGTATTTCCATCTTCCTAGTGACGACCATAATCTGTGTCTTGTTACAATTTAATTCTAACCCTAGTTGCAATGCTGTCTCTTGTATAAACTTCACTGTCCTTTGCTCAGTGGTCTTTAAAGTTTATGTTTGACTGTTGTTTTTCTAGGCCAGAAAATTTGCCTAGACATGTATTTGAGGCAGTCTTGGAGTATGTGATCTGCTGTTTATGGCGCCAATCCACACGTGCACGTGGCTGTTTGCAAATCTTAAATTGTTTATACAGCATACATGTTGTTGCATAATTGATTGTGTCCTGTTCTGAGGTGCAGAGTGATGATTTGTTCTGGTCTGTCCATAAAATGGTAATCCTCTTGTGCCGATGTTGGTAGCTTTCTGATTATTTGATGATTCTTTTCTTTTGGTAGTATGTGATTGGTATATAAGGTTATTCTGTTGCTCCTTGTTTAGCTAGTAGATCAGCGGTATCTTTTCTGGTTACTCCACAATGAGATGGTGTCCACTGTATAGTGACCTTATACTTGCCACATAGTTCAGATGTTAGTGCCTGTAGTACTGGCAATTTCCCAGACTGGTACTGATTTTACATCTGTTATTTAGCACTACAGGCTATGTACCATAATTGGTATTCAGCAATTTCTAGGCTGCTGTCTTGATTGCCTGGATTTCTGCACCATAGTTACAGCAGTACTTTCCTGTTGGTACTCTGGTTATATCCTTGGTCTTATCTGGGTATTCTACGCACACTCTCACTCCCCCATTTCTAACAGCATTTTATGCTGACCTACCTATGTAAACTTGGAGTCCCAAATCCTGTAAAATGACACGCTATTGAAATTGAAATATTTTGTTGCATATGAGTTCTTAACAAGAAACCATCAACGTTTTTTAAAACATGTTTATACTTTTTAGTGTCAGGAGTGAGGTTGGTTGACACAGTGTGTCTAGATGGAGTCAGTTTCACTGTTACCGGTTGGTTTCAGTTCGTCATCTAGGAGTTTGATCTCTGCATATCCTTCCTTCCAACCTGCATTCAAACTCCACCATTGTTGTCCAGGGATTTGATCTTTTTTCGTCCTGAGGTTGATTCTCTTAGTTTATTTCAGTTATAGCTGTCATTGTATTCACCATTCAAATATCATGTGGGCCCTGTCATATCTTCCTCCATTTTAGAGCCACGCACAACACAGTAACTATAAAAGTACCGTAATGGTTCTCATCATATATTGTCTCATTAATTTGACAATCACATTCTCACTAAATGCAATTATATACTTCTGTAAAATAATTCTAAATTACTAAAACTATAGTCACATGGTGGCAATCTATGATTTGCCATCGCCAGCTCTGATTCTGAGATGTCCGTTTCCTACGATGGTCTCAGCTCGAGTGTCCTGTTTTCAAGAGCCCTTTCTCTCCTGGACTCAGTCAAATTGTGCTTTTCGCACAAAGCACTCTACAAGCTTAATACGTGACAAGAGCAAAATTTCTGGCTAGTGACATTTATATTATAAACATTCTTCAATCACTACACACACAGAAAACAGAGACTTTTGGGTTCTTTAGACATTAACAGTAACAAGTAGGAATGAGATTGAATCAATTATAATAGCAAACCAATCAGGAAAAAATAAACTAGATACAAAGGATTTTATATTTAGAACATGGAGTCTTTCCAAGCAAGGGATTCAGATAAGTACCTTTAATTAGTTTTATATTGTCATAGTGTGTTTCATGTAGGTTTGTGTCGGTTTGTATTTGTTTGTCGTGTGCTGACAAAGGCTTTGGCCACAATGTCCAATTTGTCTCTTGTAGTCGTGTTTTAGTAAAGCTCACAATCTACTTCTCGTTTTTTTGGGTGATTCATTCATTGCCTATTTAGAACATAGAAAGTATGTTATGTTCTTAGAATGGAAACCACAGTTTGATTTTCTAGGCAACTTTACACTCAGCCATTGCTTTCTGAACGAGAAGTCAATGATAAAGTCTAACTGATCAGTGTGAAGAATGAAGCATGGGCATGATAAACCACTCGGCCACCATGACCTCTGTGAAGAATGAAGCATGGGCGTGATAAACCACTCGGCCACAATGACCTCTGTGAGGAATGAAGCATGGGTGTAATAAACCACTCGGCCACAATGACCTCTGTGAAGAATGAAGCACGGGCATGATAAACCACTCAGCCACAATGACCTCTGTGAGGAATGAAGCATGTGTGTAATAAACCACTCGGCCACAATGACCTCTGTGAGGAATGAAGCATGGGTGTAATAAACCACTCGGCCACAATGACCTCTGAAAATAACTACATACACACATAAATATATGTTTTAAAACAGCACTTAAATTTGTTTTGAATCTTGCAAATATAATTTTTCAATTATAACCTAATTAAGGTTGAACAGGGTAAAACTGTGACATTTTTTCTCATAAAAAAAAAAATAAACCTTCAATGTAAGATATAAGATCTGATGTATTAAAACACTACACCTACTTCATGGGCAAGTCTGGCAAGTTTTTGAAGAGTTGTGACAGTTTGGGATGGATCTTTTTGTAGCACAAATTCTTGACGTACTCTATCACCGCATCCTAAAAGTTTTGTTTTGAAAGCATAAAACACAGATAAGTCCACTTATTTAGCCAATAGCTTTGCTCTCACACAATCACTCTCAAAGACCCTGTCCTAGCTGTGTTTCACATCATTATCTCAGGAAACTGGTCTTCTTTGTCTTTTTGTTTGCTCATGATCAGTTTATATCTGCAGTGTTGTTTTCTATATGTCTTCTATAGATCTTAGCAAGCTTCTGTAAGAGTTTGACATCTTGAATTGTTTCATCCAGCTGTAGAACAGATCCTTCTGATCCGTATTTGGTGCAATGTTCAAGTGCATATTTTGCTGTTTGAGGTAAATAAGGTAATATTAACTAGTGAAAATTTAACCTTGAGAAGACATATCAGGGGGCTTTAAATGAAAACCTTAAATGTGTTTTTACTCCTTGAGTTGTCCAAACAGGTGGAAATCACTTGGGGCTAGGTCTGGAGAGTAAGTCAGATGTGGTTACGCTGAAAGTGAAGGTCTTCAATGGTTTCAACCATTGCATGGACAGTATGGAGTCAAGCATTGTCATGTTGCAAAACGACACCTTTACTCAGAAGTCCATGTCGTTTGGATTTGATCGTGGGTTGAAATTTCCTACTCAGCTCGTACACTTGCTGGACTGACAGGCATGCATCAATATTCTGGACCTTCATTCGCCGATGAATTTCTATAGGTTTCACCCCTTCACTGATAAAAAAAAAAACGGACAACCGAACGTTTCTCCTCTCTGGTGCATGTTAAAAGTGGGGCAGCCATATTTAAACCTGCTTATGATATAACCGTGTTTGTCTGCCTGTGATGTCATGTGCTTAACACTCGTGACTCCTTAACAGCAATATGGACAGGTTACAAGACATCGACATAGCTATCGTAATTTCTATCACTTTTAAGGTTTTCATTTAAAGCCCCCTCATGGTATAAAGCTAAACAAATTTGTTAGCCTTCTAAAAGACTGCACAGATGGATGGCAATATGCATTTGTTTAAAGACCTGTGCTTGAACATCGGTTAATTTATTCACTGCCTCACTGTTTCCCTGACTGACTCAGTTATATACATAGATCACTCATCATATACTTATAGCCATATAAAACTTTCATTAGGAATACAGCATGTGTAAAGATTGATAAATCTCACTGCTATTTCAAGTCATCAGACAATATTCACAAAAAGAAAATGGAGAATTAAAACTGTTGTAAATCATATCAATGAACAAAACAAACTACACAACAAGAGCTAACTAAAGGAGACTTTACTGGAGAATTATTCTAGCAGCTGACATCAGCGTTAGCCTCATATCTCATATATAGTCTTTCGTGTCAGTATTAGATATTTGTTTACCATGTCAGTTATCAGAATTTTGCTTGCACAATGACACTACAATCTAAGGCAAGTATATTCGCTGGCTTCCACCAATCTTTCACATTTTTATGAATATGCAGAAAACAGCAAGTACAACTTGTCAACAGCAAGGTTTGCCTTTGGTTGATTAGTTGGCTGGTTGGTGAATTCTGTGGAAGACTTAAGCCTTAAATCATTTGATGCTTTGGCATTCAGGTCATATGAATCTTGAAAAGGGCTGGTGTCTGTCACAGTGAGGTTGGTGTAGAGTCTTTACCTCCAACCCAGTATCAAAGTACTATCTGCATAGAAACTGTCCTGCAGAGCTCTCCTTCCCCTCTCCAAACCCAGAAACCAGCGGAGTGTGCAAGACCTAGACTGGAACTCACATCTGCAGAGAGGCATATAAGGATGTAACCAGGTCCTGGACTCAGCACAAAACATAAGGACTGGCTGGAATTAGGCCTAAGTTGTTAATATTTCTTTCACAAGATTTAGGTATTTCATTGTCAACAGACTCCAACCTAATTCCCACATTGAGAAGTTTGCCTTTAATATTATGATATTTAATAAAATACAAAAACCAACTAATCTACTTAATACATCAATGAAAGTGTTTTTTTTTAAATGTTGCATATCCCTTACAGGACATTGCAGTCAACACCAGCATTTTTCAGCTGCTATTGATGTACTAGGCAAGTGTTTACATTCAGTAGTTTGCCACTGCTTTGTGAATGACTTGCTCCCATACCAACAGGTTATAACACAACGCGACACGGTCTGCTGCACAAATCGGTCGCGGCTGCATTTTGAACGCCTGGTAAGCGGCTCACGAACCGCGTTCGCAAGCCTTTGGCAATGAAAGTGTTGGCAAGAACTAATTAAAGTGATCAAACAAAAACTGGATAAATCTTCAAGTAGAAAACACATTTTAAAATATGTTTCATGTCCTTTGCAGAACAGCGTGATCAACCCCAATCCTTAGTTGATTTTCTAGGCAATTTTACGTTTAGTAGTTTGCCATTGCTTTCTGAACGAGAAGTCAACATTTAAGCTCGACTGACGGGTGTAGGGAATGAGCTCCGTACCCAACCATCAGCACATCAGAAGTCGAAGAGCAAGCGTTCTTACCCTTTTGGCCAGACTGACCTCTAGACAAGAAATTAGAATTAGCAATTTCTACAAGTTGAAGACATATTTATTTAGTTAACTCTCACTACCCAAGGCGATCTTGTCACACTGATCACATATTGATGGATTTTATAGCATATTTCTTTGTACCTTTGTTTTGAAGTGACCCTTCTGAAGTTTTGTTATTGCTTCCATGATCTGTGGACAGGTTTGTCCCAGCTGCTCTTTTTCAGCCAGTCTAAAGATCTGCTTGTGTATTCGTGCAACCTCCTTGAGCCCAAGGTCATGAACCTGTTGTGGGGTCATGCTGCAAGTCAGGTGGAAATTGAGACACTGTTGGTACCACAGGCATCCATCTTTGACAGTACTGATCCCTTCACCAGGTCTTACATGTCTGCTGTATTCCTGGTATAAACAAATAACAAGACTGCCGTTTTAAAATGTATGTGACTTTTATAACACCCAAAGTTTAAATAAAAAGAAAGAGAGTTGGTTGTTCTAACCTTCAACTTTATCATCATCATCCAGTGCCTTGCCGGCTGGTGTGGGCGATCATGCTTCTCCACAAATTGCGATCTCCGAAAGCATGGATCAATTCATGTGTTGACGCCCTTTTGGGCCATGACACAAGACCGTCAAGAATTTTCTCACTCTGCCTTCCTCTCTCTCTCGTTTGTTGCCACAACATATTCTAATGTTTGTCTTCTCATAATGTGAATACAAAATTATGACTGCTTCTTTCTGATGTTTGTGGTAAGTTGTCTTTGCAACTTAGCTTCCCTAAAAATGTCCAGACTGCACATTTTGGCTGTCCAATTAATTTTCAGCATTCTTCTATAAAACCACATCTCCACGGCTTCCAGGGATTTTTTCACCTATTTACTAATTGTCCAGGATTTGTAGCCGTATGTTAAAATTGGTTCTATGTAACATGCAAGAACTCTTTTTTCTAACTTCCAAGGGCAAGGACATATTCCATAAAATGTTATTCATTTGATAGAATGTGGTTTTTGCTTGTCATATTCTGTTCTTTATCTCTGTGACGCATCTTCCATATGATATTGTCAATGTGCCATCTGATGTTATCAGTGTGCCATCTGATGTTATCAATGTGCCATTTGATGTTATCTGTGTGTCGTCTGATGTTATCAGTGTGCCATATGATGTTATCTGTGTGCCATCTGATGTTATCCATGTGCCATCTTATGTCATCAATGTGCCATCTGATGTTGTCCATGTGCCTAGATATTTTAATTTCTGCACTTGCCCCAAAACTTGCCCCAGAACATGCAAAAACACATTTTTTGAAATAAAGAACATCTAATGCAATAAACTGCCCACACGTGACTGCCAACCCACTCACTCCAAGCCTTTTATATTCTTGTTCATGATTGGTTGAATTCTGCAGCTAACGTTGTCTATGGGATGAGATTGCTGGTCATCTCGCACCAACACTCCTTAGCCGCTTCTAATGGTAAGTTAGTGTGTTACTATTCTTTGCCTCCTTTATGGCCTCCAGTAACATAAAGATGGATGATAATCATGACTTCATACATGGTTTGATGGTTAGTGGCTGACTGGTGATTAACTGACTGAATAACTCAAGAACCATCATCATACAGCAATTAAAAAATCCATCAGTGCACACTGATCTTCTTAAGAAGATCACATATGGAGATTTTCAGCTCATGGCTTGAACTCAATAGTGCCTACATGAATTCCAATGTGTGTGTACAAGAATCTACAGCTCAATAGTACCTACAGGAATTCCAATATGTGTGTGTACAAGAATCTACAACTCAATAGTACAATAAGTATTCCAACATGTGTATACAAGAACCTAGAACTATGCATCAACAAGCATTTCAGTGTGTGAATACAAGAACCTACACAAACTATCAGTATTCTATGTGGATGGGATTTCTAATTACTCTACAGCCTACTCTTTATGACTTCAAATTACTGAACAACTGTTAACATTTGCAGTGTGCACATAGGACCACATGTATTTCGATCTAGCTCAAGAAGGCTGATGGTATTGTGCAGAGAGAAGAACACAAACACAGAGGTATCGGTGGTTGCTTGGCTGGTTATGAATCCTCTGGAAGGCTGAGCTTTTAATTATCAAGTCCAAAGAACGGGCATTCAAGTCATCTATGCCCTAAAATGGGCTTGCGGTTATCAGAGAGTTGAAACTTGTCTTCTGACCTAGCATGCAGGTCATCTATGACCTAAAAAGAGCTTGAGGCTATCAGAGAGTTTTCTGACCTGGCATTCAGGTCATCACTGCCCTAAAAGGGCTTGCGGCTATCAGAGAGTTGAGACTTGTCTTCTGACTTGGCATTCAAGTCATCTATCAGAGTTGAGACTTGACTTCTGACCTGGCATTCAAGTAATCTATCAGAGAGTTGAGACTTGACTTCTGACCTGGCATTCAGGTCATCTATCAGAGAGTTGAGACTTGTTTTCTGACCTGGCATTCAAGTCATCTATCAGAAAGTTGAGACTTGTCTTCTGACCTGGCATTCAAGTCATCTATCGGAGAGTTGAGACTTGTCTTCTGACCTGGCATTTAGGTAATCTATCGGAGAGTTGAGACTTGACTTCTGACCTGGCATTCAGGTCATCTATCAGAGTTGAGACTTGACTTCTGACCTGGCATTCAGGTCATCTATCGGAGAGTTGAGACTTGACTTATGACCTGGCATTCAGGTCATCTATCAGAGAGTTGAGACTTGACTTATGACCTGGCATTCAGGTCATCTATCAGAGAGTTGAGACTTGACTTCTGACCTGGCATTCAGGTCATCTATCGGAGAGTTGAGACTTGACTTCTGACCTGGCATTCAGGTCATCTTTCGGAAAGTTGAGACTTGTCTTCTGACCTGGCATTCAGGTCACCTATTGGAGAGTTGAGACTTGTCTTCTGACCAGGCATTCAGGTCATTTATCAGAGAGTTGAGTCTTGTCTTCTGACCTGGCATTCAGGTCATCTATTGGAGAGTTGAGACTTGTCTTCTGACCTGGCATTCAGGTCATCTATTGGAGAGATGAGACTTGTCTTCTGACCTAGCATGCAGGTCATCTATGCCCTAAAAAGAGCTTGTGGCTATCAGAGAGTTGAGACTTGTCTTCTGACCTGACATTCAGGTCATCTATTGGAGAGTTGAGACTTGACTTCTGACCTGGCATTCAGGTCATATATCGGAGAGTTGAGACTTGTCTTCTGACTTGGCATTCGGGTCATCTATCGGAGAGTTGAGACTTGTCTTCTGACCTAGCATTCAGGTCATCTATCAGAGAGTAGAGACCTGACATCTGACCTGGCATTCAGGTCATCTATCGGAGAGTTGAGACTTGTCTTCTGACCTGGCATTCAGGTCATCTATCAGAGAGTTGAGACCTGACGTCTGACCTGGCATTCAGGTCATCTATCGGAGAGTTGAGACTTGTCTTCTGACCTGGCATTCAGGTAATCTATCAGAGAGTTGAGACCTGACGTCTGACCTGGCATTCAGGTCATCTATCAGAGAGTTGATACTTGTCTTCTGATCTAGCATTCAGGTCATCTATGCCCTAAAAAGGGCTTGCGGCTATCAGCTGACCTGGCATTCAGGTCATCTTTCAGAGAGTTGAATCTTGTCTTCTGACCTGGCATTTAGGTCATGTATAAGAGAGTCGAGACTTGTCTTCTGACCTGGCATTCAGGTAATCTATCAGAGAGTTGAGACTTGACTTCTGACCTGGCATTCGGGTCATCTATCGGAGAGTTGAGACTTGTCTTCTGACTGGCATTCAGGTCATCTAAGCCATAAAAAGGGCTTGCGGTTATACACAGCTGCGCAAACTGCGTTGCGCTGGTTTTTTAAATGTAAATGGTATGGGTGCCGTCATTCAGAAAGCAATGGCAAACTACTGAACGTAAACTTGCCAAGCCATCAACAACAGCAAAAAATGCTGGTGTTGACTGCAAACATCATGTAAAGGATATGCAACTAACTTTCGTTTAACTATATGTGATGGAAAGCCCATATTCCTCATGATTTCCCAAAGTTTCTGATGTTCACAGTCAAATGTCTTTGAATAATTCACAAAACATGAGACTAGGTTTACATTAAATTCTCTACACTTTTTTATTATTAAACTTATATTGAATACATGATCTCTTGTTCCTCTTCCTGATCTTCTTCCATTTTCTTATGAAGTCTTCCCATTATGATTTTTAGTAGAATTTTACTTGCATGACTGATCAAGGCATAAAAAGTCGCTTAAAAGTGAACAGGGTCGACTTCACTGCACTGGGTTATTATCCCATATGGCTCAGTCTCTTTCCATAGCGCAGAAAGAGTCGCACAAAGCACAAAATCCATAGCTCCAGCAACGACCCTCAGGAGTCTCACAAAAAATGCACTTGTGAACCAAAGGATGCGAACTGGAATCTAAGCCACAATCTTTGGAGCCCAAGTCAGACGGCTTGACCACTTTGCCACGGAGACTCTCATCAAGACAACAGTTCTATAGTTGGTGCATAATTTCAAGTTGCCCTTTTTTGGTACTGGAATGAAGATAGTTTTCTTCCAATATTTTAACCATGTACCATATTTCCATATCTTTTTACATAATGCGTGACAGATGTGTATGCTTTCTTCTCCTCCTGCTTTAATTAATTCAACTGGTATCTCATCACATCCTGGTGATTTACCATTCTTCATGTTATTTATTGCCCAAACAATATCATCTAATGAGAGTTCAAGTTCTTTCTCTACTGTCATTGGTACAAGTATCTCATTTATATTATCACAGTCACTCAATCATACATTCCACTGCAGTATTCCTACCATCTTTTTAGGATATTCTAGATTCTGTTAGGGTATTTCCTAACTTGTCACAGATAACATGTAATTGAGGTTGAACATATCTTTGAATATTTTAATCTCTTCCATTCTTATGGTATTGCTCTATTCTAGTACAACAATCTTGTATATAGTGTTTTTTGTCCTTTCATGTACAATACAAGGTTGGAATTTCAAATCTACAGAGAGGCGTACTGGGATGTAAATACTAGGTCATGATTCAGCACAGGACATCCAAGTAACAATAAGTTCATTCAAACATAAAATGACAAAGAGGATAAGAGGGTCACATTTGCCAATGACTGCATATGGACATTTCCTGATGGTGGCATTGGCAGACGAGGAGGAGAAGAAGAAGAATGAGTTAAGACATCATGACCACCTACCTCTTCTATGTATGTCTTTAAAGCTTCGAGAGCAGGAGTAATTGCCGACTTCACCAAGTCTCTTGCCGTCGCTTGAAACTTCTTACTATTCAATGCACATAGAAATAAAAATTGTTTTTAACTCAGCAGACAGAAATTTTGATTGTTTCGTTTGTTTGTTAAAAAGTTCATCTATCAGAAATTGCAAAAAAAATCATATATACCTTAATTAAGTTGCCCTTTTTTACACGCCTTTCTGTGTGTGTCTGACATATGGTGCTAACCCCATATTTGTATACAATAACTGGCACTGTAATGGTGATGTGGCCAGCTGCCTTTGCTTCCCAAGACATTTCCTGGTAGCCATTTTAAGCTGGGTCAACCTGGTAAACTACTTTTTAAAAATCTGCCTTGAAATGGATTAAAATCCATGACTGCCTGGGCGAGAGGCAAGACTGTTCACCATTGCACTACCAAGGCTTCCATTTCTTAATTATTATATCAGTAACATTTTCGGTACTTTTGCCTTTATTCACCCCAAACAAACGGAATCCCAGGGTATGACGTCACATCCAGGGGTTCCCTGTGTTGCACCATCATAGCTCGGTGCGCAATTTGATTGGTGTGCAACAGTTGCTCTCGGCGACATCCCCCGCGCGCCCCAACTGTAACTGGCCAAATGAAATGCTTGTCAACTCTTGAGACCAGCAGTATACGAAAAGAATGATGATGATCTGTCTGTACGGGAGATGCGAGGGCCTTGCAGCCATGTGCGCCTTGTCTCAGCGGGAGGATGTCCTGCCGACATACATGGTGAATGTCGTAGTCGTCGTCAGCATCTCCCATCTGTCCTGACGCTCAGTCAGCGATAGCACCATGATGACATGATTATGAGAACAGTGTCTAGCAGAATGTCAGATGCCATGATGCTGCTGCAGAAAAGACAACGCTATTCTGGCTTGTCGTGGACAGTTGCTGCTGCCTGCTGCCAGTTCCAGAAAACTCATGATGAGACAGACAGACACACACACATACACACTCACACAGAAACGGTGGCCAAAGCCCAAAGAAACACTGTGGGGCAATTGAAACGCCCCGAAACGAACTGTACCCGAACACAGAGGAGATCACCGCCAGTGCTAAATATAGCTGGTGACCCTAAATATAGCTGGTGACGTTTGTTTGGGGTGAATTAAGGCAAAAGTACCACATTTTCTGTTCTTGATCATTGTTATTTTCAAATTATAACACTTTTGGTCAGAAGGTGTAAGAGCAATAACTGTCTGGGGCTGAAAGAATTGTCACCCATTTCAGGCTGGAACAATCTGAGGGTCCTGGTCAGTATTAACATCCACCTCGATACAAATTTGAACCCATGACCTCTGGCAAGCCTGCTGGCCACTGCACTAGCACACCTCCCACATCATAATTCTTGTTTCCAGAATATTTTTATTTCTCGGCCATTGTTAATTTAAAACAATAACACTTATAGTCAGAAAAAGTTAGAGTAATAATAATCTGGGGCTGAAAGAAGAAAAAGTAAGAGTAATAATAATCTGGGGCTGAAAGAGTTAAGAAACCTCTCAGACAGATACATGTGATGTAACAGTTAGGACGATGTTAGTAAAAGTAATGACTGTCTGGGACTGCAATAATTAATGTAACCTCTAGAAGAATTACATATGAAGTAACAGGAGGTGTTGGTAAAAGTAATAACTGTCTGGGGCTAAAATAATTAATGTAACCTCTAGAACAGATATATCTTAAGTAACAGGACAGTGTTACTAAAAGTACTCAAAATAACTGTCTGGGACTGAAGAAGTAGAGAAGACCTACAGTGTTTGGTCATGTAAAGTTTATGATTATCTTCTTCTTCTTCTTCTTTCGTTCGCTTGAAATATGTCTATAACTGCCATGTTGCCTCTTGTATGAATTTAACTGGCTTTTTTAGTTCACTCAGTGGTCCATAGTTTATGATTGTGATTATGATGCAGTTTACTGGAGCCCATGAGGGAAGCAAAAAATAGGAACACTAACTTGCCATGCATGTTATAAGAGGCAACTAAGGAGGATTGGCTTCCTCATCCTACAGACAACTGTCACTGCATAATCCCACCAATCATGAACAAGTCTATAAGGTGTTGGGAGTGAGTTGGTTGAGGGTCAATGTTTCATTGGGAGATGAATGGCAGAAGGAAAAGAAGAAGAAAAGAAAGAAGAAGAGGAGGTGGAGGTGAAAGAGGAGAAGGAAGAAGAAGAGAAGGAAGAAGAAGAGGATGAGAGAAAAGATACATTTAACAGACATGAGAACTTACAGTTGTTCTTTGGGAACTTGTGGGTGCTCTTCAGTAAATGGCTTCAGGAATTCTTGTTCTTCAATGGGTGTATTGAGGATGGACTCTATCTGTTTTGGCACTCTATTCTAAAACAAAAAGACAAAAAAACTATCATGGCTGTATTTGTACCATTACTTGTGTGTTCCAGGAGGGTTTTCTGGTGCAGACACCACACATTGTGCAGGCTCATCATCGTCATCATTAAGTGCCTTGCCCATCATGCTTCTCCACATCTTGCAATCTCCGACAGTAAGTATCAATTCATGCACTGAAACCCTTCCACGTCACGGCACAACAGACAAGAATGTTATCGCATGTCTTCCTCTCTCTGTCCACTAAACTGTCCAACTGTCACAACATGTTCTAGTTTATCTTCTCATAATGTGGCTGAAGAAATTAACACCGCACCCTTCCTGATGCTTGTGATAAGATACCTTTGTGTGTTAGCCTCTTTTAAAATATTTAATTCAGCTCTGACAGACAGAAGCCTTTGATTTTCGAGGAACAGAACATTGTGCTCTACACCTAAGGAGGCAGACATTCTAACCCCTCAGCCAAATGATCTGTCAGTATGTTTAAACAGGGACAACAACTGGTTATAACAGATATGTCCCCATGTTGACTGATTGCACATTCCATATACAAATATATTCATAAGCACTTTGAACATTCTATAAACAAATATATTCATAAGCACTTATTGACCATTATACACTACTCTATGGGTCTGAAACCTTGTACTCACGACAGGAAAGAAAGTTGAATTCCTTCCACATGAGATATTTGAGACGTATCCTGGACACATCATGGAGAGACCATATAACAAACAAACATGTGCTTGAAAGAGTGGATATTACCACAGTGCACTCCCTCCTTATGCAGAGATGCCGCCGGTGGCTGGGCCATGTATCTAGAATGGAGGATGAACGCATTCCCAAAGATCTCCTATATGAAGAACTAGCCACTGGGAAGAGGCCACCTGGAAGACCCCAAATGCGACATAGGGATGTGTGTAAACAAGATATGAAAACCCTTGGCATAGATCCAGACACGTGGGAAAAAGTTGCAGCAGACAGATGTTCCTGGAGAAGAGATGTATGAAATGGACTGGTGCTCTTTGAATGCAATCTGATCCAACAAACTGTGGATAGGTGGCACAGGCATAAAATGCAGTCACTTAATGCGGGACCTGCCTCGTCTTACAGATGCGGAAACTGTGACAGAGACTGTAACTCTCGCAATGGACTATACAGTCACCAGTGGCGCTGTCAGGTGCCTTCCAGCGGCACAACTCTATAGTCCTACATAGTCCTACAGGATTGAAAGAGGCCTACTACTACTATTGACCATTTCATGTATACCCATTACGACTGATTGAATATTCCTGACATGTCTATAATAAATGAACTTTCTAGACATACCGATAAATTAAAATTCTTGGGGACAGTCATAACATTGGATGGAAGATGCACAACAGAGATTAAGAGCAGAATAGGCCAAGCCAAGACTAACATGATAATCAGTTTAAAATTAACATGGTAGACAGAGTAAATTACCATGGGAATGTGTGCATTGTATATTTCATCCTGAAGGATTCATTGTTTTGCTTTATTTTATGTTGAGTGACTTCTGCTGTATGCACCCAAAGAGATGGGGTTACATATGCCAAGAAATAAATTGTGCAATCTATTATTTGTGTCTTCATAATTCAAATTCACAATAGGAAAATATTTTAAAAAGCATATTTTGGCAGAATTAAAATGTGTACCATATTCTTTATAGCCATTCGTCAATGTCCTCATAAGTGCACAATTTAAACAATTGTTTTAAATTAGTTTCTTTAACAAACCTTTCACTGGCAGTTAGTGTATCACTGGGCTTATTTTCATTATGAATCAGATCCTTTTCAGAATGTCATTCTCATCATGGTCCTTCAAAAAATGTCTCAATCTCTGGCCATGTCTCCTGCCTCATGCATCCTTATACCCAAAGATGTCTGTAATGTCCTGTGTCCATCTTCATGCTGGTCAACTCCTGCTCTTCTTCCAGTAACTGCAATCCATCACTGTTCTTTTCAAGCCACAGTGCCTTTGTACATTTATCTACAGTATTATTTTCATCTTTTTTGTATATCTTTGCTTTCTGTTAGAGTGATGCCATTTCTATCCTTTAATTATTGCACATTAACACAAACCCTACATCACACTGTACACACTGGCAGTCAATGTATTATATAAAACTGATATTAAGCCTTCACTGGAACACAAAATAAAAAGCAGTACACTGGGTAAATTAAAATAAAAAGCAATATAGAGGGTAAATTAAAATAACGAGATATATAAACATTACTTCTGAAAAGGGACTGAAAATTAACTTACCACAGAAGTAGAAAACTGCACAATTCCTTCTTCCACACCTTTTTGAAGAAGAACAATCACTTGTTCTATCTGTTGAGGAAGACACCATAGAACATTCAGTAGTTATTCCCTTTCAACAATTTCCAATTTCTTTACTCATACCAAGAAAGTCAAATATTATTGTTAAAAAGCATCAATATTTAAACCTGTAAATCTTTTGATATGTCCATTAATAACAGTATAACTGGGAAGGTTAACCCGGTCAACAAACACCCGCAGAAATTGGATGTGTCGGCCTAAAGGTGCAGTATCGCAGCTCCGCTGTAAACAGGCATAAGGAATCACATCCAAAAAAGTCTCTGGATGAACGCAGAAGAAGAAGAACTGTACAACATTTTTATCGTAAAGTAAAAATGTGTAATCTCGCATACCATGTTCAAAACACAACTGCAGACGATTTGGTAGCAGACCACCTTGCATTGATTTTTATACAATGGTATGAGTGCTGGTCATTTAGAAAGCAATGGCAAACTACTGAACATAAACTTGCAAAGAAATAACACACAGCCAAATTATGCTGGGGTCAACTGCGACATCCTGTAAAGGATATGCAACTGACTTTTAAAGTAAAAAGGTAAATGAACTATTTTTCATGTAGTGAGGTATATTGAGGTATATGGTGCTAGCGCCATATTTTTAGAGCAGTCAGGAGTCAACGGGTGATGTGGTCAGTGTTACACCAGCCACCTTAACTTGCCAGGAAATTCCCAGGTACCCATTTTATGCTGGAGGTTAGCATGGTAGAGTGGATAAGAACGTGTGTTCTTGAACATCTGGTGTGCTGATGCTCAGGTAAAGTGTTCAACCCTTACACTGGACTGAAATGTTGACCTCTCGCCCTTGACTTGGGGACGTAAATTACAAGTATCTCTTAAGTCGGAGTGGGTTCGCCTGATGGTGAGGGACACTGTTAATTGGCAAAGCTAATTCACACACAAAATTTAGTCCAGGCACTACTAGAAGAAGTGTGTATGGACTACGCTTGAGTTCAGAGTGAACGATCAAGAACAAAAAAAATACACTGGCATAAATTTTAAAGTAATGGTTTGTGTGTGTGTGTGTGTGTGCGTGTGTGTGCTCACTTTGAACTCAAGCATAGTCCATACACGTGCTACTACTTGTAGTGCACTGGATTGATTTTTACTTGTGGATTAGCTTTCCCTGTTACCATTGTCCCTGTCCATCAGGTGAACCCACTCCGACTTCTGAGGTACTGGTTATTGACACCCTCAGCTCAAGGACGAGATGCCAAAATCTGAGTCCAACTGACCGGTGTAGGGGGTTTATTTGCTACCTCAGCATCAGCACACTTATCCCTTTAGCTAAGCTGACCTTAAAATTCATGTTCATTTTACAGATAGAAAATGTGATTTACAATGGTTTTGCTCAGAGGGAAATGTTGCAGCAATTTGCTTACATGACTGCCATAGGTTCAGAATATCAAAGCCCCATGTGTATTTATAAATCATCTTCAACGCTGCACTGCAAGGCACTATTTTTCTCTACACTTAAGGGTAGAAGAGAAATGACAATGGAAGATCTGTCTGTGATGCTTTTTTAAAGTTTAACTTTTAAAAATTATACCAAAAGCATTTTTTGTACTCTTTCATCAAAATTCTCTCTAATAATATAATTTAAATAATAATAATAATAATAATAATAATAATAATAAGTCTTTATTTTCAAAGGGTTAAGAATTGGGCACGCAGGCCCGTCTGACATTCTGCCCTTCTTCTCTATTTCCTCTCATACATTCTTTCATTCAACATCACTTATGAAGCAACTTTTGACAACAAAAGAACATTAAAACGCATGAAAAATAATCAATAACAAATGACTCACTGAGGCAGTGTTTAACATGGGCATTATAAATACCTAAGGAGGGTGTAACGTGCTATACATAAGGGAATGTTTTTTGGCTAGTTGTCGTTTGAGATAAGTTACCATTATTGTTTTTTTTTGTGTTATTTGTTATGGGGGAATGTAATCTGTACTAAGGTAGTGTTCAAACAGGTTGCGAATGTATGTATCATGCATCATAAAAGGAAAAACAGGCAACAGACTCCATTTCTGTGCATCATGGCATGTTGGACAAATGGTCAAGTGAAAGTAGAAAAGGACCCATTCACAAGCCTTAAAGCGTGCCAGGTATATGATACTATCCCCATGTTTTTATAGACCAATCAGCACTTAATGGGTGACATGGTCAATATCATGCCAGCCACCTTTACTTCCTGGTACCCATTATAGGCTGGGTAACCTGGGAGTCCAGGACATTGAAAAACATCTCTGTCTCAATGAGGATTCTAAAACATGACAACCTGGCCAGTAGGCAAACGTGTTAGCCAATGCGCTACAGCAATTCCCATGGCAGGAGGGAACAACCCTAAATGTTTTAACTCTACAGATATCTGCATGAAACGTAGAAGACTGCATTTCATGCAGGAAACAAAACTGCAGATATAGGCTTAGTCCAAGTGAACAAGAAAGAGAAGAATAGGAGGAAGAGGAGAAGAACAACAAAACCCGTAAACATTTTGAATTTGTGGGACAATGAAATGAAACTCATGATCTGATTATTTTTCCGACATGTAATCAGACCTAACAAGAAAAGAATGTTATAATATGATACCAGTAATTTATCACAGACAGTTATCACATATATTGATGACATTACTCATTATGTGCTGACTGATCTATAGAAATGTGGAGCTAGCACTGTATTCCTGATACACCTTGAGGCATGTAAATATAGTCTTAAATCTCCCACTGATGCCTTCTTGACAGGAATTTTGTAGGACCATGAGTAGCAGTTTATTAATAATGTCTAAGGTATCAATATATACCACAGTCATGACAGAAGGCCTATGGGCTTTAGTCATGGTCTGATCATTATGGCATAAGGAAGCAAAGTGGGCCCCAAGCTTCAAACAAAGTTAATGGTTTTATGTGTACAGCACAACTTCTCTTACCCTCTGTGGTACTTTCTCAAGCCTGCTGATGTACTTGCTGAAGTCTTCCGCTGTATCATACTTCATGTAATCAATTGTCAGGTTGCAGTCAACGTGAATCCCTTCTAAATAGCTTATGGGCATCAAGTAGCTATCAATAATACAGTTACAAGCTAAATAAGGAACATTACTCACATTTCACTGACAATCACACAGTAAATGTATTTAACTCTAATAACAGGTCATGAAAATTATATAAAAACAGTTAAACTATAATGAATCATCTAGAAAGAAATACATTTGTTGGAGTACAACGAAAGGAGACGAAGCCTTGTTACAAACCTTTGAGAACAAAATTTTAAGACGCATCTTTGGACCCATTAGGGATACACAAAGTGGAGAGTGGAAAAGAAGAAGCAACAAAGACATTTATGATTTGTTTAAGTCCCCGCTTATCACTGGTATCATGAAGGCTAATAGACTACAATGGCTGGGGCATATAGAAAGAATGGAAGATAATAGGGAAACAAAACTCGCTTACACTCAGGAAATAAATGACCGTAGACCCCGAGGTAGACCAAGAAGGCGGTGGAGAGATAATACATGTACAGACCTACAAGCACTTGGAATCAACGACTGGCAAGAGAAGGTCCACCAGAGAGACGAATGGAGACAGATTGTATTTGCAGCAAAGAACCTCAATGGCTCGGAATGCTGAAGAAGAAGAAGAACTTAGGGACATGAGAAACAAACAATTTGTTAATTTCTTCTTCTTCTAGTGTCTATTTGTTTTTTGTTTTTTTAAATTATTGGACGGTATATGCTTTGTGCACCGGTCTCTGTGGCTAAGGGCTTGCGAACGCGGTTTGTGAGCCCGTATACCCGGGTTCGAAACACGGCGGTGCTGGTTTTTTCGAAAAAGGTATAGGGGTCGGTCGTTCAGAAAGCAATGGCAAACTACTGAACGTAACACTTGCCTAGTACACCAACAGCAGCTGAAAATGCTGGTGTTGACTGCAACGTCCCATAAGGGATACGCAACACAATTTTTTTTTTTAATGCTTTGTATCTGTTTACAGCAGAGTTGTGATATTTATGCCCATTCCCTAACATCCGGAGGTTTCAACAACAAACCAATAGATCACACAATGATTCACACCTGATCAGCACAATAAGACCATCAAGGAAATGATCCACACCTGATCAGCACAATGAGACCATCACACCTAATCAGCACAATGAGACCATCAACGCAATGATCCACACTTGATCAGTACAATGAGACCATCAAGGCAATGATCCACACCTGATCAGCACAATGAGACCATCAACGCAATGATCCACACCTGATCAGTACAATGAGACCATCAACGCAATGATCCACACCTGATCAGTACAATGAGACCATCACATCTGATCAGCACAATGAGACCATCAACGCAATGATCCACACCTGATCAGTACAATGAGACCATCAACGCAATGATCCACACCTGATCAGTACAATGAGACCATCACATCTGATCAGTACAATGAGACCATCACATCTGATCAGCACAATGAGACCATCAATGCAATGATCCACACCTGATCAGCACAATGAGACCATCAACGCAATGATCCACACCTGATCAGTACAATGAGACCATCAACGCAATGATCCACACCTGATCAGTACAATGAGACCATCACATCTGATCAGCACAATGAGACCATCAAGGCAATGATCCACACCTGATCAGCACAATGAGACCATCAAGGCAATGATCCACACCTGATCAGTACAATGAGACCATCAACGCAATGATCCACACCTGATCAGTACAATGAGACCATCAACGCAATGATCCACACCTGATCAGCACAATGAGACCATCAAGGCAATGATCCACACCTGATCAGTACAATGAGACCATCACATCTGATCAGCACAATGAGACCATCAATGCAATGATCCACACCTGATCAGCACAATGAGACCATCAAGGCAATGATCCACACCTGATCAGTACAATGAGACCATCAACGCAATGATCCACACCTGATCAGTACAATGAGACCATCACATCTGATCAGCACAATGAGACCATCAATGCAATGATCCACACCTGATCAGCACAATGAGACCATCAAGGCAATGATCCACACCTGATCAGCACAATGAGACCATCAAGGCAATGATCCACACCTCAGCACAATGAGACCATCACACCTGTTCAGCACAATGAGACGATCACACCTGATCAGCACAATGAGACCATCACACCTGATCAGCACAATGAGACCATCACACCTGATCAGCACAATGAGACCATCACACCTGATCAGCACAATGAGACCATCAAACCTGATCAGCACAATGAGACCATCACACCTTATCAGCACAATGAGACCATCACACCTGATCAGTACAATGAGACCATCACACCTGATCAGCACAATGAGACCATCACACCTGATCAGCACAATGAGACCATCAAGGCTCCCAGGAATTATAACCTGGTCAAAAATGCACGCAAAAAGTTGGATGTGTTGGCCTAAGGGTTTCGACCCAAGGGTGCCTAACCAGACACACCGCAATCACATCTGAAAAAACACTCCGGATGAAAGACAAAGAAGAAGAAGAAGAAGAAGAAGACCATCAAGGCAATGATCCACACCTGATCAGCACAATGAGACCATCAACGCAATGATCCACACCTGATCAGCACAATGAGACCATCAACGCAATGATCCACACCTGATCAGTACAATGAGACCATCAACGCAATGATCCACACCTGATCAGTACAATGAGACCATCAACGCAATGATCCACACCTGATCAGCACAATGAGACCATCAAGGCAATGATCCACACCTGATCAGTACAATGAGACCATCAACGCAATGATCCACACCTGATCAGTACAATGAGACCATCAACGCAATGATCCACACCTGATCAGTACAATGAGACCATCAACGCAATGATCCACACCTGATCAGCACAATGAGACCATCACACCTGATCAGCACAATATGACCATCAATGCAATGATCCACACCTGATCAGCACAATGAGACCATCACACCTGATCAGTACAATGAGACCATCAACGCAATGATCCACACCTGATCAGCACAATGAGACCATCACACCTGATCAGCACAATATGACCATCAATGCAATGATCCACACCTGATCAGCACAATGAGACAATCAACGCAATGATCCACACCTGATCAGTACAATGAGACCATCAACGCAATGATGCACACCTGATCAGTACAATGAGACCATCAACGCAATGATCCACACCTGATCAGCACAATGAGACCATCACACCTGATCAGCACAATGAGACCATCAAGGCAATGATCCACACCTGATCAGCACAATGAGACCATCACACCTGATCAGCACAATGAGACCATCAAGGCAATGATCCACACCTGATCAGTACAATGAGACCATCAAGGCAATGATCCACACCTGATCAGTACAATGAGACCATCAACGCAATGATCCACACCTGATCAGTACAATGAGACCATCAACGCAATGATCCACACCTGATCAGCACAATGAGACCATCAAGGCAATGATCCACACCTGATCAGTACAATGAGACCATCACATCTGATCAGCACAATAAGACCATCAACGCAATGATCCACACCTGATCAGCACAATGAGACCATCACACCTGATCAGCACAATGAGACCATCAAGGCAATGATCCACACCTGATCAGTACAATGAGACCATCAAGGCAATGATCCACACCTGATCAGTACAATGAGACCATCAACGCAATGATCCACACCTGATCAGTACAATGAGACCATCAACGCAATGATCCACACCTGATCAGCACAATGAGACCATCACACCTGATCAGCACAATGAGACCATCAAGGCAATGATCCACACCTGATCAGCACAATGAGACCATCACACCTGATCAGCACAATGAGACCATCAAGGCAATGATCCACACCTGATCAGTACAATGAGACCATCAAGGCAATGATCCACACCTGATCAGTACAATGAGACCATCAACGCAATGATCCACACCTGATCAGTACAATGAGACCATCAACGCAATGATCCACACCTGATCAGCACAATGAGACCATCAAGGCAATGATCCACACCTGATCAGTACAATGAGACCATCACATCTGATCAGCACAATGAGACCATCAAGGCAATGATCCACACCTGATCAGCACAATGAGACCATCACACCTGAGCAGCACAATGAGACCATCAAGGCAATGATCCACATCTGATCAGTACAATGAGACCATCAAGGCAATGATCCACACCTGATCAGTACAATGAGACCATCAACGCAATGATCCACACCTGATCAGTACAATGAGACCATCAACGCAATGATCCACACCTGATCAGCACAATGAGACCATCACACCTGATCAGCACAATATGACCATCAATGCAATGATCCACACCTGATCAGCACAATGAGACCATCAACGCAATGATCCACACCTGATCAGCACAATGAGATCATGATTGCAGTGATTTGTACCCTGTCAGCACAATAAGACCAGTCCACATCGCAAAGCCAGTGCATATTGATTTCTACACAAGAGGCAAATCTAAAACTGAATTTGCAAGTCTGGAAGAAACAACAGTAGACAACAGGGATGGTTATCAGCAACTTTAATATTAAAATCATGATGGTCTTAAGACAGACAGCAAGATGTCAGACTATGACGAGAAATTGTAAGCGCAGAATAGATCAGAGGATGCGGCACCCGCCTCTGGCTCAAAGAGACCAGGTTTGTTCATCTCATGGGATTTACTGTTTGGATTTTCACAATAATAATAAAAAGGATGGAATACTCCCCCTTGATTATTACATTATTATCTAGACTTCTCAGACAGGATGAATAACTTGGAGAACTATGTGGCGCATATTGTGCCCAGGCATGATTTCTACATAAGAAAAGCTACCATGAAATATTATATAGCAGACATGATTCTACTATATAAATATTTAGATCCTTGACGGTACATCAGAGTTCATGCACTTAGCTGAGATTCTCCTTGTGTGATCTATGGGGGTAGGGGAAAACTGAAGCACTTGCGGAGGTATCTGTGTGATATGGAAGTGATCCTGTACAAACTAAACCATGTAGGAAAATATAGTCCAATATTGTAGCAATGAAAAAATGTCATAATGGGTTGACAAAACACATTAGCTTACTAAAAACTGCAGTCAGATTGGATGTTATCACTACCAAAGTCTGAGTACAAAATAGATTAAGGAACTAAAGTACAGAGAAACAAAGGCAAGAACAAGAAATAATAAACATGACAATAAAACAACTGCGGGTCTCCCTGGCCTAGGGTTTAACGTCTTTCTCCGTAATTCCGTATATTCTCGTGAGTAATGTAACCTGCGCGAGAATTGGTAGCAGTTCTCGCCGTGTTGATAACTTACGGGGTATGTGAGCCGGTCGCTCAGAAAGCAATGGCAAACTACTGAGCGTAATCTTGCCAAAAAATCAACAATTAGCTGAAAGATGCTGACGTTGACAGTGATGTCCTGTAAAGGATATGCAAACTTTATTTATAATACAACAAATGGACAGAAATAAAGAGGCTGACTAGGCAAAGAGCACATTTGTTATAACCTTTTGAAAGCTGCACCTTGCAGGTACAGCTTAAGCTCTTCAACAAGAAGTGCGTGACTTAAAGCCACGTCAGGTGTACAGTCTGTTGTTTCCAAGGCTTCTGCTCTCTTCAGGAATTCAGCAACTGTTTTCTGTTCAGAAATGTATTCAAAGCTAACATTAACTTACAGAAAACATTGGATTGTGTAAAACTTACAATTCTTCTTCTTCACATCCATTTTTTTGGGGGTCAGTTTTTCTGTTCTTGTGTTTTGTTTTGCTTTTTGAAACTATAGGTATCTATCTACATTGTCTGGTTACAGCAGATGATTGTGGTGAGATACTTGACATTTAAAAAAATATCAAACACATTAGTCTTAACCCCCCTCTCTCTTCCCCCTACACCCCCACCCCCTCCTCCAATTTCCACCACCACTGCTACCACATGCCTAAAATAAAAATTACTATACTAATAATACATTTTTTTCTTGCCTGTTCGTCATTATTGTGTGTGTGTGATTGCTCACTTTTGAATTAAAGTGTAGTCATATACATGCTACTACTTCTAGTGCACTGGACTGATTTTGGCGTGTTCCCTATTACCAGTATCCCTCGCCATCATGCGAACCCACTCCAGCTTCAGAGGTAGCTTGTTCATCATGAAAAGGTTATTGTTTTGTGTCCATTTATAGTGGAGCTGTGAAATGTGTACTATTTGGCTGACATATCTACTTCAGCACAGCAATGTTTGTGACCACAATCGTCTTCTCTCTTTAATCTGCCTTTTCTCCATTGGGAGATGATGGAAGAAGAGAAATATGAAGAAGAGAAGGAGAATACAACTTTAGCTGAGCTGCCACACACAGGATTGGCTAAGTGACATGCACTGTTAGTGTAAAACCAGATTATGGGATTTCTTTTCAGTTCAGTTTATCATAATTGAACTTAGGACACGTCCATGGATGCCCTGACTTCCTGCAGATTAAACCATCAGCCAGTCTACCATCTCTTTCAAAATGTATGCGCATGTATGTGTTAGTCGTTAGTTGTTAGTCATTAGTCATGGTTCCAACTTCACAGCAAATGGTAGCCCCATAATGCTATGTTCCTGTGCCAGTGAATATCACACAAAATGCTCCTCACTGTCCCATGTGAAAAGTGGAACAGACAGCAGTCCTGACAAACCAATAGCATGTACAGGCATACATGCATAAGTCCGTTGCTAGAATGCCAACACAACAGTTCACCACTAAAATTACAGTTAATCATCGATGGAAGCGGCAGTCACTAGAGAACCAGCAGATATTACTTCATAAGGCAAAACCAGCTTGATTAATAACAGGCCGTCTGCCATTTTTCTGAACATGCAGTTCACAATACAAACAACCATGGACAGATGTAAAACATTCCATATGAAATCCACAGCTCACTTCACACACTCAACACAGTAGCTGGGCAATGGAACCATGTATTACAAGTCCAACGTGAGGAAAATGCGTAAATAAACCATAGCCAGAAGCAAAAACACTCCAGAGGCCTTAACAGCTCAACAGCCTATTCGTCATATTGGACAGAAAGTATATGTGTCAGTGTATACATGTATAATTATATAAAAGTTGAATGCAAGGCATGTCTATACTAAAGTTCAGAATGGGAAAAACTCATCATCATCAAGTGCCATGCCGACTGGCGTTGGCGTTCATGACTCTCCACAAATCTCTGTCCTTGGTTTTCTGGAACTCTGCTGTTGATATTCCTCCATGCCACCGTCGCAATCCACCCAGCATCATTTCTCGTTGTCTGCCATTGCCTCTCTTCCCCTCGATCTTTCCAGTTGTCACGATGTTCTCCAGTGCATCTCTTCTCATCACATGACCAAAAAAATTGTTTGTCTCTTTCTTATTGTTGTATATGTTATAGTTTCGTGAGCCTCTTTAAGGCATTCATTGTTAGTTACTTTGGCAGTCCAAGGAATTCGCAACATACGTCTCAGGAACCACATCTGTGTTGCTTCAAATCTCTTCCTAATTTGTTCATTTATATTCCAAGATACACAGCCATACAGCAAAACAGGTTTTATATAGCTCTTCAGAGCTCTCTTTCTTACATTCAATGATAGCGACTTATTGCATAAGATATTCTTCATTTTCTGAAATGCAGCCTTTGCTTGCCCTATTCTGCTCTTGATCTCTGTTGTGCATCTTCCATCTGATGTTATAAATGTCCCTAGATATTTAAAACTATCCACTTGGTGAAGAATTTTCCCTTCTATCTCTATTTCACATTTGGGTGTCACCTGTTTCTTTGATATCACCATTGTTACTGTTTTCTTGATATTGAAGGAGAGTCCTTTCTTTGCACTCTCTGTTACTACAATGTCCAACAATTGATGTAGATCTGTTGCATTATCTGCTATCAATACTGTGTCATCTGCATAGCGTATATTATTTATATTATAACCTCCAAATATTATTCCTGGCGTTTCTTTGATCTCTCTCATTACTTCACTATAGAGGAAGCAGAGATCCGGTGACAAAACACATCTTTGTCTTACTCCCAACTTTATGTGTTCATAATTTCCTTTTTTATTTCCCATTTTAATTGCTGCTGTTTGGTTGCAGTAAATATTTTTTATTATTCTTAGATCTTTCCCATCAATGTTAATATCTTCCAACATTATAATAAGTTCATCATGTTTTACTTTATTAAATGCCTTAGTATAATCTATGAAGCATGAATACATGTCTTTCTTTTTCTCTAATCATCTTTCTAACAATGTTCATAATGTGTATATTGCATTGTTTGTACCTTTTCCTTCCACAAATCCACACTGTTCTTCACCAATTTCCATTTTTATTTTCTTGCTTGTTCTTCTCATTATAATTCTGAGTAGAAGCTTAGTGACATGATTCGAGGTTAATCGTACACAAATTTTCGCATTCAATTGCTCATGGTCTTTTTGGTATAGTTATAAATACAGATTTCAACATATCGCTTGGTATATATCCACTGCCATAAATATCAGTAAACATTTTGGTTAATATATCTACTCCAAATTCACCCATTACTTCTAATTCTTCTATTGTGATTCCATCTGGCCTAGCTGATTTTCCTTTCTTCATATGCATGATAGCGTCAGCGACTTCTTCTTTTAGAATAGGTGGACCTTCTAAGTTACTTTCTTCTGTTAATTCTGCCCTTTCTCCATCATATAAGTCTCTTATATACTCATTCCACCTCTTCATTATTGCATCTTCCTCCAGTAATATATTTCCTGTTTTTTATTTTAAACAACCTGTATTTATTCTTGTTTTTCTTCCTGTAATCTCACTGATTTGTTTGTGCATATTTTTTTTAAATCTTTAATAGAATTTAATTCAATTTTCTTGCACTGTTAATTTAACCAAATTTCTTTTGCCTTCAAACAATTATTTCGTATTTCTTTATGTATCTCATTATATACATGCTTATAATTTTTAATCTTTTTTCTTTTGGCCATCAACTTTAATATTTCTTCAGTCATCCATGTTTTCTTAGCTTTTTGGCTTCTCTCCGGTAATATTTCTTTGCTCGTTTAATGAATGGAATCCCTTAACATTTCCCATTGTTCATTTATATTCTGCCTTGGACAACATGTTCCATGTCATTATGTTACAAGAGAAAGTAAAATCTACCTCTCTCATTAAATAAGCCTCCTCGCTAATATCATCCCAGCGATCATCATACTGATGAAAGCCACAGAATGTTGCCAGTTCAGGACTCTGCTCCAGCCTCCATTTCCACACTTCATCACACAAGGCAAGAACTGCTGAGTCACTTGCAAGCATCTCTGAGCTAGACAAAGAAAAGTTCTAATTATTTACTATTAGCATGTAAAAGCTGTACTAGGTTTTCTAGCTAGCGCTCTTTATATTAACTTTTCACCATGACTTCACTTATCAGAATATCATCTAAGCATGCTGGTAGATAGCATGATGCAGACTCACGTCACCACAGCATGATTGTCTCTTTCTCTCTCCTCTCTCTCTCTCTCTCTCTATCTATCTATCTATCTATCTATCTATCTATCTATCTATCTATCTATCTATCTATCTATCTATCTATCTATCTATCTATATATATTTAAGGGTAAGTTAATAAGTAAGTCACAAATGGCTGTAGAAAAATAACTAAACACGATAACAGCTTGAAACCAGTTTATTTTTATACATACATTGTCCCTTTGTTTCTCAACATAATTTCCACCAACATTGATGCACTTATCCCATCATTTTATCAGTCCTCCCAAACAGGCTGCATAGAACTGCGTGCTCTGTTTTCTAAACCACGTTTTCACTTCACATTCAACTTTGGCGTCATTCGCGAAATGTCTCCTGCCAAGGTGGGTTTTCAGCGTTTATGCTGACAAATGTTTATCCCATAAAGCAGTGCATAGCTGGGTAGAAAAAGTTACGAGGGCGAGTCAATAAATAAGTCATACAGTTCTGTGGGATGGCAGGTCAATGAAAACAAAGCATGCAGTTCTATGCAGCCGGTTTGGGAGAACTGATAAAACGATGGGATAACTGCATCAATGTTGGTGGAAATAAAGGGACAATGTATGTATAAAAATAAACTGGTTTCAAGTTGTTATCATATTTAGTTATTTTTCTACAGCCGTTTGTTACTTACTTATTAACTTAAACTCGTATATATATATATATATATATATATATATATATATATATATATATATATATATATATATATATATATATATATATATACACACACGTATGTACAAGTTTGATGGTGCAACTTCTGAAGAATTTGAAATCAAGAGTGGAGTTAAGCAAGGTTGTGTACTAGCTCCCACCCTCTTTGGAATATACTTTTCACTTCTACTGAAATATGCATTTCGTGATCAGGATGGTGGTATATACATTCACTCACGCTCAGATGGCGGCCTCTACAATGCTCAGAGATTGAAGGCTAAGACCAAAATTAGGAGGGTACTGATCAGAGAGTTGCTTTTTGCAGATGATGCTGCAGTTACGACCCACTCTGAGGAAGAATTGCAATGTCTACTATCTGCATTCTCCAATGCTTGTTCTGAATTTGGTTTAACAATTAGCAAAAAGAAGACACAGATTATGTCACAAGGTGCACATGGGGTACCATCAATCTTTATTGACGACGCCGAACTAGAGATAGTAGACCATTTTACATATCTAGGATCGGTGGTAAATAGCAAATTATCCCTAGATCAGGAAATCAACATCCGGATTGGTAAGGCAGCAACAACAATGAACAGGTTAAGAAAAAGAGTCTGGGAGAACAGGAAGCTTACTGCCAAAACAAAAGTCCTTGTCTATCAAGCCTGTGTCCTTAGTACTCTTCTCTATGGCAGTGAAACCTGGACAACTTACTCACACCAAGAGAACAATTTAAACAGCTTTCATATGCGGTGTCTGCGAAGAATTCTTGGTATTAAGTGGCAAGACAAAATCACAAATACTGAAGTATTGGAAAGATCAGGTTGTGTGACAGTTTATTCCATGCTCAGTCTTCGTAGACTTAGATGGATAGGACATCTTAGGCGGATGGATGATGGTAGAATACCAAAGGATATCTTTTTTGGTGAATTACAGATGGGTAAGAGATCTCAGGGTCGGCCTCTACTACGATACAAAGATGTGTGTAAGCGGGACATGATTGATACAGGCATTGATAATGCACATTGGGAGCAAGTCGCCGCTGAACGTGTTGCATGGAGGGCAAATATCAGAAATGGAATAAAGTCAAAGGAGAAAATTATTGCAGAAAAGTCACACACCAAGCGTTTGAGACGTAAGATGGTGCATGATGGTGGAAATGACCACGTGTTCACATGCACCCACTGTGAACGGACATTTACAGCGCAAATTGGCCTTATCAGTCACACTCGCTACCGCCATAGTTAAAAGTTATTATGCCTTTTTAAAGCACAAACTATCGTCTGTCAAGACGGCAAGGTGCCAATGTGTGCGTATGTATAAATTTATATACACACATACACACAATCAAAATTACTATATCATAAACTTATAGGTGAAAACTAATAATCAATTTTTCTTCTTGACCTCTTTCTAAATATAATGAGTGAGCCAATCAGTTTACAGACATGGTGTGATCAAGGAGAGAAGAGCAATAGATGGACCAGACATCATCAATGCCATTAGCCACATAAGGCAAACAGATAACTTTAGTCTAAAGTCTTTAGACTGGAAGGACACTTGCGAATCTGTAGGGATAACAAGGAGAACATCTTGTATTGGTGTTTAAACCTAGCTATCCAATATAGAAAGGGTCTTTCTGAGAAAGGCTACATCGCCTGGCTACCATTGGTTAACAATGTACCAGAAGTGTTAAGAGATGTCAAGGTTATTGTTGAGATGACTGAACCAAGCAAACCTGTTAATTAAGGAAGTCTTCTTCATAATGTTTACTGTTTTAAAAATTGGTTATTTGTATGAAACATAACTTAACAAAACATGGCCGCAAGTGTTAAAAAAACAGTGGTTTAAGAGTTGGGCCACATGTTATCAAAGTGCTCAAACAGTATTTAACTATTTTCCTCATACTCATTTTTGATATTATTATTAAATGATAATTAATTGATATGATTATGTTGACACACAAACATTAATCTGGCTTAGACTAGGCACTACATTTCAAGTTCGCCAAATTTTACTGGAGATTTTTTTGCGGTGACTTTCGGTTACTTGTTTTTGTGTCTTCTATATGAGGATGTTATGCGCACTCATGATGTTAAATTCCCCAATTATTTCAAGATCACGTTAAAACAGACACCAATTACTTGATATAGTTTTTCCCACTCTGTTTTGCATTCTAAACTGCTTGGGCATCGGGAATCCTTGCTATACCGGAGAACCAGGGTGTCTATCTAAGTGGTAAGTAAACCAGTAAATACAGTTTTATTAGATGTGGTACATTGTTCTACTATGTATTATTCAATTTAGCATCCATTTTTACGTGTATTTTATAATTTTCAACCATTTAAGTTGGCACTCAATGTCACACTGAAATTATGAAGATCGCATGCTGTAATGTGATATTTCAATGGCGGGAGATAGCAGTTTTCCTTGTCATACTCCAGCTATGAACATTTAATATTGTTATGGAATATTCAGAGCGACTACAATGATAATGAATGTATGTTCACATTCAACACCCATTTTTGTATTTATGTGTAATTTTTCATCACTCTACATGGACCAGATCATTGATAATTTTGCAAATTTTCAACAGGACTTCTTTTGTCAAAATGCATTTACGCTGGTGGCCTTGCGCTATTGGCACAGGCGGTCTGATGTCATCACAGCATGACATGGAGGTGTATATATCTGTGTGTGCGTGTATATATATATATGGACAACTTACTCACACCAAGAGAAACATTTAAACAGCTTTCATATGCGGTGTCTGCGAAGAATTCTTGGTATTAAGTGGCAAGACAAAATCACAAATACTGAAGTATTGGAAAGATCAGGTTGTGTGACAGTTTATTCCATGCTCAGTCTTCGTAGACTTAGATGGATAGGACATCTTAGGAGGATGGATGACGGTAGAATACCAAAAGACATCTTTTTTGGTGAATTACAGATGGGTAAGAGATCTCGGGGTCGGCCTCTACTACGATACAAAGATGTGTGTAAGCAGGACATGATTGATACAGGCATTGATAATGCACATTGGGAGCAAGTCGCCGCTGAACGTGTTGCATGGAGGGCAAACATCAGAAATGGAATAAAGACAAAGGAGAAAATTATTGCAGATAAGTCACACACCGAGCGTTTGAGACGTAAGATGGTGCATGATGGTGGAAATGACCACGTGTTCACATGCACCCACTGTGAACGGACATTTACAGCGCAAATTGGCCTTATCAGTCACATTCGCTACCGCCATAGGTAAAAGTTATTATGCCTTTTTAAAGCATAAACTATCGTCTGTCAAGACGGCAAGGTACCAATGAATATATATACTGGCAGCTGTTACCTTTCCTTGAGTACAGCGGCAGTGTTAATCTCTTTTAGTGTCAGTGTCAGTTACAGTTACCAACAGTTGTGAGAGTGTGTAGGTAGGTCACACTTTGTGAAAGAGTCAAAATCGTATTTTGCTCTTTGTTCATATTAAATGATAAACTGACACACAAACATTAATATCTCCGCTTAGAATTGACCTACAGACTTGAAAAATAAGGTACCGTTGAATTTTTTTTTTCTTCCCAAGAGGTATCCAAGTCCAACTATGCAGGTTTCATAATTAAAAAGCAATTTAGAAAATGTTACTAAAGTGGCTAATGGCTCACTAGTACGCAATTTAGAAAATGTTACTAAAAATAAAATGCCTGTTAGTGTTAGTGTTATAGCAGATTGTTGTTCGATTGATTCAATTATTTGTTTTTTTTTCTGTTGTTTGTTTGGACTTTGGTCACTTTGGCTCCCTTCGGTCGTCATGGTTAGTTCAATAGTTCATTGATAGCATTCGATCAACAGCACAATAATATTATTAGTGTAACAAACACAACTTCATGTTAACAAACACTTGGATTTACTAACAAGTGTTAATAAATATTGGTAGTGTAGCTGTTATTTTACTGACAACACAGAAGATCGAGTCTACGGCACAATGTTTGCTCATATACACATCGATCTCCTCTCATGCTGCTGAAGTTTAATAACATTCTCCATATCCTGGAGATTGTAAACAAATTTGCTGATGATCTGGCCTGTGGAGGGAGGGGAGGATCTCTCAAGACCATAAGACTGTATAACATACAGTTAGTTGCATATCATTTACAGTACGTCGCAGTCAGCCCCAGCATTTTTGGCTGTTTGTTATTTGGGGGCAAGGGTACTTTTGCCTGTATTCACCCCAAACAAACTTCGCGAGCTATATTTAGGGTCACCAGCTATATTTAGCGCCGACGGTGATCTCCTCTGTGTTCGGCTGGAGTGCGTGTCAGTGCGTTTCAATTGCCCCACACCACAGTGTTTCTTTGGCTGTGGCAACCGTTTCTGTGTGAGTGTCTGTCTCATCATGAGTTTTCTGGAACTGGCAGCAGCTGTCCACGACCAGCAGAATAGCGTTGCTTTTCTCCAGCATCACGGCATCTTACATTCTGCAAGACGCTTTCTCATAATCATGTCATGGTGCTATCGCTGGCTGAGCGTCAGGACAGATGGAGATGCCGACGACATTCATCATGTCGGCAGGACATCCTCCCGCTGAGACAAGGCACGTGGCTGCAAGGCTCGCGTCTCCCGTACAGACAGATCATTCTTTTCATATACTGCTGGTCTCAAGAGTTGACAAGCATTTCATTTTGCCAGTTACAGTTGGGGATGTCGCCGAGAGCAACTGCTGACTGGAGTAATTACCTACGAGAGGTTTGTGCCCACAAACTGTTAGTCAATTCGGTAGTAATCGGAGGACCAAATACCACTGTCGAGTTAGATGAGAGCCTATTTACAAGGCGCAAACATCACGTGGGACGAGTGTTGCCACAACAGTGGGGGTATTTGGTGGCATCTGTCGTGAAACAGCCGACTGCTTCATGGTTCTGTGTTCCAGACAGAACAGCAGCAACGCTTCTGCTGCCGCTGATCAGGACACCACATTCGGGCCTGGCACAATCTGTAGTCTCCGACCTCTGGCGTGCGTACAACGGAATTGGAAGTATTCCCGAATTGACGCATCTCACAGTCAACCACTCCCACAACTTTGTGGACCCTACCACCGGTGCACATACTCAAAGCATCGAGCGCATGTGGAGAACGGCCAAGGAGAGAAACAAGAGGCAGAATGGAACACATAGGCATCTACTAGAGTCCTACATGTGTGAATTCATGTGGCGCCGACAGACTAAATGCGCTGGTCTCGATGTGTTCAACACCATTCTTGTTCGATTCTGGCCACCACTGCAAGAATAGCGCACCACCGCCGCATAGAATTGCGCACCGAACTACGGCGCAACACACGGAAATCCTGGAACTTCGGCGCAACACAGGGAACCCCTGGATGTGACGTCATACCCTGGGATTCCATTTTGTTTGGGGTGAATAAAGGCAAAAGTACCGGGGCAAGTTTACCGTAGTTTACGTTCAGTGGTTTGCCATGCAAGACAAGGAGTAGTATTGTAAACTACCATACTAATACTAATACTAATAGTATTTAGTAATATAGTAAATACTTTTAACTTCGTTTTCGTCTCGTTTAAACTACACCAAATAAAATAAATATCATTGCTGTAAATATAAATTATATGTATAGTGTCTATATGAGACTGTCTGTAGCATTTTATACGCACCACTAGAGACATTTTTATCTCATGAGCTTGCCCTCACAAGCTGCTTAGTGAGATTCCCGCTGACTAGAAAGAAAGAATGCGGAAACATTTCGGAAATTTCCCATCATTTTCTTTCTGGGGATAAAGTTTCAGTTACAGGGTAAAAAGGAAGGGCGACAAGGTATAGAAAAGGAGAAACGCCGAGTAAAGATAATAGATAATAAACATACTATATTCCACGCAAATCTAAGCATGGCAGAAGCAGATACTGAACCAGACTACAGTAAGGAAGACTGTTCTTGTTTAGTTATTATTTATTAGTACACTACTAAGAAACGAAACAGAACAAGACTGAACAAGTTCACTTAACTGTAAACAGTTTACATTTAAAGTGAACTTGTTCAGTCTTGTTCTGCTTTGTTTCTTAGTCAATTTTGGTTGTGGGTCATTGAAGTTTCGTTTTAAATTATATATATTATATATTACTAACTACTCATAAATAAGGTTTTACAATGGGTGGCAAAATGAATATTATTTGTTCATTGAATCCATCTTTAATATTCTTTACTTCTCCCTTCCCCTACAAAACAAACGATACTATTACTATTACTGCTATAGTATTGAACTATTAGTCTATTAATAATTAGTTATTGTTTTTCCCCCGCATATCCTTTACAGGACATTGCAGTCTGCTCCTGCACTTTTCAGCTGCTGTTGATGTCTTGGCAAGTTTGAAGTTCAGTAGTTTGTCATTGCTTTTTGAACGACCGGATCACATACCCCTCCGTAAGTAACCAACCCGACGCGATACGCTGCCGAATCTCGCGCAGCTGTGTTTCTTACGAGAGTATACGGGATTAAGAACAACGTCCTTAATCCCTATGCCAGGGAGATCGGCTAATAATTAGTACTAATTAGTAATTAGTGAGGATCGTCATCACCGTAAGCGGGACAGGTCCATAGAACATAAACTCACCCCTCCAACTGCCAATGTATGGTTACTAAGCGCACTAGTTGGGTGATGATTAATTAAATGTCTTATGCCCTTGGCAAAATGTTCATGTCTGGCAGCGCTCAGCCACACTCCCCTCTCCTTCCCTAAAGAGAAAAGCTAATGAACATATGTATTTTTTTTTTATATTGTTGGTTCAGTTACAGTTTAGTATATGTTTATTCTTTGGGTACTGATGAACTCTCTGGCCGCAACATCCATTTTGTAATTGTGGCTAATTCTACTCGTTATTTTCGTTGATTTGCTCAGGACAAGGTAGCAGATTCGCAAGTGTCCTTCCAGTCTACAGTTAGTCTGTTCGCCTTGTGTCTCTAACGGCGTTGACGATGTCTGCTCCATCCACTCCTCTTCTCTCCTCGATCACCGTCATGTCTGCAAACCGATCGGTGCACTATTAACTTTCATGCCTGAGTGGCCCGGTACATAGATGAAAGTTAGCTGGAGTAAATGTATTAAGCATTCATGTCGTATGAGATCAGTTAGGACCTTCTTGAGTAAGTTCATTGAGCCGCTCAGTATACATGCTTGTGAATACTTCTGCATGCCAAGCCAGTTCAGGGCAGTGGTTATAGCCATTGTTTCCATTGTGATGCTGCTTGTTGTCACAGCAAAAGTACCACTTGTTTCATTAACAATTTAGCATGTCGAGCTTGCTGAGAATGTCCATGCACTTCGCTTGCCCCAAACCACAGAGCTGCACATAAACGACACTCCATCCCCCTCTCTCTCTCTCTCTCTCTCTCTCTCTCTCTCTCTCTCTCTCTCTCTCTCTCTCTCTCTCTCTCTCTCTCTTTCTCTCTCTCTCTCTCTGGTGTATTCATGTTTTAGCGCTTTGACATCAGTATCCACTGCGGCGGGAGCTTGCTCTCTGCGACTTCTATCAAGAATTATATGGGCATAGATAACAGTATAGACATCTGCTGGCACTGGTATCCACTCCCTTCCAAGATTGATGTCTATAGGTTTGCAAACTTTATGGATTACTTTTTCCTCACGCCCCATCCATGATTTGTCCCTTTAGGTCGATTTCCTACATGGGTAACGTGTAGTGGATGTCGATTATCGGCACCGAATTTGCGGTAGTAAGTTAGTTTTCCTCTTGAGCCCAAGGCGGTGCATAGGGCAGAAGTCATGGCTCTCCATGCTTCGCGGTTCGCTGCCACCTGTTGTAGATCTTGGATGTTTATTTGGCCGTTGAATGAGCCTTCTCTAATGATGATTCTACGCAGGTCCTTTTTTGATCTACCCCGTTTGTGCGTATTGATTCTAAAAGCTGTCCAGTGGAGGTTTAGAATTCTTCTAAGACATTTGTTCTCAAAATTGTCTATTTTTTTTTTTTTTTTAAATCTAAAGCTCCGTTGATTTTCCAACTTTCACATCGATACGTTAGCACTGGAATCACACAAGAGTTGACGATTTTAAGTTTCGCGTGTTAGTTAGTTAGTTAGTTAGTTAGTTAGTTAGTTAGTTGACAGATCATCCTCATTGTACATCGAACCATTCAGTCCATAAGTGCTCGGATCCCCTCCTCAGCAAATCCCGCAGCGTGTAGCGGCTAACGACACCAGTTCTGTGTTGGTTTATCAATCGTCTTTGGCTTCCTGCGTAGTGTTCTTGTGTGGCCACCCCTCTTTTAATTTGCTGTTCTCGCAGTCTAGCCATGGTTTTAGATTCACAGTCATCACTTAGTTCTCGCAAGTCTTACTTCTCGTATAGCATTCAGAATGTTACCCTGGTCCATGGCGCGTCCGCCCTCCACAGTAGCCTCACCTGCGAGCTTGTCAGCCCGCTCATTTCCATGTACTCCCGCATGCTCTGACACGAAGATGTAACTAATCTTTGCCTGCCGAGACCGCTCCAGAGACAGTAACCATTCTCTTCGGATCCACCCCATCTCTATCCCCCTGAGCATGCTCATTGAGTCGCTAAGGAAACATGCCTTAGTGTATGTCTGTGTCTCGAGCCATGTTATTGCTTTACTGACTGCCATGACTTCCATAGTCAGGTTACTTGTGGTCTCAGCAAAAGCACAAGAGTCCTCCTTCACAATTCTCCCTCCGGCCTGATCCGTAAAGGCCCATGAGCTTCTCATGCGTCGGACGACCGACCCATCTGTGTAAATGACAGCATCACCGTCTAGCTCTCGAAAATCAACGCTTGTACTTCCGCCTCCACAGCAGCCGGATTTTCTTGTCTGCATTTTCTATCTAGTTGGATGCAAACTGAAAAGGACGTACAGAAATATGTTGGCACTTGTAACCACTTATCGCCAGGTTCTAAGTCCTCAAGTGAACACACCTGTTGAAGAATGACTTCGGCTTGACCCACCCACGACCGTCCTCTTTTTAACCTGCTGCCCTTCACCTTCATAATTTCACTATGCAGTGGATGTTGTGTGTTTGCGTTAATTCTGAGGTAGGCGTGTGCTCTGCAAACTTGTATTCTCTCTTCAATGGTTAGAAAATCAAGAAGGTAGCGCATCGCCCTGCATGCTGTATCTCTTGTACATCCAAGAATAATGCGCAAAGCTTCATTCTGTATCCTTTAGATAGCGTTCAAAGAGGGCTTTGCCCTTGTCCTCGTCAGTCCTCTGCCAGATGAGGTCAGCACCTTGGAAGTCTGAAATGCTCTTATTCTTGACTACCCCACTCATGCTTTTATGTAGTCGCGAGAACAATTTCAGTGACTTGTCTGTGCTATTCTTTGACATACCTGTGCCAATTTTTCCCGTTTAACCACCATGACCCTTTTTTTTTAAAATAGCTTACTTTTGTGTGCATCTCTCTCTCTCTCTCTCTCTCTCTCTCTCTCTCTCTCTCTCTCTCTCTCTCTCTCTCTCTCTCTCTCTCTCTCTCTCTCTAAGTGCATGCAGGGACTAGGATGGCAGCTCTGTTCTTCTCGGCATTTTGCTATCTCCTTACAGCACCGCGCTTATCCACCCATGTCTTCTCCACCTCAAAATTCCACCAAGGTGGTTTCCCCCAGCTTTTTCTCCTGCCTTGAAGCTTTCTGCGCTTGTCACGTCTTATTTTACTCACAACATCTTGTCCTGTACTATCATACTGGAAAGTCTTGACCGTTAACTTGTGCTAACTGGTTCTGCCTTTCTCCACCATTATGCTGAAAGGGTAGTGGCCGCTGCCGTGGTGCCCTAGGACACCCCATCTACACACTGTAGTGAGTGAAGGAGAAACCAGTGCCAGGTCAATAGCATTGTCCTCATCACCTGGACGGCTTGCTGTCCTGGTGAAACAGCCACTGTTGATACAAACCAGGTCAATGGTTTCAAGTGCAGTCTCGAGCTCCTCCCCCTGTGTGTTGGAGAAATGTTACCCCATGATCTGCCTTTAGCGTTGAAATCGCCACAGAAAATAACATTTCTCTCGTGACCTAATATGTCACTTAAACACTGCCATTTCTGGGAATCCATACTTGCGTTGCGGGCATAAACATTAACCAACACGAATGGTAGACCGGATTGAACTCTTACCACCTGTAATTGTATGTCGTCACTGTCCCAACCGGACATGTCTAGCTCTGACGCCACCATACTGTCGCGGATGAGAATTGCCATTCCCAGATGTCATTTATTGTGGAAACATTTGAAGCCGACAATTCGGAGTAGCTGATCACCCAGTCTCGTCTCCTGGAGCGCTACAATGTCATTTCTGTAAACCAAGTTTTCTAGAATAGGGCCCCGTTGTTTTACGCTGGCGCAGTTCCAATATAGAATACGGATATTCAAGTTTCGTGTGTTTGCTGAGTATCTTTGACTTCCAGATGTTTGACAGTTTATTGAAGGCACCAGATGCCAATGCGATTCTAGATAATATTTCTGGTGTTGAATCCCCTGTAGATGCCATTTTGCTTCCTGTTTATGTGTAGCTGTTGACTTTTTCAAGAACCCGGTTGTTTAATTTGATGTCGTCTGAACTGTTGGTAGATCAATAGATTTTGTTTTTGAATATGCGGTGCCACACCACAAAAAATCGGTTGGATATTTCCTTTTATAAGCTTAGTAAGCTTCCCCGCTGACGGACTGATGACGTAACAAAACAACACCACAAAAATCAATAATTACAGTGGAAGATAAATAGTATAGGCACACTTGATTTTTTTTTTTTTTTTGGTGGCGGGTAGATTGTATTATTGTTTTCTGTGGGCATGGTTTATCTGAGGAAAAAGCCGTGTAGGTATATATAAACAACAGAATATAGACAGCATGATCCTGGTGTCTCGTCTTTGCTAATTTTACTTAATACACATGCTATTTATGTCAGTGTAAGTTCTGTGTCCAGTGTGTCTCTATCTGTGTTAGGTAGCTTCCTGGTGAACTTTAGGAAAGTATCTTGTATTTGTGTGTTCACATTTTCTGATGTGTATAGTTGTGTGTAGTATTATTGGAAAGATTATGTTATGCGTGATGTTTCAATTTGTGTGCTACCTTGCATGTCTGTTATTGTGTCTATGTGTCTGTCATGTTGTATATTTTGTTCTATTGCTATGTATTGTTTGGTGGGTGCCTCATGTGCAATTGCGTTGAGTTTGATTCTATGTAGTGCACCCAAATACCGGTGTTGTTGGTGCTATTCCAGTTATGTTTTCTATTATATGGAGGTGTAATGCATCTCCGCCTGTTTGTTTTGTCAGTTGTGTGGTTGTTTGAATGAGTTCTTGTCTTAGTCTGTCTTTGTGTATAAAGGCTGCCAGCGGTCACGTTCTTCTTCATATTGTGCTTTTCAGTGGGTCCCAGTATTCTGTAATATTTTCAATTGGTATGTTGTCGGTATAAGTGTGTATCAGTACTGTCTATATAGTACATATTCTGTATGTTCTGGTATTGTGCTTTGAAATTTAGAATGTGGTGATAGTTTGAAAGGCTGTGTGTATTTTGTTATTAGTGTGATATGTACTAGTGCTGTTTTATGATGTGTGTATTGTAGTGTTTTTTGTAAATGCCATGCTTTTTGCGGGTGTGTATATCCTGTCCACTCTTGTTGATCTCTTATGTGCTCAAGTGTGTGTGTGTGTGTGTGTGTGTGTGTGTGTGTGTGTGTGTGCGCTTGCGTGCGTGTGTGGTATCTATGCCATTGTGGTGTTTGTGCTTGAATGCATCTGTAAGATTCAATGAATCAATCATATGCCATGCCGGAAAGCGTGGGCGGTCATGACTCGCCATTTCACTCGATCACCAGAGTCGTGGATCAGCTCAGTGTTCCTGTCTCGTCTATGCCATGTGGCCACGCCATCCAGATATTTTCCTCTCGGTCTTCCTCTTGGTCTGTTCCCTTCGATCTTGCCAGTTGTCACTAAGTTCTCCAGTCCATTTCTTCTCATTACATGTCCAAAAATTTTTGACTGTCTACGTCTAATTTCTCTAATCAATCTACGATTTTCATTTGTCTCCTGTAGTACTTGGTCATTGGTTTTTCTATCTGTCCATGGTATTCTTTGCATTTTCCTCAGAAACCACATTTCTGCAGCCATCAGATGTTTTTCAGCTTGACTGCACATTGTCCAAGTTTCACATCCATACAAAAGAACAGGCTCTATGTACCCCCTCAAGACTCTTTTTCTCGTTTCAATTGACATCTTTTTATTGGTCAGAATGTTTTTCATCTTGCTAAAGGCTACTTTCGCCATGGCGATTCTTGTTCTAATCTCTTCAAGGCATCTCCCCTCAGATGTTATGACTGTTCCGAGATAATCTATAAGATTATGTATGTCGATAATGATATGTAGATGTTATCTTTGTTATCCCTGTAACGATCTTTGTTATCCCTGCGATCGGCGTTGCCAGTAGTGGGTTGTGCTCAATATTTAAATCTCAAATCCCGAAACAACCACATAATCAATTGATTATTGCTCACTGGATTTAGGAGGCCTGGTGTTCCTTGCCAGTGAGAAGTCCTGATCGTTCGGGTCCCATCGATTGACGGACGTCGGTCGCGGCGATTGGGCAATCTTGAGCATAGCCTACGATGGGTAGCGTTGTGGTGTTCTGTTGTGATAATTTGGTGTGTTCAGTGTGTGCCGCGTGGTTACACACCCGCTTCACACGCGTGATCCGGGACTGTTTCCGGATCCGGTCAGGGATATGCACTACTGACGAGCTCAAAAGAGGGCGAAACTCGAGTATAGTGCTTCCATATTGACGTGGATAGGCCTTAGTTTCATACCAGAATGCGATCGGCGTTGCCAGTAGTGGGTTGTGCTCAATATTTAAATCTCAAATCCCGAAACAACCACATAATCAATTGATTATTGCTCACTGGATTTAGGAGGCCTGGTGTTCCTTGCCAGTGAGAAGTCCTGATCGTTCGGGTCCCAACGATTGACGGACGTCGGTCGCGGCGATTGGGCAATCTTGAGCATAGCCTACGATGGGTAGCGTTGTGATGTTCTGTTGTGATAATTTGGTGTGTTCAGTGTGTGCCGCGTGGTTACACACCCGCTTCACACGCGTGATCCGGGACTGTTTCCGGATCCGGTCAGGGATATGCACTACTGACGAGCTCAAAAGAGGGCGAAACTCGAGTATAGTGCTTCCATATTGACGTGGATAGGCCTTAGTTTCATACCAGAATGCGATCGGCGTTGCCAGTAGTGGGTTGTGCTCAATATTTAAATCTCAAATCCCGAAACAACCACATAATCAATTGATTATTGCTCACTGGATTTAGGAGGCCTGGTGTTCCTTGCCAGTGAGAAGTCCTGATCGTTCGGGTCCCAACGATTGACGGACGTCGGTCGCGGCGATTGGGCAATCTTGAGCATAGCCTACGATGGGTAGCGTTGTGATGTTCTGTTGTGATAATTTGGTGTGTCCAGTGTGTGCCGCGTGGTTACACACCCGCTTCACACGCGTGATCCGGGACTGTTTCCGGATCCGGTCAGGGATATGCACTACTGACGAGCTCAAATGAGGGCGAAACTCGAGTATAGTGCTTCCATATTGACGTGGATAGGCCTTAGGTTCATACCAGAATGCGATCGGCGTTGCCAGTAGTGGGTTGTGCTCAATATTTAAATCTCAAATCCCGAAACAACCACATAATCAATCCCTGTAAGTGTAAGTTGTAATTATTTCCTATCATTCTGATGTTTTCAAAATGGCCGTGCCATAGCCAGTGTCGTGTGTTGCTAAACCAAAACACGAGTGTCTAAGGCCTAGTTGTGTTGTAATGTTCGATGCATATTTATCAGTCTTTATGTTCATACTCTTACAATAATCTGTCAACTACAATACAAAATGACGGGTGAGGTTGGGTGAGTCTTGTCCCTCCGTCGGTTATAGCATAACACACGTCGTTTCACGGCCGACAAATGGGCGTTTACTAAGTCCTCAAATTTCTCACTCGTGTTTGAGTGATTTCCCTTTCACAAGCTGCACAGTGATGTACTTTTTGCGGGAATGCCATTAATTTGCTGAGGGTGTATTTTAAACTTGTTGAGGGGGTGTTTTTTTGTTGCTGAGACTGTGTTCTAATTGCATTATAGTATAAAGCTAATGAGTGTTGGTGTGGATGATTGCTGATGTGTCCAATATGGTTGATTCTTAATGCTTGTATCTTTGTTTGTATGTCTTCCATTGTTATTCCACCGTGTTTTTTTCTTCTTACATGAGTGTGTTGTGTTACCACACAGTTGGAAGTCGGCTCTTAGAGACTGAGACTGAGACTGAGACAGAGAGAGAGAGAGAGAGAGAGAGAGAGAGAGAGAGAGAGAGAGAGAGAGAGAGAGAGAGGTAAGATATAAAACAAGATTCATGAATAGGTTTCATGTCTGTAAAATAGAGAGAGAGAGAGAGAGAGAGAGAGAGAGAGAGAGAGAGAGAGAGAGAGAGAGAGAGAGAGTAGTTATGTGGTTAAAACAATATTCATGGATTGGTATGTGATCATTGCTAGTGATAGATCCTAGTTAGAAACACCCATTCACGGCGCTTATCGCTGGTCAAACAAGTAGTGGTAAAACAGTCTTTGTGCGCCAGTGTTTGGTCCACCTCCCAGACATCGGCAGCCCCACTCAAGAGGAGGTTATTTAGTGTTACGGGGAATGGCAGCTAATGTTTTGTTTTGTTTGTCCATCACGAATGATGATGACCATTCATTTCATCCAGTGGGGTTGAAAGTATGGAGCCGTGAGTTCTAAGATGGCTGATAAGGCCTATTTTAGCACGAAATATTCTTTGACAATGTGGGCAAAGAATGCTTGACGTTCCGGGAGGAGGATTTCCTGCAGTTGTTTTTCTGTCCAGCCTTTTCTTAACAGCTTTTGCAATCCTGGTTGCTTCACAGGTGACTGCACCCTTGCGTAATGATGTACGCCACGAATTTCGGTCTTTGGCAGCAGTCTCCTAGGTGTCCAGATGAATTACAAACGCTTTCAGTGAGGTTTTCAGAGTCTATTTAAAGCGTTCTCTCTGGCCATTTTGGCAGCGTTTACCACAACGCAGCTAGCCGTAAAAAATTAAATATGTGAAGTTGGATGAAGAATGACTTTCGCGATAAATTGGATTAAAGTGAGGAAGAGTTGCGCAATTCGTCGACCTCACTTTCTCGCCTGAGTCCATCTGAGTCCAGTGGCAAGACAAGTCAAGACGACTGGAAACGAATACAGGTGCAATGGTTGACAAGGGCGCTCTACGTGCCTTGCCGTGCTCATTACGTTCCACAACGCTTTGTAGGTAAACGCCGTCTTGCCTGTTGACTCAACAATGATTTCTTCCGCGCAGTCTGCCGAGTCCTGCCTTTACATGTTGGGTAGGCATACCCTAGTTCACCGCTTGGTTTGACACCTAATCGGCTACCCACGTCTGGTTTAGCCAGCCTGTTACAGCTGTTGCCCGGGGGGTGGCCGCTGTCGCATGCTGACAGCTACTAGGAGCCACAGGCGTGAGCTGGATGTCACGCTTGGACCAGTAGGGGATCGGCCCTGAAAAGGTCGTGACAGTTGTCCTTACCAAAGGTACTACCAATGCCTGACACCCCGTGCCACCCCCCCCCCCCCCCCAGCTAATGTACGAAAGTATGAAGAGTGTCAAATTTAATTAAGGCCTTCCTGCCATGGAACAATTGACAAGGGGTAGGTGACACCTAATAGTCATAGAGATCTAATGTCGGAGACAGATGACAGAGTTACCAAATTATTTATTAAAAAAAAAACCAAAAAAAAAAACAATCAGTTAAACATGTACAACTATCAACTACAACAGTACAACTATCTCGGAACAGCCATAACATCTGGAGGAAGATATCATGTAGAGATTCGAACAAGAATCGTCATGGCAAAAGTAGAATTTTTGCAAAATGGAAGGCAATAACAATAACAACTTATCACCCACGGTGAGAAAAAGAGTGTTCAAATTCAGTACATAGCCTATATTGTTGTGTGCAAGTGGAACATTGGAAGAAAAGTAAACAAGCCGACAAACATCTAATGGCAGAGCAAATGTGATTTCTTAGAGAATTATAAGGAATTTCGTGAACGGGCAGAAAGATAAAGAGACTTTCCTCATAGAAATAAATTAAAATAGTAAATCGATTAGAGAGTCTTGAGCGGGTGACGAATGCAAACGACGAACTCTAGTCCGACCGCGTTTATGACATTAGCAGTTAACCCCCTAGCGACCACACTATCTCCCCTCAGATACACACCTGATAATTAAGGCACATATGTCATATAAAACAATCCAACCTTTTGTCAAAGGATGTGATGGAGAGAAAAGTGGACTGGAAACATGACAGAATAGGACAACGTTGCAGACGAGTAAAAAACATCAAGAGATGGACTGAAAGAAGCTTATGTGAGTACATCAGGAAGACGCAATATAGATGGTGTTAGAAACTCTTACAACCGATATTCAACGCAAAGACGATGCTCTTTCTTATAGATTAAGTCTGAAGTGTATTGCTTATTTAATTCCCCCCCCCCCCCCCCACACACACACATTTCGCTGGATTTGTCCACCGCCTACACGAGGGCGGAACACGTACAACATACTTTGGAAACCATTGATCAATGATTGATCATGAGAATGTTACAGGCAGCTGGGCAGCACAGACATACGGTGTGCTGCATTCTAACGATGCCAATGTTTGTGTCAGCTGAAAATAAAAGATCGACAACCATTAGACTCCATGCTATGATGAATAGTGCAATATTGTAAAATTGTTCTGAAGTTACAAGAGTGCAGGCCAATAACACTTGCACGATACAGAATGTAGGGCAAAATGTGTGTAACTGTCGAACCTTGGCCTAGTAAAATCCCTTGTAATAAATATAACATGAACAGCAGCAGTGACTTGCAACTTGTGTTGCACAGAAGGTATCAAGAAGTAGTGGATTATTGACACTGACTGGCAAGTAAGTATGAAAGCATATAGATTATGAACCACAACGCTAATGTTCTCTCTCCCAGCTACTATATACACCGGATAATTAGGTTTTCATGGCTTCGCGTACATCTCTTCTCTTTTCACGCAGACGTTTTCTTATTTAGATTCATGAAGGTGTGTATCTTCGTGTTATTCAGTCTATGATGATTTAAGATGAGAACTGTATTCAATAAAAACTTAAGTTACACAATAGATCATTAGCATAACAGCTGTGCACTCACATTCTTAAATATCTTGACAAATTACTCCCCTTGATTAAATGCATTAAATTATGTAATTCATGCCAAAAGAGTTTTCAACAATTTCACATGTATTAGGTCTACTAAATCTAAAACACGGAAGCATATGATTTACTAACTAGTAACTCTAGCATACAGTGTGATTCATAACTCCATTCAACCTTTTTGTTTTGCAGAGACAAGGGTTAAATACAACTGTGGTTTTCTCCATACCGTCCGCCCGTTTGTGTGTAGTAACCAAAAAAAAAAAAGTGGGGGGGGGGGGGGGGGGGTCGATGTTATTATGGTGCCTCTTACCCGCCGATAGACATATCACAGAGATCTGAGGTATTTTATAGAAATAGCTGCCTCACCAGCTAAATCTTCTTCTCAGTGACTAGCGCCTATCAGCATATTCGCGGTTAACAGATAGGCCTATATCCAGAGGTCCACTCCACAGTCCACGACCCGATGGACACGCCTAGTAACAGGACACAGGCACATGCTAGGTAGAAGTTAGAAGCAATGATAATATCCAAGAAACAGATCGCGCCTACATGTAAAATTAAAAGTAAATGGTGTTAATTTGGGGCAAGCGCAGACATATCTAGGCACAGGAATAATATCAGATGGAAGAGGTTTAGCATGGGTAAATAACCGAATAACACAAGCGAAAAATGCAGTTGATAAAATTAAGAACATCTTTTGAAATACATTCTTTTAATTGACGGTAAGAAACAGAATTCTTGAAAACTACATAGAACCACTTGTAACCAGTTTCAGGTTGTGAATCCTGAACAATTAGTTGAAAATGAAACAAAAACCACGGAAGCTTCAAAGAGGCTGTTTTACAACAGAACGCTGCAAATTTATGTTGGGCAGCCAAAATGAGTATTCTAAACGTTTTGAAAGAGGGTAAGGCACAAAGACAACTTATCACAAACAATAGAAAGAGGCTGCATAGTTTTCGTGGTCAAATTACGAGAAAAAAAAATCTTTAACAATATGGTGATAACTGAAAATATTTTTATAAAGAGAGACAGAGGACGACAGCGAGTGCCAAATTCTTGTCAGCCTTGTGTCTTGGCACGGAATGGTGTCAGCATACGAACTGACACACGCTGTTGGCGATAGCAAGATGTGGGGAAGCATGATCGCCCACGTCAGTCGGCAAGGCACTTGATGATGTTTTGCTAAGAAATCTGCTGAAATTAGTGACTGAATCACAAAGACATACCAAGTAAATATTATTTGAAAAATAAAACAACTGACAAGTAAACGCCGTATCGTTGTGAATTGCGCAAATGCCTATTATAGTGCCTAATGTGTAGATTTATATATATATATATATATATATATATATATATATATATATATATATATATATATATATATATATATATATATATATATATATATGAATCTGCCTCTCTCCCTGGCGAAGCGGTTATTGACTTTCTCCGTAATCGCGTATTTAAAAAAAAAGTCGCTTAAAATTCGACAGGGTCGACTTCATTGCACCGGGTTTTTATCCCGTATGGCTCAGTCTCTTTCTGCAGCGAACTGCCGAAAGATTCGCACAAAGCACGAACTCCGTAGCTCCAGCGACGACCCTCAGGAGTCTCCAAACAAATGCACTCATGAACAGAAGGACGCGGCCTGGAATCGAACCCACAACCTTCAGAGCTGAATCAGATAGCTTGACTACTTCGCCATTCACGTAGGGTAATGCAGCTGCGCGAGATTCGGTAGCGGATCGCACGCTTTGGTTACTTACGGGGTATGTGAGCTGGTCGCTCAGAAAGCAATGGCAAACTACTAAGCGTAATCTTGCCAAGAAATCAACAACAGAGGTAAAATGTTGGTGTTGACAGCGATGTCCTGTAAATAGGATATGCGGAAAAAAAATATGAATCTGGTTGCCGTCAGCAAAAGAGCAAATGAGAAGGCAAATATATAACTACCTGGATGCTTAGCCACATGGCGCAATCCCCACAAGAATACAGATCTAATTCAAGACTGGTGATCGTATGACTCATACTATGAGATGGCGAACTGTGACCGTCCACGCCTATCGACAAGGCACATAATGATGGTGATGCCAGCAAAACGCTGGTTTATTTAAATGTTGATCCGGCTTAAAACCTGATCCATGATTTTATAGAAACTAAAATCGGATTCCTTTGAAACTTCTAAAAACGCTTCCTATATATCACTTTAATTGTTGTCTGTACATAACAACTGCTGATGAATTATTTCCACAATCAATTTAGTTTTTAAGTTATAAAGATTCAAAGAACTGTCAGAAAGCACGGTATAGCGTCAAGACTGACACAGAAACCGTCACTGTATCATGTATGTATGTATAGCTCCAATGAAATAAGTACGCTGTGGCACGGAGACATGAGAAACCAGTCTGCAAGAACGTCAAGTTTAACGGGGACAGGGGTAAACTAGACTAGAGCGTCATGCGAGGAAACCAACATAGAATGGCCAGCCAACGCGGAACTGATGTCAATCGCTACACCCAGAGAGGGGTAGCCTACTGAGGACAGGATCTGAATAGTTATGGACTAAGAGTTCTATGTGTAATGAGGATGATCTGTTGACTAATTAAGCCTGAGAAAAAGAACATATTCTTGGTCCAGTGCTGCCTTCTAAGAGTAAGTAAGAAGGCCATCTGTAACTACAAACAGTCTTAGTATCAGATCTGGGATTTAGTCCTTCCAGTTGATACACGTTTCAGCCTATGAAATGAAACTAACTTATAGAATGAAAAGGCATATACTGAAAAGACCTGTTAACCAATTTTGTCTGTGAAACTTCATCTACAGGATGACCAATCTCTACTTGAGTACAGAGCCAAAGCAAGTATCTTCTATTAAATTCATGTCACTGTTTCCTGCCCTGGTTGCTGTTAATGTTCGCCTTTGAAAAACATTAACTAATTTTCAAGTCTGGAAGCACAAATCATATCTAACTGAACTGTTCAGTCTAACCTTGATCAGTTTGTATCAGAAAGCACTGTGAAAATACGGTAAATACCATTTGACAACTCGTGTAGAGATTATGTGTATTTGTGGGAGCTGCAACAGCATTACATGTCTGCCCGCCCAGAGGTCATGCATTCAAGTCCCCACCGGGGCAGGAATTAAAATAAAACTGACCTGGACTCCAGGGTTTACCCAGCCTAAAATGAGTACCAGAAAATGTATGTAAAGGTGGCCGGGGCAATGCTGACCACATAACCTGTAAAGTGGTTTGGTCTATAAAAATATGGGGCTAGCACCATTTCCCCCAATGCGCCTCAAGGTGTGAAAAAGGTCCGTTGTACTTTAGTTATATTTGTGTAAGAAGTCCGCCATACAATTTCTACAAACCAAAATCCTGACTGCATGTACATTCTTTTTAGAAATAGGTAATGTGGCTTTTCTTGCATGCAAAACTGACCAAAATAAATACAACAGAAGTGTAATCTTAATTCAACTCAATTATTAGAATTAATATTTGTCACAGGACACCCATATTGCCAATTCAGCTGTCAAGGCTAAGTGTACCCAAATTGATAAAACCTTATGATAACATGAATCTTTACATTTTATGTGTTTGTTTTTATGGTATATTTGGTAAGCTATCTTCTTGTTATCAAATCTATTATCTTTCTGATATTTCAGTTGTCATAGAATTTTCCAATAAGAATATCAGTAGGAGGCAGCCATTATTTTTTGGCCACACAAATGTGACAAATGGACACATTTGTGGAAAGGAGATAGAGGAAGACAAGGAGAGAAAATACTTGACAGTCTTGTGTCATGGCTTGGAGGGGCGTCAGCACATGAACCGATACATGCCACAGGAGATCGCAAGATGTGGCGATGCTGGTCAGCAAGGCACTTGATGATGATGATTATAGTATATTCTGAGATTTAGTTGATGCTGTTGTCATTATACATTTTGGGGGGAAATGTGTCACTTCTGACAGAAGTGATGACAAACAGAACTCTGTTTGGCTAGAAAATACATGCTTAAGCATATTTGAAATATGTTTCGAACAAGTGTTGATGGTTTTTTAAGGTAAAATAAAAAATAAAAAAATCCACATTATGGCTAAATATTTTTATGAACTGTAGAGATAATTTAATATTTGTTTAATTTGTACATAAAGAAGGCCTGGCTTTAATAGCCATCAAGGATTTCTTATAAAATAATAATAATAATAATAATAATAATAATAATAATAATAATAATAATAATAATAATAATAATAATAATAATAATAACAACAATAATAATGATACTAACAGTAATACTAACAATAATGCTAACAATAATAATAAGTAGACAATCCACATTAGGACATGTCATTAGAAGATGTAAACTGGAAAATTTTGTGACAGTAGGAAAGTTGAAGGAAAGTGAGACAATGGGTAAACTGGAAAATGTTATGACAAAAAGAAGTTGATGGAAACTGAGACAAGGGTAAACTTGAATATTTTGTGACAATAGGAAGTTGAAGGAAAATAAGACAAGGCATAAACTAGAAAATGCTGTGATAAAAATAGCATAGAAGAAAAGTGAGACAATGGGTAAATGGGTAATTTTGTGACAATAGGAAGTTGAAGGAAAGTAAGGCAAGGGATAAACTGGAAAATGTTGTGACAACAGGAGTGTGAAGAAAAGTGAGAGAAGAACTTAACTGAAAAATGTAGTGACAACATTAAATTTGAATGAAAGTGAGGCAAGAACTAGAAATGCTAGACATTTTGAAATCATGGTGTAGAAAGACATCTGCTTTGGAAATTGCTGGCAGCACATGAGATAAGAGGATGCAGACAAATATGATAACCAATTCCACAGATATTAAGAACAAGGAGAAATACAGTTCATGTAGTTTTCATTCAAAGATAGGTAAAATAGATTAATTCAATCATGAACTTCGAATTTGCAGTAGCCAAAAAACTGATCAGAAATTTGATGTGTCAGTTTATTCAACGGAATTAACTGTGTTTGGTTTACGGGAACTGTGGTAGTGTGGATGCTAGTACACTTGTATGTCAGCCCAGTAGTCATATGTTAAATCTCCATTGAGAAGATGTTTTATATTGATCAGGGCTGCCAGGTCCACCCAACCCTAATTGGTACAAGGAAATATCATGGGCAGTAAAGGCGACTGGCTTGAATATTGACCACATCACTTATTTAGTGCCAATTGGTTTATACAATTTTGGGGCTGCCACCTTGTACCCAATATGTCTCAAGACATGTACAAGAGACCTTTACTTTTTTTTTAATACCTGTACTTGTATGTAACAGCAGTACAACATGCATATTGTTTTGTTTTCCAGGTGGCCGACTTAAAATGCGCATTTCCAACCCATCAGCCAAGGATTCGGAGGTGCTGAGCCTGTGTGAGGAGATATGGCAGTGGAGACTCTCAGAAACTCCTGAAGTGGCTACATATTATGGATTTCATCAGCATGATGACGTGTGGGATGATCTTAGCGAGGAAGCCTACATTAGAAGAGAAGTAAGCTCAAGGACATTTATTAATGGGATAACCGCGTGTAATAAAGTTTACTATGAATAAATTACAGATATGAAGGTCATCTTGGCTGAATGGATAAGAGTGCTCATTCATAAACATTTGGTGTGCTGTTGCCGAGGTAGTGGGTTTAACCCTTACACTGGTCACTTGGACTAAAATGTTGACTTCTCATTCTTGCCTTTGGGATGTAAATGACAAGAACGTCTGAAGTCAGAGTGGGTTCACCTGATGGCGAGGGAGACTGGTAATAAGGAAAGCTAATACACACACAAAAAACCAGTCCTGTGCACTAGAATGTGTATTGACTAGGCTTGAGTCCAAGGCAAGTTAACGCCCCCCCCCCCCCCCAAAAAAAAAAAAAAAAATTACATATCCTTTGTAATGTGTTTTATTCTTTCTTAAACATCCCTCATAATGAGTTTTATTCTTCTCAGACAGAGATTCTTGACATGCTGAGTTGAACTCAGATTGATATTTGTTTACTAGAAGCATTAAATTGGATCAGAAGGGTATATGGTGTTCATCCCTGTTGGCATGAGGTTACTCCATCCATATTAAATGTGGATTGGACATCAATTATAACTCGTTAACAAAATACGCTGAACTCACCTCGAACAGTCACAAGTGTGACAAATAGACTGACGCCAATCCAATGAACGATCTCACACTTTAATATCGTGTTGAGTGAAAACAATAGTGGATATTCTCGTCTTATATATAAATTAGGATGTGCGTCCGTATTTATGTATCTCTGTATCTATGTATGTCCTTTATCCGTTCGCGAACGGCCCATCCGATTGAGATGAAATTTTCTACACGCCTTCCTTTCATTCCAGAGCTGTCAACTGTGATATTTTGTTAGTGTGAAATCGCCTGCTTACTCAGTATTATTTCATTTTTCATTTTTCATCATAATTTCATATATCTCAGGGGACCTAACTCTGTAAAAGTTATTTCAAGGGGCATAACTTTTCTGTATAACTTATAGTCATATTGTGGCATCGTTTTCAAAGATTTATAAACTCTTTGTCCATAGTTATGTACCGGCATATGAGTTATAATAAATAATGATACAATCTGTAAGGCATTTTCAAAGTTTTCATAAAAATGATGCACAATGCATAACATTGTAACTCATCTTTTTTTGCTTAAGAAGTTACTGTAGTCATGCAGGTGATTAGAAAGAGTTTTCATTAAAAATAATGGATGGTGTGTGGAAGAACGTTCTTTTAAGTTACTTTTTTTGTTGTATGAATTTAATGAAGCCGGACAGGGTCAGGCAGACAGATAGACAGACAGATAGACAGTCGGGAACAGGAACTTATATGACTACTTATATAAATTAAATGAGATGCTTCACACCAGGAGCTGAGCGATGCCGGTCCGGTTCAGACAGACAGACAGACAGACAGACAGACAGTCGGTAACGGGAACGGGAACTTATATGACTACTTATATGAATTAAATGAGATGCTTCCCACCAGGGACTGGGCGAAGCCGGGCAGGGTCAGGCAGACAGATAGACAGACAGATAGACAGACAGATAGAAAGTCGGGAACGGGAACTTATATGACTACTTATATGAATTAAATGAGATGCTCCACACCAGGAGCTGGGCAATGCCGGGCCGGGTCAGACAGACAGACAGACAGACAGACAGACAGACAGACAGACAGACAGACAGACAGACAGACAGTCAGTCGGTAACGGGAACGAGAACTTATATGACTACTTATATGAATTAAATGAGATGCTCCCCACCAGGGTCTGGGCGAAGCCGGGCAGGGTCAGCTAGTATACTATAAAACTGCCCCTGGATGTAGGAGTGGCGTTTATCATCTAGTATCTACGAAACTCCCTATTCTATTCAATAGTTCACCTTGAGGCGTAAACCGGCTATTTCGCTGTTCTGAATTCAGGCATGTCTAGGCTTGGTTCCTGCATTGTATATCCTTGCCAATCGATCGTTCCTGCTGTTATCTATTTGCCGAAGCTCGGAATAATCGCATCCAGCTCTTCACCAACACGGGCTCCTCGAAGATACGTCCTCTCCTTATCAGAATCACACACACAATGTCCTTTGTTGTCTTGTGACGTCCTTTACGTTCCCAATGGTTTTTCCTTGTTTTGTTTGTCCACTTTCGTGCATAACTGGGAAACCCCATTTTCTTTTTGGTGGCGTGTGCCGTCATATGGCACCTGTTGACCATACTACCTTTCGACACTCAAATTCAAATAGTAATGCGGTCATTATCATGCCTGCTGCCTGTAACCCTTTCTATCCCAAGTAATGCATCATGCAGGATCAGCTGTTGGCCACAGATACCAAACAACACATAATGTGTTGTTATTATCATTTTATCTTTAGCCTGAACATTCTAAACAAAATGAAAATTTGTTTCTTAATATCAGAATTGCATGAATGTGTTTCTTGCTACCAGAATTGCATGAATTTGTTTCTTGCTATCAGAACTGCATGAATTTATTTCTTGCTACCAGAATTGCATGAATTTGTTTCTTGCTATCAGAATAGCATGAATTTATTTCTTGCTACCAGAATTGCATGAATTTGTTTCTTGCTTCCATAATTACACGAATTTGTCTTTTGCTACCATAAACTAATATTTGCACTACGAGTATTTGACTGCATGTGATAACTGCAACACAAGTTTATTTTCATTGTTTTTATGCATGGAAATTTATCTCTATTTAAGGCATGTATCCGTGAATTCTTGAAAAGAGCTGAATCCTTGGACACGGAGTCCTGTAGTTCTGAGGTGAAACTGAGTTACAACTTACAGGTGGCAGACCTGAAATTGTACTTGCAAGGGGCTCCATTTAGAAGGTGTGTATCATTATGGATATTCTAACTGAAGGTAAAGATACAGTTACCGGTATCCGTGGCTAAGGGATTACGGACGTGATTCGTATAGACGGGTTCGAAACAGCGGCGTTGGTTTTTTCGAAAAAGGTGTAGGTGCCGGTCGTTCAGAAAGGAATGACAAACTACTGAACGTAAAACCTGCTCTGGAATCACGAACAGCCAAAATGCTGGGGTTGACTGCTACGTCTTAAATGTTTTTTAAAACATACAGTTATACAGATTCTTCCAAGATAGAAAAAAAAAGTTAGTTGCATATCCTTTACAGGATTTTTGAAGTCAACACCAGCATTTTTTGCTGTTGTTGATGTCTTGGCAAGTTTACGTTCAGTAGTTTGCCATTGCTTTCTGAACGACCGGCACCCATACCATTTCATAAAAAACCAGCACAAAGCGGTGGGCTGCCAAATCGCCCGTAGCTATGTTTCAAACATGTGTATATATGAGTATATAAAAAGATGTCATTTGCAACGAGAAAAAGAGTGTTGAGGTGCTACATAGAACCTGTGCTTTTATATGGATGTGAAGCGTGGAACATGAGCAGACAGGCTGAAAACCATCTGATGGCTGTGGAAATGTGGTTTCTGATGAAAATGCAAAGAATACCATGGACAGCCAGAAAAACCAATGAACAAGTCTTACAAGCAGCACATGAAGACCGTAAACTGATTAGAAAAATTAGACATAGTCGGTCTCAATTTTTTGGTCACATTATGAGAAGAAATAAATTAAAGAACTTGGTGACAACTGACAAGATCGAGGGAAAGAGAATAAGGGGAGGGCAGAGAAGTAAATACCTGGATGGCTTGGTCACGTTGTATGGTCGAGACAAGAACGCTGAGCTGATCCACGACTCTGGTAATTTTAGTTGATGATGATGATACGGGATCCCGAACCGCGTCCGTAACACCTTCGCCACGGAGCGTGGCTTTTCTAAGATAAAAAAAAAAAGGACAGGAATGGTCAATAATAAATTCAACAATACGAACACAGAATTAAAATTTAGAAAGATGACCAATAAATAATCAAATAAACAATTAGCTGCGCTGCTTATGGTGTAGAAGTATGGACAATAAACACAAAAATAGAAATTGAAGCCCTTGAAGTGTTATACACAAAAGAATAGGTCACATCTAATGAAAACAAAACAAATATATAAGTCCTGAAAAAATCTGTGAAATGAGATTTGATGGAAGAAATAAAACAGAAAAGTCAAATATTTTGGCCACGTTAAAAGACATGGCACTCATGAAAGCCATATTTCAGGGAAAAGTCAAAAGTCAGGCGAGTGCAGTGATAATCTTGGCATATGTGCCAGGTGCATTATGTTTGCCCAGCCAAGCACGGGATGACTTCAGGGCAGGCACACATAGCGATGTCTCTGTGGGATAAATGCGATATATGAAATGTCTCGAAGTGGATATGCGAATGCACAACAGGAAAACAAGCCTCTGGTGTCATGTCCCAGGTGGGCCCACCCCCTGAGAGTGTAGGGAAGGTAAAAGGGCCGAAACATTTTTCAAGGGGAAACTTGAAAGTCTTTGAGGTCCACTGCAACCAGACTTCCTTGTGGCGACAACACTTTAGTAGTTGACTGATTTTATGTTTCCTATTTGTGTCTAAATTTAGAGAATAGCTATTACATATAAGATTCTGTATGTATAGAAAAATAAGTTATTTTCATTATCATATTTATGGTATTGTCAATAAATAACCCACAACACACATGCTCATACATGTTGTTCCTTGTATCCTGATCTAGCCCTAAGTGTAAGCTCACATATGTTACTACTTTGTTGCCCTAGCATTCAAATTCATGGGTCCAAATCTGCATCGGGGTAGTTTCAAATTTTTAAAATGGACCTAGGCTCTCAGGTCACCCCAGCCTAAAATGGGTACCAGGAAGTGTTTTGGCAAGGAAAGACAGCCAATGTGGTACTAACCACATCACTCACAGAGAGTAGATTGATCTTTAAAATCATGGGTCTAGCACCATATGCTCAATACACTTTTAGACATGTAGAGGCATCCTTTATCTTTTGTTTTTTAAAAACAGATTGGCCGTGTCGGCATCATTTGGTGTGGGGGGGGGGGGGGGATTGGTGCATGATAAGGCAGATGTGGAATCATCTGTATAGTGCAGAAGAATAAATAGATCATCACAGCCTGGAGAGAATGGTGCTGCAGGGAGTGACCAGAGGATATGGCCAACACTCAGGACTCGATAACACATAATCAGACTGCTACTGGTACCATCAGAATTGGGACTGTTCGCTGGCTGTTGCAGATGATGTCAGAGCGCGCATGAGAATGTCCTGAGTGCTATGATGTCGGTTCTTGACTCAACTCAACTCTGCTCAACTCAACTCAACTCAACTCAACTCAGCTCAACTCAACTCTACCTTTTAAAAAAATAATCTAGCTTTCCTGATATTATTCCTCTTATCCTATACAATAATGATACCTTTGTCTTCACCAGCTACCTGATGCCTTTGACTTATTCAGAAGGGATCCACAACATTTGTCACCTGATCATCTCGTACATGAAGTTTGACACACAGGAGGACTTCCAGAAATACATCAGCAGGCTGGAGAGACTGCCTGCCAGGGTAGGGCTGTGCTTGCTTGCTGTCTGCACCCAGTTTCATATAGAATTGTCTTGAAAAGTGCAGATCACTGTGGCATAGTGGCTTGTGTGTTGGCCTGCTAAGACTGGTATGGGTTTAAACCCCAGCACAGGCAGGATAATTTGTTTCTTACTGGTATGGCTCCGACAGTGTCTGTGGTTTAGGGGATAGTGAGCGCAGTTTCACAATATCTCGACATATCAGATCGAGTGTTTGAAATCAGCCACTGGCCATAAGGAAGTAGACGGTTTTGCATTGATTTTGATGTTATCAACGTCAGCCATTCAGAAAGCAATGGAAAACTGCTGAATGTAAAATTGTCTAGTAAATTACAAACAACCATTAAATGCTGGGGTTGATGGCAACATTCTGTAAAGGACATGCAACTAACAAATATGTTTTTGGGGTCGATCAAGCCTCATAAAACGACAATTTTCATCATTTTCTGCAATTGTCTGGGATTCAAAGACGATGTCAAGAGAATTTGCCACCCCTCCGGGATTAATGTATGTGGAGGAGTAACACTTCACACCCAAATGGCAGTATCTGCAATAGGACTTCTTTACTTCGCCTTGAAGAGTGTGCATCGGCCATCTGTAACTGTATGCTGTGTGTGATGAAATGTTGCAAGAGAGTATACAACTATGACAAGTGCTGTTATTGAAAGATACTCTGGTTTATGCTCTCTTGTACTCAGAGTATGATTTATGACAAAAAATAAATGTCAAAGCACTTGAGACATACCTATAACTGCTTGGTTTCTCTTGATAGAAAATGAAGGATGTGGATTCTGATGGTCTAATGCTAGCTGGTTAGATACAGGTCAGATCAATCCTTGCCTTCAGTCATTGCGGCCAGTTGCGTACTTGATTCATCACTGTGGTCATAGGGTCATTTTCGGACTGTGTTCAGATCATGAATGCATTGTTTTCAAAGAGATCCTTGAGGGGATCATTGCTGGAACTGCAGGTCCGCATGGCCGAATGGGTAAGAACGCATGTTCTTAAACATTCATTGTGCTGATGCGGAGGTTAGCGGTTCATCCCCTACACCGGACAGCTGGACTAAAATGTTGACCTGTCGTCCTTGACTAGGGGATGTAAATTACAAGTACCTCTGAAGTCGGAGTGGTTTCATCTGATGGCGAATTATATAGTGTGTATGGCCTAAGCTTGAGTTCAAAGTAAGCGAGCGGGAAAAAAAAAATTGCTGCAGAGACAGAGCGTATGGGGTAAAACTGTGCAATGAAGTCCATAATCTCAACTTAACCCTTTACCACTCTATCAGCCATGATTGAGATGATTCATTGAAAGACGTGTTACAATGTATTAATCATCATCATCATGTGCCATGTCAATACATGTGGGCGGTCAAGTTTCGCGATCTTATAAAAAAAAAAGTCGCTTAAAAGTCGACTTCATCGCACCGGGTTTTATCCCATATGGCTCAGTCTCTTTCCGCAGAAAGCGGAAAGCGTCACACAAAGCACGAACTCCGTAGCTTTTAGCGACAACCCACAGGAGTCTCCGAAACATTTAACTCGTAAACCGAAGGGTGCGGCCCGGAATCGAACCCACAATCTTCGGAGCACGAGTCAAACGGCTTGACCACTTCGCCACAGAGACTCCCATTGTGATCTTATACGATCACCATACTCATGGATCAACTCTGTGCTCTTGTGTCCCCCCCCCCCCCCCCCCCCCATGTCATGTGGTCAAGCCATCCAAAATGTTTACTGTCTGCGTCTAATGTCTCCAATCAGTTTACAGTTTTAATTTGCTTCATGTAGGACTTGCTCATTGTTTTTTTTTTTGTCTGTCCATAGTATTCTTTGAATTTTCCTCAGGAACCACAATTTTCACAGCCATTAGGTGTTTTTCAGCTTGTCTATAAAAAATTATAGGTTCAACGTAGCACTTCAACACTCTTTTTCTTGTTGCAGTTGACATAATTTTATTGGTTAGCATGTTTTCCATCTTGCCAAAGGCCATAGCGATTCTTGTTCTAATCTCTTCAAGGCACCTCCCATCAGATGTTACGACTGTTCCGAGATAGCTGTAGTGATTCACTTGTTTAAGAATATTAACATTTAACTGTATATCACATTGTAATATTTATTTTTTCCTAGTGACGACCATAATCTCTGTCATCTTACAATTTAATTTTAACCCCAGTTGTTCATTGTGTACAATAACCTTATCTACTAAATATTGCAGATCCTGCTAATTGTCTGCAATTAATACTGTATCATCTGCATATCTTATGTTATTGATGTTATATCTCCCAGTGGTGATTCCTCTCATATCTTCTAAATTTCTACAAATATTGTCACTGTGTAGGGAAAAAATATCTAGAGACATTACACGTTCCTGTCACACACCTGTCTTAATTGGCAGATATTGACCTACTTCATTACCAATTTTTATGGTGGCTTGCCATTTACAGGATATGTTTTTTAAAAGTCTGAGGTCTTTCCCATCAATTTGTAGATCTGCAAGCATCTTCAATGTGTTGACATGTTTTACTTTATCAAAAGCCTTTGTGTAGTCAATGCATCAAAGATGTAGGTCTATGTTTACTTCTATTGAACGCTCAATTAATGTTCTTAGTAAATACATAGCATTTACTGTGCCCTTGCCTTCCAAGAACCCACATTGTTCTTCTCCTATTTCGGGTTGTATTTTCTCCCTAACTGTGTGCATGATGATTCTTAGCAAAATCTTTGTGATGTGACTCATTATGCACAGACACATAGAAAAATGTATACATTTAATAAATATATTATGAGAAGCTTAAAATAAGATAGGTACGGCATACCGCATTCATAACATAGCTGAGGGTGATTTGGCAGCAGACTTGGGTTTTTTTTTATTTATAAAAAGGTATTGCTCCCGGTCTTTCAGAAAGCAACGGCAAACTACTGAACGTAAATCTTCCAAGAGATCACAAACAGCCAGAAAATTCTGGGGTTGACTGCGACATCCTGTAAAGGATATGCAACTAACTTTTTTATTAAAAAGGTTAATAAATAGACAGGGATAAAGAAAGGGAGACAGAAAAATAACTCCACACTGTCGGATGTCATAGCAGTGTGCAACAACACAGGCTGGGGAGTGGGGGGAGAGAGAGACAGAGAGAGAGAGAGAGAGAGAGAGAGAGAGACGTAGAGAAAGAGAGAGAGAGGTAGAGACAGAGAGAGAGAGAGAGAGAGGTAGAGAAAGAGAGAGAGAGAGAGAGAGAGAGAGAGAGTGAGAGAGAGTGTGTTATATTTTCAATTATATAATGAATCAAATTTTTAAACACATGAAACTGAAACATGATTACCCGTTATTTCCCCATTGATCTCTAGATAGAACATTTAATCCCTGTTCTACGCAGGGGTATAGAGGAAGGAATTGTGGCTTTTTCTGGAACTGTGGTAAGTAAAATACATGCATATTTTAAAACTATATTTTAATTAAATTATTTATAGACCATACCTGGCCTCGGGGTTAGCGACTTTCTCCGTAATCCCGTTTATCCACGCGAGCAAACGCTGCAGTGTGAGAATCGGTAGCGGTTCTCGCCGTGCCCGTTACTTACGGGATATGTGAGCCGGCCGCTCAGAAATCAATGGCAAACTACTGAGCGTAATCTTGCCAAGAAATCAACGACAGCAGTAACATGCTGGTGTTGTTGACAGCGATATCCTGTAATAGGATATGCGGGGGGAAAAAAGACCATACTACAACCAATAAAAAAATATGCCCCAAATCAGGAAATTGCAATGGGTCTGTGATGTGATCAGGTCATCACATTTTGTAGGCCTGAATGCGCGGAGGAGCATGTGACAAGTATTTTCCTCTGTTAGCAGATGATGAATGCAGGCGTGGAATTCTCATCCGACTTCGCTTAACGCATTATCGACGTAGTTCCCCTATTGACTACACTAACACGCTCACCATCATGATACACAGGAAAATCTGGAGTTAATGAAGGTTAAAAAATAATCTTGGCAATTAAAGTAGATAATAAATATTTTATTACAGTTGTTTGTAGATCGTGATATAAAATCAGCAAAAATTGAAGTTAGTGAGGGTTGAAAAAAAAATGTATGTAAAATATACATAATATATGTTGTATTACATTTGTATGTAGATCATGCTGCAAGGTCAGCAACAACCGGAGTTAATGAGGGTAAAAAAAAAAAAAACTATGCAGAAAATAATTATGAAAGAGAATTAATAGAGGGGAAACAAATCAGTTGATCACAATATTTCACTATATAGAGTAATTTTTACCACTCCAGCTTTGTGAAACAAATTCCAAAGAAAGCATTTTAGTTGAAATTAAAAGACTTAATAAATTTTGTACTGGCTTCCTCAATGGGCATGTACTGCTAATGCTTTAAAGAGTTTATAATGTACCTGATGACTGACATTAATGGTTATGGTTGTAGGGACACATTTTCCATGACTGAATAGCACACACATTCTAATATATTGGGAGTCTCCTTGGCAAATAGGTTAACCCGCTTTCCTTACACTATGAAGAAAGGTTTGTTTTTGGACTTCAACATTCAGTTCATGAGTTCATGAGAGCTTTGGAGTTTTATGGTTGATGCTCTTGGTAGGCAGCTCTATAGAAAGAGACTGAGCCATGTAGGATAAAACCTTCTGCAATGAAGTAGATCATTTTGCTTATAAACCCTTTTAAAGCTTTGTAATATATTATGCCAAAAGCTTGTAGAGTTTTTCAATGGATATAAATACGTTGTGCTTTGACACATCATGTTACAAGAAAATATAAGCATTCAGAGTCTAAAAGGTAAATATTACATTGAAATGTAGTACACATATATGTCGATAAGTGTGGGCGGTCATGTTTCACCAACTTACACAATCACCAGAATCGTGGATCAGCTCTGTGGTCTTGCCTTGACATTGCCACATGGCCAAACTATCAAAATATTTACTTCTCTGCCTTCCCCTTGTTCTTTTTCCACCAATCTTGTCAGTTGTCACCAAGCTCTCTACTTTATCTCATCTCTTCTCATAAGGTGTCCAAACAATTGTGACTGTCTATGTCTAATTTCTCAAACCAGTTTACGGTTTTCATCTGCTTCTTGTAGTATTTGCTCATTAGTTTTTCTGTCTGCCCATGGTATTCTTTGATTGGTATTCAATTAAAAGGGCACAGTAAATGAAACGAAAATGAGAAAGACAGGACACTTTTGCAACAAACAATTTAAGAGAGAGAGACCGAGAGAGACACAGAGAGAGAAGGACACTTTTGCCACAAACAATTTAAGAGAGAGAGACCGAGAGAGACAGAGAGAGAGAGAGAGAGAGAGAGAGAGAGAGAGAGAGAGAGAGAGAGAGAGAGAGAGAGAGAGAGAGAGAGAGATGATTGTCAATGTCAGAGTGTCTGCTTCACATTCAGCCCGCTGATGAAGAATTAAAAAGTAATTTCTTAGATTTGTGATATTACTGTAATGTCTTCACAGGATGTGATACCTAATCAAATAGAGAAGATGCTGGCAACTCCTGTTGAAGACCTTGGCTTAATGCAACCATTTAAAGTTGACCATCCACAGATACCTGATGATAAACTGTAAGAACCACCAAGCCCAGTGCCATATCATCATCATCATCATCATCATCATCATCATCATCATCATCATCCAGTGGCTTGTCCTATGCAGAACTCAATCCCAAGTCTTTCACAATGTCTGTCTATTATAAGCCAGATGTGCTACATATTTTGTATTGGTATTTGCAGAGCAGTGATCAAGAGTTAAGGTAAAAGCAGTTATATGGCAGATGCTGCCAGTGGGAAGTAACATGTTAGATCTTCACATAATTCATGTAATATGTGTGCTTTAATTCTCAACTATTTGGAAGTTTGGGAGCTGCATAGCACAGTGGCTGACATGGTTACCTGTCGGTCTGGTGGTTAGTTGTTTGAATTCAGGTTAGTTAAGTTAGTTGCATATCCTTTACGGGACGTCAACAGTCAACCCCAGCAATTTTTTTTGCCTTTTCTTGATCTATTGGCAGGTTTATGTTCAGTAGTTTGCCATTGCTTTCCTAATGATCAGCACTATAATAACATTTAATGAAAACCAACTCAAGGCGGTCTGCTGCAAAATCGCCCGCAGCTGTGTTTTGAGAGTGGCATGTAGGATTACGAATTGCGTCCGTAACCTTCGCAACGGAGCCGGTTGAATCCAGGTGGGCATTAAAAATAATTGACTTGGGCTTCCAGGTCAAGTCAGCCTAAAATGGGAAGCAGGAAATATTCTGAAAAACAAAGGCGGCTGATGTGATATTGACCACATCCCACAGTGAGTGCCATTTGGTCTATACAGAAGTAAGACGCATCATATACCCAATACAATTCATAGTGTGGAAAAGAGCCCTTTACTTTTATCTTGTCTCATCAGTTTACCTGAAGATGTTTCTAGATAGTGTAAATACTGTGATTTACACAAAAGTAGTGAAAAAGGGGCTCCGTGGCGATGTTGTTGCGGATGCAATTCGTAATGCTGCTTACCCGCGTTCGAAACACAGTGGTGACCGATTTGGCAGCAGACTATGTTGCGCTGGATTTAAGTGTTGGTATGGCAGCCGGTCGTTCAGAAAGTAATGGCAAACTACTGAACGTAAAATCTTGCCAAGACGTCACCAACAGCAGTAAAATGCTGATGTTGACTGCAACGTCATGTAAAGGATATGCAACTTTTAAAAAAAGTGAAATGGAGCACAATAAAGAAGTAACAAAATCTTATTTATTAACTCTTTTTTTTCCCATGCATAAAATAATGACACTGCCAGAAGAAGTTAATGTTACAATAAGTAATTGTTGTAACAGTTTAAGTAACAAACAGAACACACACATTTAAAGCTTTTAATAGAAACAATTAAAGCAACCACTACCTGAAAGTAATAACTGAGTAAGATGAGGAGTAATGAAAACTGAAGATATTTTTGCTGTGAAAGGAATAAATGCAGTGTATAGCAAATGTTTACTTATGAAAGAGTTCATTTCTTGGTTTGAAATATCTAATCCTAACTATCATCACAATATTTGATTCAGTTTTAATTTTGACACTGTTTAAACAATTATAACATTAACCCATACTGTAAATCTGTACAGCTACATAATAATGTGATCCTCACAGGTGGTCACATGAACAACACTGGGCGATTATAGGAAACTATTTCACATGTTGTAATCCTGTTTTGCCTGAAGGTAGCAGCAAAATAAATAAACACATTTTTAAGAATGGAAAGAATAATTCTATTTTATATTATGATCGTCACTCTGGCAATCACATTTATCTTCTTCTGCCTTTCATCTTCCAGCCAATTCCCCCCCCCCCCCCCCCCCCCAGCTCAATATAGAAGTTGTTTGTGGACTTGTCATGATTGCTTAGATTTAGCAACTATAGTTTTCCACGGGTTAAGGCAGCTGGTCTCATGCCAACCCTCATGTCTGGCCTCTTACAACATGCATGTTAGATTACAGTGTTATTGTTCTTTGCTTCCCTTGAGTGTTCTAGTGAAACATGGGTGATTACACTTGTAGTATAAAGTATGTATTTGCCTTCTGACTTCATTTATATATTTGGTTAGTTTATATTTATAATTGAATATTTCAGGCAGGAATTCAAAATCAAAGCCAAAGAATTAATTACCTCTGGGATATTTCCTGCATTTGGCAAATTGAAAACATACATAAAAGAGGTACTTGCTGTTACTTGTTTGTGTTTAAAAAAGTTAGTTGCATGTCCTTTACGGGATGTCATAGTCAACCCCAGCATTTATTGGCTGTTTGGATTTTCTAGGCAATGTTATGTTCAGCACTTTGTGTAGCTTTCTGAACAGCCGATGCTCATACCACTGTGAAAAATCAACTCAGAGAGATCTGCTCATAAATCACCTGCAGCTAACCTTTAACCCGGTATTTGTTGGCATTGTAAAACTGCATTCATTACCCCTCAGCCCCTGAATCCGACTACATGTTTGTGTAGTTAGCTTTATATTTCATTTAACCCTTCATCTAGTGGTCACTAAAAAAAACAATTTATGTTTAATGCTTTAATAATTCATTTGCATATATATATATATATATATATATATATATATATATATATATATATATATATATATATATATATATATATATATATATATATATATATATATATATATATATATATATTAAAAGCCAGTGCAGCATCATGGTGTGCACACTGCCAGCATAGTGGTTCTGAACTCAAAGCCTCCTCGAGGCAGGGTTGTGTTGTAATATAATGGCTCAGTCTCAGAAAACAAGTAGCAAAATATTTTCTGGGATTGGGGAAGTCTTCTTGGCGATGTGGCTAAGTCGTCTGCTACATGCTCTGAAGGTCATGGGTATGTTTTTGTGTTTTTTTAGCGCAGATTTTTCAGAGACCCCTGGGGATCGTCATCAGAGTTCACAGTTTATGTTCTGAGTGCCAGTTTTGGCAGGTGGTTAGCTTCATTGCGGAGAGAGATACATCAGTAGGGACAGAACAAAAATCAGGGGACACTCATATCTTAACGTGACATAACAAATGTAGATTCTTAATGCCAATTATAAATGTTTCGTAATGTCACTTCTAAATATGTTTTATTTATAACAGGAATACTTCAGTCATCTGAGGCCTAAAGGAGGCATTAATACAGTAAATGGTGGAGCTGATTGGTACCAGCAAGCCTTGAACTTTTTCCTGACTTGTCCTATGACCCCACAAGAAGTGCATGATATAGGACTGCGAGAGGTTTCTCGTATCCGAGATCAGATTATGAAATTAGCTGCTGAAGAGAATCTAGGCCAGACATTTTCTGAAATCTCTGCAACCGTGAGCAAGAGGTTTGAGCACTTCTTTCATTCAAAGGTAAGTGCATATACTGTCTCATGTTTTTTTAGTAAAACAGTAAAGCTATGGTCAGTGAAATTATTGCTATAGATGACATTATCATTAAGCAAATATTTAGCAGTTATGTTAATTTTACTTAGGATGAAGGATTAAAGCTGTCATAAATAGTAAATATAAGTTAGTTGCATGTTGTTTACAGGACGTTGCAATCAACACCAGCATTTATTGACTGTTTGTGATTTACTAAGCATTTTTACATTCCGTAGTTTGCCTTTACTTTCTGAATGGCTGATGCCTTATAGCATTTAAATCGATGCAAAATGATCTGCTTCCATATCGCCTGCAGCTCATTTAAAATCCTCAACTACGTATGACGGGGAAATGTGAAACTGTGTTTCATTATCCCCTAAGCTACAGGAGCCGACTACATATCACAGTTTCTTCTTTCAAAATGCCTCAGATCTATATTTACCTATTCCTTTCTTGTTTTAATAGATTATACACAACTTCTGTCTGCCTTATTGTCTTCATATGCTATACAATTTGTTTCACTATAATTGTAAACACAATTTTGAGAATTGTTTCAAGTGATGAAATTAGTAAGAAAAATGCTGCAAATGTTGAAACAAAAGCTTTTAGGCATAGTTGGAATGTGAAAAAAAAAATGCCAGAGAAAGGCAAAGAAAAACATTTTTAACACACATATTCAAGCAAAAAGAAAACAGCAATAACAAAAAAGAAATACAATACAGCATGCCCACATTTGTATACCAAGATAACAGTTGAAAAATTAATATCGATAAAAAGGAAGACATCAAATAGGAGAGTATGATGTTTCAGAGACAAAGAGCAATAGAAAACTATGGTAATAAGACTTTATATCATCATTATCACTTGCCATGCCGATTAGCGGGGGCGGTCATGTTTCGCTATCTCAGAAGAAGGAAGTAGAGATTAGAGGACACTAGACAACTTATAGCTTATAAAAATACAACGATTATTAAATGAAAAAGAGGACTGATTGCTTCCTGTTGGTACATATAATATGTTATGTGGTTGTTTCGGGATTTGAAATTTAAATATTGAGCACAACCCACTACTGGCAACGCCGATCGCATTCTGATATGAACCTAAGGCCTATCCACGTCAATATGGAAGCTGACCTTGAGCATAGCCTACGATGGGTAGCGTTGTGATATTCTGTTGTGATAATTTGGTGTGTCCAGTGTGTGCTGCGTGGTTACACACCCGCTTCACACGCGTGATCCGGGACTGTTTCCGGATCCGGTCAGGGATATGCACTACTGACGAGCTCAAATGAGGGCGAAACTCGAGTATAGTGCTTCCATATTGACGTGGATAGGCCTTAGGTTCATATCAGAATGCGATCGGCGTTGCCAGTAGTGGGTTGTGCTCAATATTTACATATAATATGTTCACAAAACTATATATGTGGCAGAGAAATAAACACACAATTATCTGGATTTACTGAAATGGTTGAGTGATTAACATGAGGATCCACGCAAAGACTTAAAAAATATATTTTGATTAAACTGGTGTTGCTTATATTATTTGTTGCTCTGCTGTTTAATCTTTCCATGTACATCTCTGTCTCTATCTTCCCCTGTCTCTCTTGCCTTGAATTTCCCAACATAAGACTAATTTCTCTCTGCCACATCTCCTGTTAATATGCCCTATAAATTTCATAGATTTTTCCCTTGCAGTTTTGATGAATCATCTAGTTAACCCACAGTTATTAATATTTCAGCATTTGTTTTCTTCTCTGTCCATGAAATTTTCAACATTCCTTTCAAAAAATCACATCTCCTGTTTCTTCACTATGTCATGACTCACTGTTCTAGTGTTTAAGTTACATATATCTTTACGACAATGTTTATTTTTCCTATGTTGTAATTTTAAAAGTGAAATGTTGTGAAAATTGAAGGCAATAAACTATAAGCCAATTTGTGGAAAATCCTCCATCTTTTAGAATTTAACCCCTTGAATTGCTTTAAAATTTACTTTTTCACATACTAATGATTATATTTCAGAAGTGTTCATTTCTGTTTCAGGAGCATGTGCTAGAGTATGTGAGGAATATATGCTACAAGAGAATTAGACCAAAATTGTCCTTGTATTTTAAAAACCTTCCTCCATCTCCAATGAAGTAAGTGTAGACGGACATTGCTTTTATTCTTCGAATACCAATAGTGGAGTGTCTATATTGTAGAGCAGCAGTCAGTCTGAATATTTTTTCAATTAATGGTTAGGTCCTATTTCATGCTATATCTGGAGTTCTGTTGCCAGGTTAAACTGCATGACCTTTTTAAGGTCAATTTTGGAACACCACCACTCTTGAGTCTGCTGACTTGAAGCTGTTCCTCTCAAGCTTTGATAGGCGCAACGCCATGGCAGTAGATTAGAAAGTCACATAATTTCCTGTAGATGCATGCTTGTCCTTTTATTTCTCAATGTCTGCATCGCGGCTGATGCAAACTGTCTTTAGCAAGCCAGGTTGTGTTTTTTGTCTGGCTTGTCTGTCAGTCTTACTATCCTCCGATTGCACCTGCAAGGCAGCAGTATTGTTTGTTTGCCGAGGTATCTTTCCCTCATGGCTTGAGTTTATCGCAGCTTGTTTGTATGATAATCTTGTTGTAGAACATATAGGGTATGTCAGTGGGGGTAACAATGCCACTATTGTAGAACATATAGGGTATTTCACTGGGGTAACAATGCCACTATTGTAGAACATATAGGGTATTTCAGTGGGGGTAACAATGCCACTATTGTAGAACATATGGGGTATTTCATTGGGGGTAACAATGCCACTATTGTAGAACATATAGGGTATTTCATTGGGGGTAACAATACCACTATTGTAGAACACATAGTGTATTTCATTGGGGGTAACAATGCCACTATTGTAGAACATATAGGGTATTTCATTGGGGGTTGCAATGCCACTGTTGTAGAACTTATGGGTATTTCTGTGAGGATAAAAGTCCCTCCTGTTGTAGAAATTATAAGGTATTTCTGTGAGGGTACAAGTGCCACTATTGTAGTACTTACGGGGTATTTCTGTAAGGGTAAAAGTGCCTCCGTTATAGAACATATAGGATATTTCAATGGGGGTAACAGTGCCACCTGCTATCCCACTTTATCCTGCTGGAACAAACATCATAACTTATTTATTAAAGAGAATCCTGGCTTATATCACAGTGGAAACACAATAGTTGGAGGCTCTCACAATCTGCCACCTGTGGATGTGTCAGGTAGTGGTCAGTGGGAGGTTCTAATCTGTGAGGCGTCAAAGAATATTTGAGCATGAAGTGGTCTCCTTACCATTTATTTCCAATAGAAAATAAAGAGTGTACATCTATCAGTTTTCCTCTGAGCATTAAGTTTGAGTCTATTAGTAATGAAATGCCATAAGCCACAGAGGAAACATTACCAGGCTTAATCTTAATCCTAACCAGTCTGTATGTGCTATACTGAATCATGACCTGGTTATATCCCATCAGAGAAACGTTTAAACAGCTTTCATATGCGGTGTCTGCGAAGAATTCTTGGTATTAAGTGGCAAGACAAAATCACAAATACTGAAGTATTGGAAAGATCAGTTTGTGTGACGGTTTATTCAATGTTCAGTCTTCGTAGACTTAGATGGATAGGACACATTAGGAGGATGGATGATGGTAGAATACCAAAGGACATCTTTTTTGGTGAATTAAAGATGGGTAGGAGATCTCAGAGTCGGCCTCTACTATGATACAAAGATGTGTGTAAGCGGGACATGATTGATACCGACATTGATAATGCACATTGGGAGCAAGTCGCCGCTGAACATGTTGCATGGAAGGCAACTATCAGAAATGGAATAAAGACAAAGGAGAAAATGATTGCAGATAAAGCACACACAGAGCGTGAGAGACGTAAAATGGTGCATGATGGTGGAAATGACCATGTTTTCACACAAATATTTACAGCGCGAATTGACCTTATCAGGCACACTCACCACCACCATGAGTTGTATTTATTAAACCTTTTTGAAGCACAATGTACTGAACTATCGTCTGTCAAGACGGCAAGGTGCCAATATATATCCCATGATCAATCAATCAGGCCGCATGATCAATCAATCAGGTGCCATCTCCACAATGAAGGTTGGCTACAATGGGTCCCCAACACTGTCTGTCTCTCACCCTGACTGTACATTCTGTCAGGCTGATGTTCATCCATCTCTTGATGTTATCTTCCCACTTGTATCGTTGTCTACCTCTTGCTCGCTTGCCCTCAACCTTGCCCTCCAGTGTGGTTTTTATAATAGTATCATGTCTTTTAACGTGGCCGAAATATTTCACTTGCCCTCTCTTTATTTCTTTCATCGACTCTCTCTTCATTCCCAGTTTTTCTAGAACCTCTGCATTTGATTGTTTCTGTTTCCATGAAATATGACATATCCCTAGATGCCTCTCTACAGATGTGAGGTTTCAGTACCTATCTTGTACACCCCGCTGGTTTCTAAGAGAAAAGCGAGTTCTGTAACACAGTCCACATGGAAATCATGCTTTACCGGATCAGGAGAACAGTCTCTACAACAGCCTCACTCCGATAGATACAAGCATTGTTTGGGGCTCATACGACCTGAATGCCAGTACATCGACCTGAATTTAAAGTTAAAACTTACAGTATTGCAGGGATTCACAACCAAACCAACATTGATGTTATTGGTTAAGCCTTGTCCTCATTGTTATTGTTGTTTGTTTAGAGTTGCCCTTGCACCAGACTTTTTGAGGGAAATGCCTGCCGGTTTGTATCTGTCTGGGACACCTGATGGCTCCAGGGAAGGATGTTTTTACATCAACAGCTACGACTATGAACACTGGTATGGCTAGAGTTGATTTCCTACAATGAAATGCTAAAAGTTGTAGTAATATTACATTGAAACTTTGAGTTTTACAGATCATCATTTAAATGTCCATAGAGTATGATTCCTACTAAATGACGGTTGAGTTTACATTTCTAATGGATGAGAACCCTACGAATGAAAGTTAGGTTTAAATGTCCACTTCATGTTGTCTATTAAATTGAATATTGGTGCTATGAGGGAAATCCTTGCTACATTGTCAAGCTGACAGTTATCAGTTATCAGTTATCACTTGGGGTATCTTCATTGCACTCCGGACATGTCCATAGGTGCTCAGATCCTCCCCCCAGCATATGCATCAGCGTCCGGTGGCTAATAGTTCCAGTTCTGTGTTGGTTGACAAGGCGTCTTGTTTTCCCGATGTATGTCTCGCGTCTGGCCGTGCCGATTCTTACTCCCAAGTCTTTCATCCTGGACTGCGATATGGATTCACTGACGTCAAAGTCCTCTGTTCTTGCCATATCTTTGAGGACGATATTAACATCGGCACAACCCATGGGCTGGCCATCTACAGGGGGTGCAGAGCCAGCCAATTTATCAGCTCGTTCATTTCCCTCGACTCCCGCATGTCCCGGGACGAAGATGAAGGTGACTTTACGGACAACAGACTTCCGCAGCGACTCAGTCCACTGTCTACGTACAGATCCAGCTTCGACCTTCTGAATCATGCTCATTGAATCACTTAGTACACACACGTTAGTATAATGCTGTGATTCCAGCCATATGAAAGCCTGTGTAACTGCCATCACCTCCATCGTCATGCTGCTTGTGGTCATAAAGTGGGCACCACTGGATTCTTGAACGGTTCGGCTCGCTGAATGGACTGTAAATGCCCACACACTTCTCTGCTGCTTTACAACAGATCCATCTGTATAGATGAGCACTACGGGGCTATCTGAGTGTTCATAGATGAGCGCATAATTGTCAAGCTGACAATGCTGAAATATTGTCCAAAATTGTCCCACCTTCAACGAAAGAAGGAAAAATATTGATCTGCACTGCTTTCCAGGTTTGAGAATTTTCTGGGAACATGCTTTTCATGCTTATCAGTGCAGAAATCACTAATCAAGCCCTTGATCCTGGAAACAAACAGCTGAGTGTGGTTTAAGAGCTGATTGCTCTGTGCTGAGGGATCGAACTGCTCATTGTGCTGAGGTCTTCAAAGTCCCAAATCTACAGACTCTGTCCTTCTAGTCTCTGAAGGCCCTGACTGAGATGAATGAGAATCTCAGTATACAGAAGTGAGGCTAAACAGCCATGTGCAGGATGATTCCTTGAGTGAACCCAGTATCAGTGCAGCATATGCCAGCTCTGCATTTATGGAAGCCTTCTTGGATGGCGGGGAATGCACATGTTCTGCCTCTGCCTTTCTTTGATGGTCAACTGGCATGTATGCAACACAATCCAAATAGAATAAAATATTGGATGAAAGAAGACGAGGACATGATTACCATGTGCCATGCTGGGTGGCACAAGAGGTTGTGTTCCTCCACAAATATCTGCTATCTGTGTTTTTGTTCTTAGTAGGTTTGACTGCTGATAGTCTTCTGTACCGGTCTGCCAACCTATCCAGCATTGTCTCCCTGTGTCTGTAATGCTCTCAATACTTTGTACATTAAATTGTTTAACTAATTCTGTACCAAACAAAAGCTAGGTTTGTACCAAACAAAAGCTAGGTTTGTACCAAACAAAAGCTAGGTTTGTACCAAACAAAAACTAGGTTTGTACCAAATAAAAGCTAGGTTTGTACCAAACAAAAAGTAGGTTTTGACCTGACAAAAATGAATGACGGAAAATGGGAAGTAAGGGTGTGTCACAGTTATGATTTAAAAATTGTGAATATGTTAGCAGACATGTTGTATTATAATGCAGTGACAACATTTCAGCGATATATAAGCCCATGGCTGATACAGGAAGTCGCTTAAGACAATTTATCATCACATGGCACTTAATCAGTTAAAGTCTTTTCAACTGTGTGTTAATTTAGTCAATGTGCAGTAGATCCCTGAAAGCCCAACCAGTAGGGACCAAAACAGTGTCAGACTCTGAAAATGGTCAGACGCCTGACATAGATCTTGACAGTACCAAAGAGCCAGCTTGAAAAGCTGGAGCGCATACAAAATGCTGCCATGCGGGTGATCCTGGGGTGCACAAGGAACGCAGCAATTATATGCATGAGGCATATCCTGGCGCTACCAACAAAGGCGGATAGGTATAGGGTCCTTCAGGCCAAATGGTACCTGAGAGTTGCTGCAGATAGGGATCACTCCCAGCATGAAGCCATGGATATGGTCAATGGTCATAGACTAAGACGAGGCAGATCCTGGATGGCACAGGCAGAAATATCTATACGTCAGGTATGTGATCTAGGTGTGTGAACAGACTGATAGGTGGGCAGGAAATGCACCTCTAGGTGGTAGATTGCCTGTGGACAAGGAACAGGCGGTTGTGCACCTGTGGGACCAGGTGAAGAAGGTGGAGGAACAGATTGAGAACCCTTATCTGGAAAGGATGAGATTGGGGGGGGGGGGGGATTGGCAGGGGTTCTGGTTGAATCTCAGAACTGAGAGGGAAGACCAGGAGCACTTTCAATCAGATAGCAGTTGGAACGATTAGTAGTGTGACTCTTCGCTGGCTGTTGAACAAGGGGACAGAGCGCATATGGGAATGTCCTGAGTGCAGTGATGTCGGTTCTTAGCTCAACTCAATTAAACATCAAAGCCTTATCACGCATGTAAATGAATTGCATCTGGAGCTCATGGAGAGAAATGGACAGACACCAGTGAATCAAGAGGTGAGAGAAATATGCTTCAGAATGAGCACTCTTATCTAATCAGCCATAGTGGCTGATAACATAGTGATAACTTGTATTTCCCCAGCCTCCCGCTCCAGTTGATGGCCCTGAGTCTACACGAAGGAGAGCCTGGACATCACCTACAGGTCAGACATTTGTTTCAAACAGCATGTGAAATCAACACTTACGCTTTCTGTCCTAGGAGTTGAGTGGGAACTTCCTGTGCAGACTTACATGGCCTGAGCTACGGCTGTTAACTCAATTGTATGTCCTTTATAGGAAGTTGCAATCACCTCCAGCCTGTACTTGCTGTTTGTGATATAGTACACAATTTTACTTTCATTAGCTTGCCAATGTTTTCTGAACCAAAAATAAATCAGATTTAAATCCAACTGACAGGCGTGTGGAATTAACTCACTATTATATCATCAGAAGAGAGTGCGTCAAACAGGTCAAAATTTATTTAACTTACCCAGAATGCCATGGTGGCATAGTGGTCAGTGTACTTGCCTGCAAAATTGTCTGGGTTCAATTCTCAGAATACATAGGATTATATTTTCAGACCCAGTTCAGTAAAATGGGAACCAGACAATTTTAGCCTCATAAAAATGGGAACCAGACAATTTTAGCCTCATCAAAATGGGAACCAGATATTTTAGCCTCATAAAAATGGGAACCAGACAATTCTAGCCTCAGAAAAATGGGAACCAGATACTTTAGCCTCATAAAAATGGGAACCAGATATTTTAGCCACATAAGAATGGGAACCAGATATTTTAGCCTCATAAAAATGAGAACCAGACAATTGTAACTCATAAAAATGGGAACAAGATAATTTTAGCCTCATAAAAATGGGAACCAGATATTTTGGTCTCATAAAAATGGGAACCAGGCAATTTTAAGAATTGTTTGCGAAGGAAAGACGATCAGGAAGAGAACTAGCCCCTTACTTTATTACTTCACGGCTTAAAATATGTTAAAATATGTCTTGTCTGGAACTGATTTTGTAAGAAGCAGATGATCTTATATTTACTAGTTTAAAAAAAAAGTCGCTTAAAAGTCGACAGGGTCAACTTCATTGCACTGGGTTTTATCCCATATGGCTCGGTCTCTTTCCGCAGCACGGAAAGCGTCGCACAAAGCACGAACTCCGTAGCTTTTAGCGACGACCCACAGGAGTCTCCTAAACATTTAACTCATAAACCGAAGGACACGGCCCGGAATCGAACCCACAACCTTCGGAGCACAAGTCAAATGGCTTGACCACTTCGCCACAGAGACTCCCAAAAATATTCCCAAGCGGGGAATCGAACCCCGGCCGGCGCAGAATCCTAGCCACTAGACCACTTGGGACATTTTTACTAGTTACACATCGTTATCATATGGTACATCGTTTGCTGAGCATTGCTCTCATCACAGCCCACCGAAGGTTTCTTGATCCTGTGACAGTTGACCTGTCTAATGAACCCTCATGCTCTAGGTGTCTGCAGTGTCCTTTGTCCATCGTGGTGCTAGTTGACCCCAGCATCTTCTTCCTGGAACCATGCCTCCCAACACTGTTCTTTCTGAGCCACCGGGACATTCAATGTGGCCAGTTTCTGAGACATGACGCTGTTTATGTGCCAGTTTTCTTCAATGTTTAGATCTTGCAGAATGTCGGTAGTTTATTCTTATTGGTCCACAATATTTGAAGATCTTTTCTGTAACATTTAAGTTAAAAGGCCCTGATTTTCTTCTTTCATAATTATTAAGTGGCCCACGTCTCACATCCACAAGTTACCACAGGAAAGATATATGTTCTCAAACATGTATTTTTACTTGTCTGCTGGTATTGTGCCTTTGGTTCTTAATTACATTTTAACATCTTCTTTACTTTGGCCAATGTACATTTGACTTCTTTGAACAATCCAGTTGACTGGATATTTAATGTATGATGTGCTTTTCTAAATTCCCTCTGTTCTACACAGTTACATTAACACTGTCCATCATACTCACTATCTTAACTCCTTCATGTCCAGAAATGTTTACTTAAAGTAACAGCTGCTAGAATAGATATATCTAAATTAACAATTGCCTGCAGACCGCGTTGAGCTGTTTTTTTTCCAAAATGGTATGGGTGCTGGTCATTCAGAAAGCAAATTCAAACTACTGAACATAAACATGCCAAGACATCAACAACAGCAAAAAATGCTGGTATTGACTGCAAACGTTATGTAAAGGATATGCAACTAACAAACTTAACAAGTGCCTGCAAAAAAATAGTTTAAAAACAAGAGTTGCACAACTTTGATTACTATTAACAATTTTGTACTTCCAGGGAGTTTATGCTCTTGAGACCACACACTTACCAAACTTCCGCAAATATATAGGGGACATGAAATACCACCTTGCACCGGTCAGATTTGGCTGCAATACTACCTATGCTGAAGTGAGTTATGTGTGTTTATAGTTGAGCTTGTGAAATCTCATATGATAGGCCAGTTTTTATGCTACAATGTAAAGATATCCTGTATGTATCAATAATAAAAATCAGATAGTTTGTGACAGATCATCTTCATTGCACATCAAACCATGGATAGTTTATCGACAGATCATCTTCATTGCACAGTTGAGTTGTTGAGTTGAGTTGAGTTGAGAACCGACATCACTGCGCTCTGGACAATCCCATACGTGCTCAGTCCCCTCGTTCAACAGCCAGTGAAGAGTCATACTACTAATCGTTCCCACCGCTATCTGATTAAAAGTTCTCCTGGTCTTCCCTCTCAGTTTTGAGATTCTTCCAGAACCTCTGCCGATCCCCCGCAATCTCATTCTTTCCAGATATGGGTTCTCAATCTGTTCCTCCGCCTTCTCCACCTGGTCCCACAAGCACACGACCACCTCCCCCTTGTCCATAGGCAAGATACCACCAAGAGGTGCATTCCCTGCTAGCCTATCAGCCTGTTCATTCCCCCGTACACCCGCATGGCCAGGGCAAAATATCCATACAGTTCTCACAATCTGTGACCTCTGAAGCGACGAGAGCCATTCCACATGAAACATTCCTTTCTCCACTTTGCTAAGCATATTCTTTGAATCCGTAATGAACACAACGTGTGTTGCAGTAGTCTCCTCTAGCCACCGGAATGCTACTGTTACTGCCTCCACCTCCATTCTCATGCTGGAGGTCGTAGTCTCATATGCCAGGCTCTTCTTTTTCAAGACTCGCCCATTAGCCTTTGCAATAAAGCCCCAGCCACTATGTCTGTTTCTCACCACTGACCCATCGGTGTAGATGACTATGTCACCTTGATGTGTTGCTCTGGATTAGCTGTTGCACTTCAAACTCAGTGCGGCCCGCTGCCCATTCTCTGCTCTCGCGACCCAGTGTTATTATTACATTGTGCCAGTCCGTCATGTCATCCGGAACTTCAACCCACTCTCTTTCACGATTGATGGTCTCTAGATCACACACCTGACTTATAGAAAGTTCTGCCTGTGCCATCCAGGACCTGCCTCGTCTTAGTCTATGACCCTTTACCATATTCATTGCTGCATGCAGCAGGTGATCCCTGTCTGCGGCAACTCTCAGGTACCATTTGGACTGAAGGACACTATGTCTATCCGTCATTATAGGTAGCGCCAGGATATGCCTCATGCAGATAATTGGTGTGTCCTTTGTGCACCCCAGTATTAACCGCATGGCAGCATTCTGTATGCGCTCCAACCTTTCAAGCTGGCTTTTTGATACTGTCAGCAGCCCTAAACCATACTCAATGACAGAAATTATTAACTGCTGAAAGAGCCTGTACAGCATCCTCTGATCTACCTCGGTTGCTGCCATAGCCCTCAATGTATTAAGTCCCCTACCAGCCTTCACAACCAAATTCTCCACATGATCCTTAAAGACAAACACCTTTCAAAGGTGATACCCAAGTACTTCAGTTTACTCTCTCGACTATGAAGACATCCATTCAACATAATACCTGGGACTTCTGCCTTGACGATCCGGTTATCCAGGGAGTACCACACAACCAATGCCTTGTCTGGGTTTAAAATGGCCCCTGCGTCTCTGCACCACTCCGTCACCTTGTTTACCGCCACCTGTACGTCCTTCACCAAACTGGCCCTGTCTGTACACCAGCACATCATCTACAAATGTCAAGATTCTACCCACACCTGGTGTCTCAATAGCTGTGATTTTGCTGGTGTAGACATTAAAGAGCACCGGGGACAAGGCAGATCCCTGCGGCAACCCAGGTGTAATAGTACACGGGTCAGAAGTCCAGGTACCCATGCGCAGTGCAACCTTACGCTCATAAAGGACTGCCGCAACCCATCTAATAAGGCAAGGGCAGACTTCCATGTCCTTTCTATCTGTACCCATTCCATCCTTTCTATCTGATCAACCGATCATACCTGACCCTGTTATACGCATCCTCCAGGTCAAGAGCTACCGCCACTGTCTCTTGTTTATCCTGGAAGCCCACGTAGACATCAAATGCAAAAGTTGCAGCATTGGCCCAGGTGTCCTTTCCAGGCTGGTAGCTCCCGAGTCCTTGGGGAAGCAGATTCCGACTTTCCAAATGTTGCTGGAGCCTGCGTGCTACTATCTTTTTGAGGACTTTGCTATACGTGTTTTGCAGGGTTATTATTCAGTATCCATTAAGTCTGGAGTGGTCTTTACCTGGCTTTTGGAGTGGGACCAGGTAGCTATGCAGCCAATCGTGGGGTATTTCCGCCGTATTGATGCTTAGGTTGAAACAAAGAGCCATCTCCTCCAAGTCCCCATCATTTGTGTTCCTCATATGGGAGTATCTCACTCCATCTGGACCTGGCGCTGTGTCTTTAGCCTGCTTCAGTACCCGTTTAATGTCCTCCACTTTAATCTCACAGTCCTCCTTCCTAGTGACCCGTGACAAGGCTTCTCTGACGTTATCTCTAATAGCCATATCTTGCTGATCCGTCTGTTTTAAAAATCGCGCAAGTAAAGCTTCCCCTTTGTCCTTGTCAGTCGTCATAGGACAGTTGTTATCATCATAAACGGTACCATGTGTACCAGGCATCACTTGTCTCTTCATCTGCCGGTGCAGCCTCCAGAATTTTTCCAATGTCACATCCCCACCGACTTCATTGATAAATTGTTCCCACTTCATTGCACATCAAACCATCCAGTCTATAAGTGATAAGTGCTCGGATCCCCTCCTCAGCAAATCCCGAAGCGTGTAGCGGCTCACGACACCAGTTCTATGTTGGTTCATTACTCTTCTTTGGCTTCCTGCATAGTGTTTTTGTTTGGCCACACCTCTTTTAACTTGCTGTTCTTGCAGCCTAGCCATGGTTGTAGATTCCAAGTCAGTCATCGCTTGGTTCTCGTAAGTGACTTACTACTTGTAGACTCACATTGAGCATTCAGAATGTCTGCATGGTCCATGGCTCGTCCGCCTTCCACAGTAGCCCTACACGCAAGCCTGTCAGCTTGCTCATTCCCTTGTACACCAGCATGCTCTGGCAAGAAGATGAAACTAATCTTTGCCAGCCGAGACCGCTCCAGAGACAGCAGCCACTCTCTTCTGACCCACCCCATCTCTATCCTCCTGAGCATACTCATTGAGTCGCTATGGACACATGCCAGATTGAATGTCTGTCTCGAGCCATGCTATTGCTTTACTTACTGCCATGACTTCCATAGTCAGGCTGCTTGTGGTCAAAGCAAAAGCGCCAGACTCTGCCTTCACAATTTTCCCTCCGGCCTGAGCCGTAAAGGCCCATGAACTTCTCACTCCTCGGACGACCGACCCATCCGTGTAAATGACAGCATCATCCTCTAAAGCAGTGTTTCCAAACGTGGGGCCCACGCCCCACAGGGGGGCAATTTGACTGTTAAGGGGGGCAATTCGAAAATGGAAGAAATCGGCTGAATATAACAAAACGGGGAGACTTGAGACTGAAGTTAACTAAATTGGAACCTGACATAAGATCTCTTTGCAGCAAGCATCAAGCGCAAGGATCTCACTAAATTTAAATAATAAATAATTACTAATAATTAAAATAATATAGAAAAATCTTTCATTAAAATTATTTTGTACTTGAATTTCAGTTCTCCATTATATGTTTTGAAAATTTACTTACTGTGTTTGCTCAATAATTACCTAGTGATTTCTTCCTAAAGCCTATCATTCAAGTTTCTTTAGTGAACATTTCAATTTTTGAATATTAAAAATAATGTATTGTGGGGCGGGGGAGGGGGGCAATATGAATTTTAGAAAGGCTTAAGTGGGGCATGGCACAAAAAGGATTCTCAAAGATCAGAGCCTGTACTTCCACCTCCACAGCAGCTGGATTTCCTGTCTAGTAATCCTGCACACTAGAACTCTGTTGGCACTTGTACCCACTCCTCGCCAGGTTCTAAGTCCTCAAGTGAAAACACCTGCTGAAGAATGTCTTCAGCTTGACCCATCCACGTCTTTCCTCTTTTTAACCTGCTGCCCTTTACCTTTTTAATCTCGCTATGCAGTGGATGTTGTGGGTTTGTGTTGACTCTGAGATAGGCACGTGCTTGGCACATTTGTATTCTGTCCCCCATGGTTGGAAAATCAAGAAAGTAGCGCATCGCCCTGCATGCTGTATCTCTTATACATCCAAGAATAATGCGCATAGCTTCTTTCTGTACCCATTCCATCCTTTCTATCTGTTTATGCTGAGAGTCAGAAATAATCAGATTCATTCAGATACATTGTTGTTTGATATATATATATATATATATATAAAGTTGCATGTCCTTCACAGGACGTAGCAGTCAACTCCAGCATTTTTGCTGTTCGTGATTCCTGGGCATATTTTACGTTCAGTAGTTTGCCATTGTTTTCTGAACGACCGGCTCCTATACCTTTTTCGAAAAAAAACCCAGCACCGCTGGGTTTCGAACCCACGTATACGGGCTCACATATATATATATATATATATATATATATATATATATACATACACATTATACACATATATATATATACACATATATATATATATATATATATATATATATATATATATATATATATATATATATATATATATATACATATCAGCGTATTAAGAGCATGCATATTTCCTGTGGCAATAATTTGGAGTTTATATTCAGTAGTTTACCTAATTTCACATCTATTTCTACAGCATAAAGTATGGCATTATGACATTGTTGACACAGAATGGGTCAAGTCTCAGGCTCTTATGAAAGCTGAGAAATATTATCTGTAGTTTCATGTTCTTGTACAAGCTGAGATATTTGTGTAGAATCTCATGTTCTTGTCAAAGCTGAGAAATATGTGTAGAATCTCATGTTCTTGTGAAAGCTGAGAAATATGTGTAGAATCTCATGTTCTTGTAAAAGCTGAGAAATATATTAGTCTCATGTTATTGTGAAAGCTGAGAAATATATGTAGTCTCATGTTATTGTGAAAGCTGAGAAATATGTGTAGAATCTCATGTTCTTGTGAAAGCTGAGGAATATGTGTAGTCTCATGCTTTTGTGAAAGCTGAGAAATATGATGTTTAGAGTCTAATTTTTAAATACCATTCAAAACAATTTATTCCCTGAATGAATTTAAGCATAAACCTATTTGTGAGTGACTTCTGTGTTTAAAATAACAACACTGTCAGCTTATTGTGCGCACTTAAACCAAGAACAAAACATTCTAAGGATAACTAAGCTGGGATGGCGGTATACATGAGAGATGAAGAAAATTAACATTTTTATAGAACCACAAGGTAAAATTAGTATTTATATTGCTAGTATAATGAATTGCAAAGTGTTAGATCTATTTATATTTACTTTCAGGGTTGGGGTTTGTATGCTGAGTCTCTTGGTGAAGAGCTGGACTTGTATGAAGACAGAATGGAATTGTAAGTTTCTCATGTGTATGATAATTTTGCTTATTCCTCATTTCCATAAAAATATTTCTGTACACAATTAAATTAATGTCATTATTTCACTCCTTGAAGATTTTGCAGCAGAAACTAAAGAGGAGTTGAGTTGAGTTGAGTCAAGAACCGACATCACAGCACTCAAGACATTCCCATACATGCTTTGTTCTTATCTGCAACAGCCAGGAAAGAGTCCCAATACTGATGGTACCAGTAACAGTCTGATTATATGTCCGTCTGGCTTTTCCTTGGAGTTTTGAGATTGACCAGGACCTCTGGTCACTCCTTGCATCACCATTCTCTCCAAGTCGTGATGATCTACTTATTCTTCTGCCCTATACACACAATTCCAATGGGCACAAACCACATCTGCCTTATCATGCACCTATACCCAACCACACTGTGTGGACCAAGCCAGTCTGTCCGCCTGCTTGTTTCCCACCACACCAGCATGTCCTGGGGGACAAATCCAACAGATGCTCTCTAATTTTGATTGTTGAATGGAAGCCTGCCACTCTATTAAGAGAAAGCACAAGTGCATGACTTTTAAAAAAACTAACCACACAGCGGATGAGGCACAAGGGAAACACAGCTTCTGTCATACTCAGATTTAATATAGAAATATTATCGCTGACTGTAGCCTATTTGATGCTGATGATAGCAATAACTACCACCAGAAATGAAATTCAATAGACCCCGATAGAGCAAATAGATGATCTGGACTTCACTGATGACATTTTACTTCTGTCTCAGGCAGGAAATCAAATGCAAGATAAATTAAACACACTTGCAAGGAAGTCACAACGATTAGGTCTAAAAAATACATCAGAAAAAAATAAAATAATGAGAATAAATCAAGCAAATGATAGTTTTCCTTGGTGAAATCTCTCTTCATGTCATGAAATCATACAACTATTTAGGTAGGAATGTTGACAGAGACGGGCAAAAAAATACAGATATTGAAATCAGAGTACAACAGGCAAGAAAAGCTATCATAGTACAACAGGCAAGAGAAGCTAGTTAGTTAGTTAGTTAGTCGTAGTTCCAACCTCATAGCAACGGGTTGTACCCATTATGCTCCGTTCCTGTGCCAGTGAATATCGCACAAAATGCTCCCCACTGCCCAATGTGAAAAGTGGAAAAGACAGGAGTCTCGACAAACAACAGCCCGCACAGATACACTGTGCATAATAGGAGAAGCTATCACAGTACAATAGGCAAGAGAAGCTATCATAGTACAACAGGCAAGAGAAGCTATCACAGTACAATAGGCAAGAGAAGCTATCACAGTACAACAGGCAAGAGAAGCTATCACAGTACAACAGGCAAGAGAAGCTGTCATAGTACAACAGGCAAGAGAAGCTATCACAGTACAACAGGCAAGAGAAGCTGTCACAGTACAACAGACAAGAGAAGCTGTCATAGTACAACAGGCAAGAGAAGCTGTCATAGTACAACAGGCAAGAGAAGCTGTCACAGTACAACAGGCAAGAGAAGCTGTCATAGTACAACAGGCAAGAGAAGCTATCACAGTACAACAGGCAAGAGAAGCTGTCATAGTACAACAGGCAAGAGAAGCTATCACAGTACAACAGGCAAGAGAAGCTGTCACAGTACAACAGACAAGAGAAGCTGTCATAGTACAACAGGCAAGAGAAGCTGTCATAGTACAACAGGCAAGAGAAGCTATCACAGTACAACAGGCAAGAGAAGCTGTCATAGTACAACAGGCAAGAGAAGCTATCACAGTACAACAGGCAAGAGAAGCTGTCACAGTACAACAGACAAGAGAAGCTGTCATAGTACAACAGGCAAGAGAAGCTGTCATAGTACAACAGGCAAGAGAAGCTGTCACAGTACAACAGGCAAGAGAAGCTGTCATAGTACAACAGGCAAGAAATTAGGACATATCACTCTGCTGGTATATTAACAAGGTTCAGTGTCATTCAACAAGAATATTCTAACTGAAATGCTCCCAGAGCGGTGACATTGCCCCAGCCGGGTTTGTCCCCCAGATAGTACATATACACAAAAACTTTCATTGTTGACTTCCTTCTTCTTCTTCTTCTTCGTTCATCCGGATTTTTTTTTTTTGGATGTGACTGCGTTGAGCCTGTTTACAGCAGAGCTGCGTTCTTGCGCCGTTAGGCCGACACATCCAACTTCTGCGGGCATTTGTTGACCGGGTTAACCTTCCCGGGTTGTTGACTTCCTCTACCACATGGGTTCATGGTAGATTTCATATACCACAGAAATTTGATTGTAGACTTCCTATACAACCCACCGTAGGTCTCATGTACCAGTACTGCAGATCTCAAACAACAGCCCTGCCGGTGTCATACAACAGCATTGACGGTGTCATACAACAGCACTGATGGGGTCATACAACAGCATGGACGGTGTCATACAACAGCATTGACGGTGTCATACAACAGCACTGATGGGGTCATACAACAGCATGGACGGTGTCATACAACAGCACGGTAGGTTTCTACAACAGGCAACACCTGAAAGAAAAAAGCGGTCGGTGACAGCAATCGGTACCAACTCGGATTCACATGCTATCATCCACTAGCCTACCTATCTGCTGAGCTGTTGATCCATCCTATAACTTATTGAGAATCCACAGCAAGCATTTTAATTTAGCTCGTATAAACCGTAACACCAACAAAGAACGAACTCGATAATGAAAATAAAGACGTGGCTCCAGTAAAAGTTTAACACCGTTTTAATTTGGTGTCACAGATTAAACAATATAATATAGTGTCACTATAGATTGGTTCCCGTCCACCGAGATAACGTCTATCTAACGTGTGCACAGTTAAATATGTTCATACCTGCATCATTATTCACCTTGCCACCTAGCCTATTTCTATTCCACTATCCTTTGCTCCTGGCCGTTACGTTTCTTGATAGATTCATTTAGTTCCATAGTTCCTTTCCAACAATTGCCTCCGGTTATTATCCACTTGAAGCTCAAATACACTTGCTTGCATCCAAATATCCAATTCGGTTCCACAATCGAAAACACATCTAACCTTGAAGATGGCACCACAGCGTATGTTTCTTTGTTGTCCTGTGACGTCTCTTGTATCCTTTAGTTTCTTTGGTTCACTATCCACTTTGGTACATCCTTAGGAAAAATCCCTTTATCCTTTCTCTTCATCCTGTGTTGGCGTGCTAGCTATATGGCACTATCTGTCCTTAGCAGTGCTAAGTAATATACTTACATAGGGAATCATCCCTATATATATATATATATATATATATATATATATATATATATATATATATATATATATATATATATATATATATATATATATATATATATATATTGTGTTTGCCCACAGTAGGTGCATGTGAAAACATGGTCACTTCAACCATTTTGCACCATCTTACGTCTCTCACGCTCTGTGTGTGCTTTATCTGCAATCATTTTCTCCTTTGTCTTTATTCCATTTCTGATAGTTGCCCTCCATGCAACACGTTCAGCGGCGACGTGCTCCCAATGTGCATTATCAGTGCCTGTATCAATCATGTCCTGCTTACACACATCTTTGTATCGTAGTAGAGGCCGACCCTGAGATCTCCTACCCATCTGTAATTCACAAAATAAAAGATGTTCTTTGGTATTCTACCATCATCCATCCTCCTAACGTGTCCTATCCATCTAAGTCTACGAAGACTGAGCATGGAATACACCGTCACACAACCTGATCTTTCCAATACTTCAATATTTGTGATTTTGTCTTGCCACTTAATACCAAGTATTCTTCGCAGACACCGCATATGAAATCTGTTTAAACGTTTCTCGTGGCGTGAGTAAGTTGTCCAGGTTTCACTGCCATAAAGAAGAGTACTAAGGACACAGGCTTGGTAGACGAGGACTTTTGTTTTGGCAGTAAGCTTCCTGTTCTCCCAGACTGTTTTTGCTAACATGTTCATTGTTGTTGCTGCCTTGCCAATCCTGATGTTGATTTCCTGATCGAGGGATAATTTGTTATTTACCTCTGATCCTAGATATGTAAAATGGTCTACTATCTCCAGTTCGGCGTCGTCAATAAAGATTGATGGTACATCATGTGCACCTTGTGACATAATCTGTCTTCTTTTTGTTAATTGTTAAACCAAATTCAGAACAAGCATTGGAGAATGCAGATAGTAGATGTTGTAATTCTTCCTCAGAGTGGGTCGTAATCGCAGCATCATCCGCAAAAAGCAACTCTCTGATTAGTACCCTGCTAATTTTGGTCTTGACCTTCAATCTCTGAGCATTATAGAGGCCACCATCTGAGCGTGAGTGAATGTATATACCGTCATCCTGATCACAAAAGGCATATTTCAGTAGAAGTGAAAAGTATATCCCAAAGAGGGTGGGGGCTAGTACACAACCCTGCTTAACTCCACTCTTGATTTCAAACTCTTCTGAAGTTGAGCCATCAAACTTGATTATACCCTTCATGCCTGTGTGGAACGATTCCACAATGGACAGCAGAGTTGGTGGGCAGCCAATCTTCTTTAGTGCTTTGAACAGACCCTCACGACTGACCAAATCGAATGCCTTTTTGAGGTCGATGAAGGCAATAAACAGTGGCTGATTTTGTTCCCGGCATTTTTCTTGCATCTGTCGCAATGAGAATATCATATCAATGGTAGACCGGTTCTGACGGAAGCCGCACTGTGATTCGGGGTAGACTTGATCTCCCAGGACTTGAAGTCTGTGTAGGACAATTCTGGCAAATTCTTTCCCAACAATACACAGAAGTGAGATACCCCTATAGTTGTTACAGTCGCTCCGATCTCCCTAGTTCTTGTACAGCGTTATGATGTTTGAATCTTTGAAATCCTGTGGGACTTGTCCTTCTCGCCAGCATAGCTCTATTAGCTGGTGGATCTGTAGAGCGAGTGTGTCTTGCCCACTCCTGATCACCTCTATTGGAATCCCATCCTTACCTGGAGCCTTGCCAGATGCAAGCTCATTTATAGCACACTTAACTTCTGTTATAGTGGAAAGTGTGTCCAGGTGGTCAAGAGTTGTCAGGACCTCTATGGCGTTGAGGGCATCATCCGCTAGCTTGGTCTCACTTGAGTAAAGCTCTAAATAGTGCTCGACCCATCTATCCATCTGCTGTTTCTTATCAGTGATGATTTTTCCAGTCAAGGTTTTCAGCGGTGCACTTCTTTTGATCATTGGACCACAGGCTTTCTTTATCCCTTCATACATGCTTCTGATGTTTCCTTATCACTTGCGATTTGAATGGACTCACATAACTTGATCCAATAGTCATTCGCACACTGCCTGGCAGCCTTTTGTACATCCTTCCTTGCTTGCTTCAGCTCACTCAGAGTGTTACGCGTTGGTCTTTCCTTGTTTCTTAAGAGAGCTATCTTCTTTTTATCAATCAAGGGCTGCAGAATCTGGCTGTATATATATATATATATATATATATATATATATATATATATATATATATATATATATATATATATATATATATATATATATATATATATATATATGGATTTGTGGAAGGAAAGGGCACAAACAATGCAATTTATACATTACGGACACTAATAGAAAGGTCAATAGAGAAACAGAGAGACATATATTTGTGCTTCATAGATTATACTAAGGCATTTGATAAAGTAAAACATGATGAACTGATTAAAATGTTGGAAGATATCAACATTGATGGAAAAGATTTAAGAATAATAAAGAATGTTTACTGGAACCAAGTAGCAGCAATTAAAATGGGAAATAAAGAGGGTAGTTATGAACGGATAAAGCTAGGAGTACGACAAGGGTGTGTCTTGTCACCAGATATTTTCTCCCTGTATAGCGAAGTAATAATGAGAGAGATCAAAGAGATGCCAGGAATACTAGTTGGAGGTTATAATATAAATAATATACGCTATGCAGATGACACAGTATTGGTGGCGGATAATTCAACAGACCTACAACAATTATTAGACGTTGTAGTAACAGAGAGTGCAAGGAAAGGACTCTCCTTGAATATCAAGAAAACAGTAACAATGGTAATATCAAAGAAAATGGTGACACCAAAATGTGACATAGAAATAGAAGGGAAAATCCTTAACCAAGTTGATAATTTTAGATACCTAGGGGCATTTATAACATCAGATGGAAGATGTACAACAGAGATTAGGAGTAGAATAGGGCAGGCAAAAGCCGCTTTTCAGAAAATGAAGAGTATCTTATGCAATAAGTCACTATCATTGAATGTAAGAAAGAGAGTGCTGAAATGCTATGTAGAACCAGTTTTGCTGTATGGCAGTGAATCTTGGAACGTAAATGAACAAATTAAGAAGAAATTAGAAGCAACAGAGATGTGGTTCCTGAGACGAATGTTGCGAATTCCTTGGACTGCCAGAGTAACTAACGACGACTGCCTGAAACAGGCTAATGAAACTAGAACATTATATACAACAATAAGACAGAGACAAACATCTTTCTTCGGTCACGTGATGAGAAGAGAGGCATTGGAGAACATCGTAACAACTGGAAAGATCGAGGGGAAGAGAGGCAGAGGTAGACCAAGAGAAGTGATGCTGGATGGATTGAGACGGTGGCATGGAGGAATATCAGCACCAGAGTTGATCCAGAAAACCAAAGACCGAGATCTATGGAGAGCCATGAACGCCTACGCCAGCCGGCACGGCACTTGATGATGATTATATATATATATATATATATATATATATATATATATATATATATATATATATATATATATATATATATATATATATATATATATCATCACAGCACAAGATCACTCCTTACAGCAAGAAAACACTTCCTAGGAATGACACCACCACTATTTATCACAAAATAGCTGCATCAAATCCTAGAGCGTATTAGAACTACATGCTCTAGTTGATCGACGAATCACACTTGCTCTTGCCAGGGCACTCTCTGAATTCCTCCTACAGCCTAACTACATAATTATTAAGCACAGTAACGGTAAATACTGAACTAAGCTAGCTTGGATTCAACAGGTAATAATACTACTTGACCGAAATTGTAACTTCACTAATAAATACAAGATCTTACAACTTGTAATATATTTGTAGCTACACTGTAGTTTGCCATACTAATGGACTTTCAAGTCATAAATTGTGTAAACTAATCTGTTACAATTCGCGAACAGAAACCACAAATGTACACACGAATGAGCGATAGCTACACGACTGTCAATTATTGATCGCCAACTCGTTATGTATTCGCATAACTAATGAGATGCCTTACAATCGCTCTGTTAAGCTGTATTACACAATGTAAGTATGTAAAGAGGTATTACCTGAAACCATGAACTAACACCAAATCAGCTTTGATTACTGTCTGTGGCTCCCTAGCTGCATGATGGACAATATTGGCCGAATTCTAGAGCTGTGCTATGGTCGAGAGCTAGAGATGAAGCCCGGAAAAGTCATGAAGCATGAATTAATCATTCTAAGTGAGAATCACGTTTTTCTTCTGACTAGTGACCACGTCTAATTTATCCACGAGATAAAACTAGTGTCCGTTTCGACCTTTCGGTCTCGAAAATACCAGTTCTCGAACCTTCTAAGTTATGCAAATCAGCCGACTTTCCCCGAGTTATAATTAACAGGGGATCTCCATAATGACGTACTCCCATACTATGGAGATTCCTTGTACGAAGACAGCTGATTTGACCTAATCTCGTGACAAACGTACAGTATTTAGCCGTAACATCAAATTAGTACTGTTACATCAATCTGCAACGGGAAATGGCTAAAACACTTGTAATAAACTACAAAACATTCATTAACTGAAGTCAGCCCAGACTAACAGGACTGAAATTATATGACAGAATCACAAATGTGGAGTGCGTAAAGAGAAGCAAACAAATTCCAGAGAATCAAGAGGTGAAAAAAAATGCTGACACTGGATAATATATTTTGCGAAAATCTGTTAATAGTATAAATAGAGTCCTCTAGTACTAACAGGGCAAAGGACATAGAAGGAGACAGAAAAACAGCGGAGAAGAGAATTAGAGACAAATGGGAATAATATGTGGAAAATATTAACATATTTAGAATTAATAATAAACTGTTTTTGAGACGACAAACAATTAGCAATAAAAAGCAAGGTATGGCAACATTATGCTAGAATTTATATCGTAGAAATAATTTCAATTGATGTAAAATCATTCTTGGAAGGAAAATATAATTAGATTGGATATATAATTATTTTGAAAAAAAATAACATAATTAAATTGGAAAAGAACTTTGTAGTATTTTAGTATAAATTGATTGAGTATATGGATATAACATCGCAACAGAAATGATTAAAGCTTTAGAAGAATTTGGACTGGAGCAAGTCACCAGACTGCTGAACACATTATGTGATACTGGAGATTTACCTTCTGAATTATGTAACTCTGTATTTATTGCAATCCCAAAGAAATCAGGAGCCTTGGAATGTGATCAACATAGAACAATTAGTACAATGAGTCACATCACAAAGATTTTGCTACGAATTATCATGCAAAGAGTGAGGAAGAAAATACAACCTGAAATAGGAGAAGAACAATGTGGGTTTGTAGAAGGAAAGGGTACAGTAAATTCTGTGCATATGCTGCGATCAGTTACTGAACATGCTATAGAAGTAAACAAGGATATATATCTTTACTTTATTGACTACACAAAGGCTTTTGATAGAGTTAGACATGTCAACATGGTGGATATGCTTGCAGATCTACAAATTGATGGGAAAGACATTAGACTTATAAAAAACATATATTGGAAACAACAAGCTGCCGTAAGGATTGATAATGAAATGGGACAATATCAACCTATCAAGATGTGTAATGTCTCCAGATCTTTGTTCCCTATACAGTGAACATATTTTCAGAAATGTAGAAGATATAAATGGAATCAGCAATGGAGGACGTAACATCAATAACATTAGATTTGCAGACGATACAGTATTGATTGCAGAAAATGAGTAGGATCTGCAACAATTAGTAGATGCAGTTGTTGTACACAGTGAGCAACTGGGGTTAGAATTAAATTGTAAAAAGACACAGGTTATGGTCGTCACTAGGAAGAATGAAATACCGCAATGTAATATACAAGTAAATGGGAATATTCTTCAACAAGTGAATCGGTACAATTATTTCGGAACAGTCATAACATCTGATGGGAGATGCCTTGAAGAGATTAGAACAAGAATCGCCATGGCGAAAGTAGCCTTTAGCAAGATGAAAAACATTCTAATCAATAAAAATATGTCAATTGAAACGAGAAAAAGAGTGTTGAGGGGAAACATAGAGCCTGTTCTTTTATATGGATGTGAAACTTGGACAATGAGCAGTAAAGCTGAAAAACATCTGATGGCGGCAGAAATGTGGTTTCTGAGGAAAATGCAAAGAATACCATGGACAGACAGAAAAACCAATGACCAAGTACTATAGGAGACAATTGAAAATCGTAATTTGATTTGAAAAATTAGACGTAGACAGGCAAAATTTTTTTGACATGTTATGAGAAGAAATGGATTGGAGAACTTAGTGACAACTGGCAAGATCGAAGGGAACAGACCAAGAGGAAGACCGAGAGGAAAATACCTGGATGGCTTGGCCACATGACATGGACGAGACAGGAACACTGAGCTGATCCACGACTCTTATGATCGAGTGAAATGGCGAGTCATGACCTCCCACGCTTTCCGGCATGCCACACGATTGATTGATTGATTGATATGGATATATGGTAGACACGCTTGCGAAGTTGAGCACAGCCGGAAAGGGTTTGATGCCCGGGGTTGTTGCTTGCCAGAGGGAGGAAAGACTGACCACTTAATCTTCCTTGCTGTCAGGCCAATAAAATGTGATGGTGCTATCACATCACAGACCCTTAACAGGAAACTGCTTGGGGACACATTTTTATTATTATTATACGGGTATATGATTGTTAAGAACCTTAACAGAAGAAGAACTTACAAAAAAAGGGGGAGAAAAAGAAGGAAAAGAGTTCACATGTATTAGGTTATATGTTTACAATGTGAGGGAACTGCTGCCTATCTCATTACAGAAGCAGTTCACTTGACAGGTCAGTTAGCAAATGCATCTATGACTCATTTTAGGCTTTGGTAAAGGATCACTTTCATTGCACACAGATATCTCCATAAGTTCCCCAGTCTCCTCCCATATATCACACAAGGAGAATCTCAGCATAAACTCTTCAACACTGGTAAGGATCAAGACATGTGTACTCCATAATCACACATACTATACAAATCAATTTGTGTGTAGTTTTCACATTTTAAATTTTGCTGGGACAGAAACTAATTTAGCCTGTTCTCTATTTCCAACTGCGGAAGGATTTAAAAGATGGGCAGACGGGCACATAATAATAAACTATTATCTACTGCCTATAGCAGTGGTTCTTAACCTTTTTTGGCCCGTGCCCCCCTTCATCATATTTTCAGAACATCATTCCCCCTCTTTCGTATTTCTTCCCTAACAATTCCTCCCCACCCCTATACAGTATACGTAATAATGGAAGCTAAATTTAATAGCACATACTAAAACAAGTCTAGACGTCTACATAAAACGTGAGCCTACTTACGTTATCAAATGAATTTCAGAAGGGTGAGACATACAGAACCGTAAAGTATGAAGGAAAAAACAATATTAAGTAATCATTTCTTGTATTAACGCAATCTTGAAATAATCTTAATTCCTCCCATGGAAACCCTAAAATCTCTCCCCCCCCCCACCCCCGGGGGGGATTCCTCACTGGTTGAGAACCACTGGCCTATAGTATCTTGCAATGTAGGACCGGAAGGGGTGGGGGGAGGTCTTGAGCCCAAGGAATTAAGACCGCCTGACTAACGCAGTCACCACAAACTGTGCAGGTTAGGGTTTTCTTGTTGCCTCAGACAGAACAATATCCACACCTTACCAAGGATTCAAACCCAGGTCTCCCGTCATTATTAGCCACTCTGCCAGCCACTCGAAACGAGCACATAAATCCTTCTAATGATCTGCCCTTGTCTGAGAAGGCTAGACATTGAATTCACCAACCCAAACTCGCCAGAACCTGCTTTTGTTTGTAGGTCAGCGTGCCTGAATGGATAAGAGCATTCACTATTAACCTTCCTGTGTGCTGATGCTGAGGTTGAGGGTTCAACCCCTACATCTGTCAGTTTGACTAACATGTTGACTTCTGGTCCTTGACCTGGGGCTGTAAATTACAAGTACCTCAGAAGTTGGAGTGGGTTCACCTGATGGCGAGGGACACTGGTATTGGGGAAAGCTAATCCACATGCAAAAAAATCAATCCAATACATTAGAAGTAGTAGCATGTGTATGGACTATGCTTGAATTCAAAGCGAGCGAATGCAAAGAAAAAAAACTAACCCAGAATCTGGGAGAGGTGAGAGAGAAAGAGTACATCATCTTTATTTATTATAAATCAATACCACCCACAACATGAATTGAGCCAGGTTTGCTGGTGTTAGTGAAAATGCCCTACCTATAAGGCACCCCAGCCCTTATGACTAGCTGTGACCACCATGCTTGTCTAATAATATCTTATTTTCTTAGATTATTTGCTTAAAAAGTGTGTTTCTAATTTCAGGTTAGGCCGCTACAAATTTGAAATCTTTAGAGCCGCAAGATTGGTTGTGGATACCGGGATTCATGCATTTGGGTAGTATTCACGTTTTGTCCGTGAAGTTACACAACATTGTTTCAATCTCTAATACTTTGTTTTGTCCCTGAAGTTAGACCACAGTGTTTCAATTCCCTATGCATTATTTTGTCCTTGAAGTTACACAACATTGTTTTAATCTCTAATACTTTGTTTTGTCCCTGAAGTTAGACCACAGTGTTAAAATTCCTTAAGCATTATTTTGTCCTTGAAGTTACACAATATTGTTTCAATCTCTAATACTTTGTTTTGTCCCTGAAGTTAGACCACAGTGTTTCAATTCCTTATGCATTATTTTGTCCTTGAAGTTACGCAACAGTTTTTCAATCTCTAATACTTTGTTTTGTGTCTGAAGTTAGACCACAGTGTTTCAATTCCTTATGCATTATTTTGTCCTTGAAGTTACACCACAGTGTTTTAATTCCTTCTACTCTATTCTGTCCCTGAAGTTATACCGCACTGTTTAAATCTGTGCTATTATGCTTTGCCCTTCAAGTTTCACCACACAGTTAAAATCTCTGCTATTATGCTTTGTCCTTCAAGTTACACCACTTTTTCAATCCTTACTAATGTATTTTATCCCTAAGGTTACACCACTTTGTTTCAATGCATATTTCTCTATTTTGTTACCAGAGTTACACCACATTGTGTCAGTCCCTAAGGATTATTATGTCCCTGAAGTTACATCATATAATTTCAGTCATTACTACTCTGTTTTGTCCCTAAGGTTACAACGTATCGTTTCATTCCTTAGTAATGGTGGGATCATTTTATAACTAGAATGGTCTGAACTTGCCTCAGCCTCATACAGTGAGTACCAAGGGTGACTCAGCTATTAGTATGTGCAGAATCACAGTCACTGAACTCAAATGCCTCCATAAGTGCTCAAGTTTCCTCCCATGGACAGCTTGACATAGAGGTATGGAGAAACATCGATGTTGGAAATGATTGGGCACAGGCATGACATAAGACTGGGCAAACATAATGACCAATGCCATACAGTATAAACTATAATAACAAAAAGAGTTTATACATAATAATTTAAACATCTTACCAGTAATTATCTTCTGGTCTGCTTCTATTCTATTCCAAAGCCAACCTGATGTAGTTTAAATGTGTCATGCCAACACCTTCTGGCTGTTTCTTCTTCTGTTTCTCTATCCCCTAATGGGGCATCAACCTACAATCAAGTCACTCTTAGCTCCCCTGTCTTTAGCTATCCCATCACCTCTGTCCTTGACCTTCCCATATTGTTCATTTCTGTCTCTACTTCTCTTTTCTGTGAGCTTTTAGGTCTTCCTCTATTTATTTTGTCCTGTGGGTTCCTGACAAAGGCATTTCTAGTTATACTATTCTTGGTTTTTTTTCCCAAACGTATGGCCTATCTAGTGTCAGCGCCTTTTCCTCATCTCATTGTTCACTGGTATTTGTCTAGTTCTCTAAATGAGCTCCACATTGGTGATGTTGTCCTACCATTTTATTCCCACCATTCTGCGCAGGCACCAATTAGTGAATGTTTGTAGCTTATTAGTAATTCTTTCAGTTCTCCATGTTTCAGATCCATACGGTAATTTTGATTTAACTTTAGAATGTAATATTCCAAGTTTTGTGCTAAGTTTAATTTCTTTTGACATCTAGACATTTCATAATACTATAAAAGCTCCTAAAGCCTTCTGTATTCTTATTCTGATATCTTTGTCTCTTCCTCCCCATTGTCTACTTTGCTACCTAAATAGGTGCATGATTCTGTCTCTTGAAGTGAGGTTTTCCCAAGGGAGCTCAGGTTATTCTCTTTGTTCCTTGAATTTTTAACCCTAGTTGTTGTGACCCCCTATCTATTGTTGTTAGTTTATCCTGCTCTGATTTTGTGTGTGAGACAGGAGAACAAAGTCGGCAGCAGAGTCCAGATTATTGAGCTGCTTTGTCAGCGGAGTGCTGCTCATGGAGGACCTTGCTCTTCATGTCACAATATGTTGCCTTTACCAAGTTAATGATTTTCTGTGGTATTCCATAATGTCTCATCAATTTCCAAAGAAATTCCTTAACAATGCTTTCAAAGGCCTTTTCATAGTCCACAAATCCAATAAAAAGTAATGTGTTCAGTTTGATGATTTGTTCTGTTTTTATAGGCAGTATAACTATCTGATCAGTGTAGGATCTGTTTGATCTGAAGTCAGTCTATTCATCCCTTAACTGTTTATCACTAGCATCTTGTAATATCTCCAGAATGATCCTGTTTAATATCTTCGCAGGAACTGACACGAACATTATTCCTCTATTATTTTCACACTCCTGTAGGTGCCCTTTCTTTAGCAGCTTCATCAGATATCCTTCTTTCCAGTCTGCTGGTATTTCTTCAGTTTCCCAGTTTCTACTAAATAATCTGTGTAGTAATTCAGCTGAGGCATTTATGTTAGTTTTAATGGCCTCTGCTGGGATTCCATCTTGACCAGCAACTTTCTCATCCTTCAGCAGTTTGATTGTTTTGCTAATCTCTTCCTTGGATGGTTTCTTAGAATTGATATTCAGCTCCTCTTCTGCAGGCTGGTTATATGGAGGGTCTTCTGGGACTAGTTTATTTAGACGCTCCTCAAAGTATTCAGCCCATCTGTTTAGTTGATCCTTAATGTTAGTAAGAACTTTCCCATGTCTATTTTTGATCTGTCAACTTCGTTGATTATACTTTCCTGCTATCTTCCTTATGGTGCTGTAAAGGTCTTTGAGGTTTCATGTTGATGCTGCTTCTTCCGCTGCTCTTGATATGTCGGCTATATATTGTCTTTTATTTGCTTTTAACTGCATCTTAACTTCTTTATTAGTTTCTGCATATTTTTCTTGGGTGTAGCTTTTGAAGTTCTAGTTTTACTATTGTTTGAATCTTTCTTCCAATTCCAATTTTCAAAAACAAAAATTACAAATTCGGCCTCGTCTAACCTGCTTCATGAGCTGTGGTTATTGTTGAGGTCCGTGGTTTTTGTGGGTTTATTCACCCTAATTCTTGTCTTGTGAGTCCTATCTCGGACTGGTTATGTATCGTTTGTGTCTGTGACGTCAGCGGTGGGATCGGTCGGCGGCTATCCTTTGTGCTCGTCTGTTCTTGTGGTTTTCTTTGTTGGTGTAGGCTCCTGGCTCGCCTAGGTTGACTGGCTGCAGTCCTTATAAGGACTTTTTGTTATCCCACTCCATGCATCGTAACCTGGGGGATTGGTCGGCGGCTGTCCTTTGTGCGTGTTTTCTCTTGCTGTTTTCTTTGTTGGCGCAGGCTCCTGGCTTGACTGGTTGCAGTCCTTAAAAGGACTTTTTATTTTTTTTTTTTGTCTTCTCAATTGTGAAGTAACTGTAGAAGCCTTTCGATGTGATATGCCTCCTTGCGCTTTCTTTCAGTCCGCTTCCCACGTTTGAGTTCTTGCTGTCTTTTGCTCGCTTCCTCCGAGCTCAGCCATGGGATGATTTCTCCGTCTTCAAAGTAGTATTGCCATGTGTATTCTTCTGCGCGTTTTATTTCTGGAAGAATTATTGTGTCTTTGTAGCAGGGCACTGGTTCCCCGTAGAGTTTCTTGTACTTCTCCTTTTTTTTTTCTTCCATACGCTTTCTGTGTTCCTTGCACGTGAGTTCGAAGTGCCTCTTTCTCTCGGGAAACCTTATTTCTACTTCTGGCTTCGGGACGTCCTCTATGCCAACGTCAGGGTGCTCATCTCGATTTTCTTCTGATGTTTGGTGGGATATTGGCTTCCCTTTGAGTAATTCGGGCGTCGTGTTTGGGCTGCTGGCTTTCACTTGTGATTCCGGCTCGGTTTCTTGGTTTTCATCCTGCGATTTCTCTGTAGTTTCTTGTTCGGCTTCTGTGGTTTTGTTTCGGAGTATTTCCATTTCAGCTTTCTGTAGTTCTCGCTCTGATTTAATGGTTTGTAAGATCTCTTCATTCTCCTTCTTAATCAGTGCCATATGTTCTACTTCTTGCTTGATGTTTTGCTGTGTCTCCTTCATTTCTGCCAGTAGATTTTCGTTGTCGTTATTCGGGGTCGGCGTTAGCAGTGCCTTGACTTGTCTCTTCAACTTGTCTATCTGTATTTGAAGTTGATCTCTTTCGGCTTGTGCTATACCCGTGGCTGTCTCGCCCCTCTGCATTGCTTCCTTGAATGGAGTCTTTGTGATGATGGCGATCTTTAAGACGTCTCTGTGTCTCTGCAGGTACGGACAGCCCAAGTACCTTGCTCCATGCTTGCCCTGGCAGTTGGCACACTTTCTTTTGTTGTTTGGGGCTCTGAAGTCCGTGTCCAGCTTGGCCAGTGGGCACGCCTTCAAGGCGTGGCGATCAGCGCAGTATCGGCATATTTCCGTCCCACTGCGACACGTAGCTCTGCTGTGTCAGGCCCTCTGACACCTGGAACATTGCGTGATTCTTGGGATGAATCTTTCTGGTTGCTGCATTCTCTTGTTGAATGATACTGTGGTCGGCATTTCGCTGCCCTCCGATGTCACCACTGCCAAGGTTGTAGGTATCTTGGAGTAGGTGAGGAGCCGTTCCGTCTTTAAGAATCGGATGTGGAGATTCTCTTCCCGTAGCTGCTTCAGGATTTCTTCGTCTATCAGCTCCACTGGAATCCGCTTGATGACCCATCGGGCTGTTTTTGAGTTGGTGTTTCTGACTCTGGTGTCTTTCTCCTCCTTCTTCTCTGCTGACTTGGTTCTTGACTGTGTTGGGCTGTCAATCTTCTCCCTCGTGGCAGCTTCAGTAATAGGTGTAGTATCAGGCTCTTTGATGCAGCTAGCAGGTGGGCTTTCGACGTTCTTCTTCTTGTTGTCGGCTCCCACGCTGCACATCTTGGCCACAGCCTGTTTCTTGTTGTTGGACTTTCAACGTGACATTTTCCCGCGTATCAGGCTTCTTGACAGAATAATGGGACTTGACTTGTTAGCGCTCGCAGTGCGAATGACGACGATCTTTCTTCTTTTTTCTTCTATCTTTTATATGGGTTTCCACTGTTATCCATGCTTTTTGGTTTCTTTCTCTATTGCCAAATAACTAAACATGGTTCGCTCCAAATGTTTTTAGCCTGCCACCAGCAGTCTTCTGAAATCACGTCGTCTACTGCCTGTTGTAGAGCTTGGTGTTTATTTGAAACTGTGACCATGAACTGTTCATTAATTTTCTGATTTCAGAGGTATCCAATATTGCATTGATTTCTGTGTTTATTGGATGTAATGAAACTCTTGAGCTTCAGTTTTATTTTGCCTACAAGAAGATAGGTGGCTGTTCATGTATTCATTTAAACAGTATAGTTATTCTGATATTGCAGCTGGAGCAAAGAAGAAGCAGTTCGGTACCTGACAGAGAACACCCTGTCTGCAGCATCTTCAAACAGTAAAGAAGTGGATCGGTACATCACACTTCCAGGGCAGGTAAGGCATCATCATCATCAGAACTGATAACTGAAACAAACTGACACACATCCTGAAGCAGGAACTTGCTACAGGTCTGAGATGTGCTAGGCCTAAGTGCATAGAGGTATAGGTGGTCTGTCTTTTCAACCTGTAGGGAGCCCTGGCATCAAACCCTCATTCGATCGCACTAATGTCATTGTCAGCGCAACTTCTTAACCGTTCTGCTTACCTTAAGAAATGAGAGTGTGTATAACACTATTTGATAGTCCATCAATTAATATTTCTGGGAAAATAGCAAAACAATAATGTAATTTCTAATTTATTATAAAAAGAAACAAAACAAAACAGAACATAATTTTCTCAACGGAAACAAGGAAAAATACCATAAAGAAAAAAAGAAAAGAAAATGACACCTTTCCACACCAGTATGTGGAGCTAGTCCCTATTTTTTTTTTAAAGACCAATCGACACTCGACGTCTGATGTGATCAGTATCATGCTGACTGCCTTTATTTCCTAGAACATTTCCTGGTACTCATTTTACGCTGGGTCCACCTGGGAGTCCAAGGCAGTTTAAAATAAAATGCTGCCTTGGCTTGGTGGGGATTTCAACACCACCAGACTGCCAGGCAAAACATAGTAGTCAAAACACCCGTAACAACATAAGATGGAAAATAATTAAACTTTTCCACTAAGTAACTGGCAGTTGATAGTAAGAAGATGTATTATTGCCTAGTGTTGATTGTATGTAATGATGTCAAGTATGAGCTCAGATGATGATGCTTTCACTGTACTTAATATTCACCTGGCAAGGAGATTTGTATCTTGGTGGACAAGGGTTGAGTAACTGCCTTGCCACTGTGAACATGGTTATGTGAAGTTGTGGCAGGCAAGTGAGGGATTAAAGCTGAAGAGTTTCTCAGACTTGGTCATTGTTTTCGTTGTGCTTGGCAGAGGCTGCCATTGTGGACTTACAGGCTAGGATATATTGCCATGCATGTGACGCTCTTAAGAAAAGCAATTACAACCTACTGTTAATACAAATGCAAAGTTTGTTGTGACTCAGGAGTCTCTTTCTCTATAGAAAGATGATAGAGAGCAACAAGAATGAGATTCAGGAGAAAAACATAAATGGGATTCAGAAGAATAGGGTAAATAGGCTTCAGAAGAACAAAATGAATGGGATTCAGAAGATAAGATCAATGGGATTGAAAAGAATAGTGTATGTTGGCTTCAGAATAACAGTATGAATGAGATTCATTGAACAACTAGGGTTAGAATTAAATTATGAGAAGACACAGATTATGGTCGTCACTAGGAATAAGGAAATACTACGCTGTAATATTCAGGTAAATGGGAATAGTCTTAAACAAGTGAAGCGGTACAACTATTCAGAACAATCATAACACCTGATTGGAGGTGCCTTGAAGAGATTAGAACAAGAATCTCCATGGCAAAGATAGCCTTTTGCAAGATGGAAAACATACTAACCAATAAAAAGATGTCAATTGAAATGAGAAAAAATAGTGTTGACGTGCTATATAGAATCTGTATTTTTATATGGATGTGAAGCGTGGACAATGAGCAGACAAGCTGAAAAACAACTAATTTGTTATGGAAATGCGGTTTCTGAGGAAAATGCAAAGAATACCATGGACAGACCAAAAAACTAGAAAAAAACAATGACCACATCCTACAAGAAACAAATGATGAAAACTGTAAATTGATAAGAGAAATTATACATAGACAGTCACAATTTTTTGGACATGTTATGAGGAGAAATAAATTGGAGAACTTGGTGACAACTGGCAAGATTGAGGAGAAAAGAATAAGGGGAAGGCAGAGCAGTAAATACCTGGATGGCTTGGTCACAATGTGTGGTTGAGAAAAGAACACAGAGCTGATCCACGACTCTGATGATCATGTGAGATGGCGAAACATGACCACCACGTTTATCGGCGTGGCACATGATGATGATGATGAGACCAGGCACATAAAGAAGGAGAGAATTGATTCTTCAGATTTTAAAACATTTCTTACATCTGTTGCTTCCTCTTAAACTGCTGGTGTGCTGATGCTGAGGTAACGGGTCCAACTCCCACACAGGTCAGTTAGACTAAAATGTTGACTTCTTATCCTTGACTTGGGGAAGTAAATTACAAGTACCTCAGAAGTCGGAGTGGGTTCGCCTTATATTAAGGGACACTGGTAATAGGGAAAGCTAACATCCATGTGCAATAATCAGTCCATTGCACTGGAAGTAGTAGCAGGTGTATGGATTACACTTGAGTTCAAAGCGAGCAACACCAAAAAGAAATAAATAATGAAGCTTGTGATTAAACGGTTAACTGTGTGAAATAACTATTGTCCTTTGTTTTCATACATTGTCTTTGAGTGGAGTGAAGGGACACATCAGTAAACTGTTAACTGTGTGAAATAACTATTGTCCTTTGTTTTCATACATTGTCTTTGAGTGGAGTGAAGGGACACATCAGTAAACTGTTAACTGTGTGAAATAACTATTGTCCTTTGTTTTCATACATTGTCTTTGAGTGGAGTGAAGGGACACATCAGTAAACTGTTAACTGTGTGAAATAACTATTGTCCTTTGTTTTCATACCTTGTCTTTGAGTGGAGTGAAGGGACACATCAGTAAACTGTTAACTGTGTGAAATAACTATTGTCCTTTGTTTTCATACATTGTCTTTGAGTGGAGTGAAGGGACACATCAGTGTCTGTTAACTGTGTGAAATAACTGTTGTCCTTTGTTTTCATACCTTGTCTTTGAGTGGAGTGAAGGGACATATCAGTGTCTGTTAACTGTGTGAAATAACTGTTGTCCTTTGTTTTCATACCTTGTCTTTGAGTGGCGTGAAGGGACATATCAGTGTCTGTTAAGTTGAAAGTTGTCATTTGGGTAAGACTTGTAACACGTTCCAGTTGCATACTAAATATGTTTTCCTTTTTCAAAGGCATGTGCGTACAAAATTGGAGAGATAAAAATTATGGAACTGAGACGGAAGTCAGAGAAACAGTTAGGTAAGCAGCCATAACCAATTGTCATTTTGTTTAGAATAAATAAGAACAGAAATGCTGGGACATTTGATGCTTAAGCCACAAGACTTATTAGTAATCATGTGTAGAAATAATGAATTATTTTTATCTCAATCTGTCTTATTTTTGATGCAACCAACTGGGTATTTACTATGAAATATCAATTGTTGAAGAGCCCTTTAGGTCATTTAAATTTCATGATTAATAAATATACAGGCATTAATTTGCACTCAGATATCCAGCCTACAGAAATGGAGCTGGAAATCAACTGCTAGAAACCATTTGAGGAAGAGATTAGTAAAGCTGTTAAACTTCTGAAGGATGGGAAAGCTGCTGGTTCAGATGGCATCCCAACTGAGGCTGTTAAAACTAATATAAACATCTTAACTGAATTAGTGCACACATTATTTAGCAGATTCTGGAGAGACCATGAGATGCCATTAAAAATAACTAAGATATGGCCTGACATGCTTTCAGCCAAATAGATCTTTCAATGACAAAATAGTCACATTCTGCATAATAATAGATATTGTCTATCCTATCAAATGGATTAAGAAGATAACAAGCATTGCCAGAAATGGAATTAATGGACTCCTCTGATAAAGCAGCTTGTGACCTGGACTTTGTTGATGACATTGCTCTCCTGTCCCACATATAAAATTAGATGCAAAATAAACTAAATATATTGCATTGTAATGTCACAACAATTTGGTTTAAAAATTCATAGGGAAAAAGATAAAGTTAAGGAGAATAAATCAAACAAATTATAACCTGATCTTTCTTTGAGAAACCTCACTTCAAGAGGCAGAAACAGGTGGTGGAACAGATAAAGGTATCAGAATAAGAATACAGAAGGCAAGAGGAGCTTTCATAGAACTAGAAAATGTGTGGAAGTCAAAAGGAAAACCTAGCACCAAACTGAGAATATTCAACTCTAACGTTACATCATTACTACTGTATGAATCAGAAACATAAAGAACGGCTACAATGATACTCATAAACTACAAATATTTACTAATTAGTGCCTGCACAAATTAGAATGACTAAAATCATATGTGCCTTTAAAACCCGACCCTTTATATTCTCTTCAGCATGATGTGCCCTGCCCATAAACGTGGGCGGTCATGTTTTGCCATCTAATACGATCACCAGAGTCATGGATCAACTCTTTGTTTCTTGTAGGGCTTGGTCATTGGTTTTTCTGCATGTTCTTGGTATTCTTTGCATTTTTCTCAGAAAGCACATTTCCACAGCCATTAGTTGTTTTTCATGTTGTCTGCCCATTGTCCACGCTTCACATCCACACAAAGTACAAGGTCTGTTTTATTCTAGGTCATGCCATAATGAGATAAAGTGATAAGTTCCCTTCCTTACGGCATTTCCTTGCTAGACATTCCCAGGAAATGATCCGGTTCCCATTATATGAGACTAAATCAGCATCACAGCCATAACAGCAAAATAATAAATTCTGTCACTGCTGGGGATTAAACTCAGACCACTGTTAAATAAGCAAGTGCACTAACCACTATGTTGGTTCAGCTCCATTGTTTTAGTACTGCAAAGAAACTGACTAACCCAACATACATGCTAAAGAGGAATATGGAGTTTATAGTCCTTATCATCATGTAGCATGTCCTTTACAGAGCACCGTTCTCATCACACTTGCCAGAAAGATCCTTAATCTTTTGCCAGTCTCCCTGCCTGTTGCATGTTCATGCCCAAGGCATCTGCAATGTCCTGTGTCAGACTTTCTGCTGGTTGACCTCTGCCTGTTGCATGTTCATGCCCAAGGCGTCTGCAATGTCCTGTGTCAGACTTCCTGCTGGTTGACCCCTTCCTGATGCATGTTCATGCCCAAGACATCTGCAACATCCTATGTCAGACTTCCTGCTGATTCACCTCTGTCTCTTCTTCCAGTAACCAGGCCTTCCATCACTGTTCTTTCCCAACCACTGTGACCTTTAACATTGCCAATATGTTTCAATTTCTGAGACGTGAAGCATATTATGAGCCAGCTGTCTTCGATGTTCAGATCTGGTAAAATGTCAAAGGCTATTGTACTTGACTCATATTATTGATGGTATGGTCAGTTTTAGGCCCAGAGGAATGTCCATGTTGAGATCATAGTCCAGAACACACCTTCACAACTACCTAACGTACACAAATCTGTAGTGCTAGATGAGGCTAGTAGTGCAGAGTTGAAGCATAAGGCATCAAGGACATCGTTGAAGATGGTAGACTATCCTGGAAACAGAACTGCGATATAGTATGGCCAATGACCCGAGAGTGTGAGAATTATCAGGTCAACTGTCTTTGCGTCACAAGAGAAACCCTTGGTACAGTAACATGTGGTAGATTTTCTCAGTATGATGCAAGTCTTCCAAATGCCGCCCCTTACATGTTGTTTTTATGTAAAAAAGCCACCCCCTTATGAAGCCCCCTTACAGTGCTGCCTAATGCGGCTGCCTCTCTGTAACATAGAATGGCATGGCCCTGCCTTGGTACCCATTTTTTGAGGCTGAGTTGACCCCACAGGTTGACAAATAAATTCCCTCAATTCTAGGGATTGAACACTGGACCTGTGTTGCTAACCCACGCTGTTTGCAATATACTACCATGGTTCCTATATGTCTGTAGAGTTCATTGTTGAACTCTTTCTGTCTTAGTCTTTGTTACTTAACTCACTTCATAATAAGCAAAACACAATACATTGGTTTGTTATTAACCATTATCAAGTTAGTCAGCATTGAAGTAATTTTGTCACTCCACTACCCCAGTTCTCAGCAGTTATCTTCAGCCCTGTGTAAATCTGAATTTTGATGTGAATACTGAGTGATAAAGCTGTTTCTTGGCTGTCCTCTGTTCCTTTTGCCCTGCATTTTGCCCTCCAGTGAATTCAGTAGCTGACCTAAAGGTTTCTTTTGTAACCAGAACAAGACAACCAAATTGTTTATATGTTTTTAAACATTTGTCAGTTTTCCCATATGTTTTAAAGAATATATTCATTGTCTGCCCATGTCACTCTTTTCATCTTGTGATAACATCATATCTAAAAAAACTTCCAAGTTCTTTCCATTCCTTGTGGTTTCTCCATGTTTCAGAGCCATACGATGCTATGGTCCAGAAATGCATAGTAATTATTCTTTTCTACAGCTCAGCATTGATGCTTGATGTTAGAAATGTTTGTTGTCCTTGACTGTTCTTTTGGCTACTGCAATTCTTGGTCTGATTTTAAATTCACAATCAGCATTCTCTGCCTTAATTTGGTAAACTTCAGTACTTGTATTTTTTCTCAATATGAATTATTAATCTTTGGGTTTGTTTATCTTTTATCATTAGTTTTGATACCGATCTGTTTATCATCTTCATGCCAAATGCGCCATCAAGATAAAATTCAGTTGGCTTAATGATAATAAACATATGTGCCTCATTCCTTTTCTGACTGGGACTGGGCTATTAATTTGTTCCTTGGATGTGTTACTCACTATACAACTAAAGTATTTTTGTATCAGATTTCCCCAGAAAAGTCTGTGATAAAAATAAGTAATAAATGTAGGATAATTTGCTAAGAATTGCAAGGATCAAGAACATATCAGTGTTTGCTCGGTCCATTGTTTGACTTCTGATTCCGCAACTTGATATGGACAGGTTATATGTATTGACACCATGATCATTATTAAACATGTAAGTAAAAGCCATATTTGGCTTAGGATGTAGCTGTAATGGATTCGTAAGTTAAATTATGTATATGTTCCATCTCTAGGTGACAAATTTGATATTAAGGAGTTCCATCACCGAATACTCTCATGTGGAGCTGTTCCTCTGTCTGTGCTGGAGATGTTGGTGGATCAATACATAGAAGAAACTAGATGTGCAGAATAACCATCTGTTCCTCTGTCTGTGCTGGAGATGTTGGTGGATCAATACATAGAAGAAACTAGATGTGCAGAATGACCACCTGTACCTCTGTCTGTGCTGGGTATGCTGGCTGATCAGGATAAAGAGAAACCTACATGTTTAGAATTAACATCTATGACTTGCACAATGAAACATGAGATTTCTGCCTGATGCCTCAGAAAAAGGCTGGTGTGGCCTGGCAGTCTTGCAGATCTTAATTTAACTTGGTCTCAGCTAGCTCAGACTTGCTCCACTTAGTATATATAATTTCAGTTCCACTTCCATTGACATGTCATTTGTAGATGTATCTACCGTGTTAAATTAAACTGGGTTATTCTTCCTCTAGTGCCTTATCTGGAGCAGATATTGATGATCATCACTGTCTACTCTTCTCTGTCTTCTGAGGTAATGAATGAAGTTGTTGTTGCTTACGTTATTAATTGCTGCCTTGCTTTGTAATTCTTCAACATGCATCTTTCTCTGCCTTCATTTGCTCTTTGTACCTAATGATTTCCCACTGAAGCTTGATTTTTCTATTCTTCCTTTTCTGTTGATATACCCCCTACATTTCATTTGTATTTCCCATACGATTTTTATGATTCATCTATTAACACCAGCAAATGTCGTTACCTTAGCATTTGTTATGTTATATGCCCACAATATGCTAAACATTCTTCTAAAAAAACCACTTTCCGCTACGTTTAGTCTCTTTATCATTTCATTACTCATTCTTCAGCAATCACAAACATACAGAAGGACATTCCACACATACACTTTTAATAAACAGACTTTTATGCTTGTGTTAATATTTCTATTTTCATGGCAAAAGTGAGTAAAGTAAGTAAAATAAGTAAAGTAATTAAGTAAAGGACCCTTTTACGTGCCTTAAGCTGTATCAAGCATATGGTGCTAGACCAACATTTGTATCCACCAATTGGCACTTCCTGGGTGATGTGCTCAGTATCATGATGGCCGCCTTCACTTCCCAAGACATTTCCTGGTTCTCACTTTAGGCTGGGTCAACCTGGGAGCCCGGTCAGTTTTAAACCTCGGCCTGGATGCTGCTAATTCCAACCAATGACCACCAGGCACATGTCTAGCCACTGTGCTAGTATGGTTCCCAAGGAATTGTTCCGTGGCATTTCAGCTCAAAAGCCCCAATTTTCTTATTTAGTAATTGCAAAATGGTCATGACTCACATCCTTATGTTGCCACAGGCAAGATGCATGTTGTGAAAAGTTTTACTTGAATTTTTTGCCAGTGTTGTGCCATAGGTTTTTAACTGATTGAGTGCCATGGGATGATTAATTGTCTTCAGGGACTTCCCTTATCTGCCGTAGGCTTATATATCACTGAAATGATATCATTGCCTGTCATTACAACATGCCTGCTACCATTTTAACAACTCTTAAGTCATAACTGGGACACACCTCCAATTCCCATTTTCCACCATCCATTTTTGTTTGGTCCAAATCTACGTTTTGTTTGGCACTGAATCTGTTAATGACAAGGAAAATCAATAACTTAATTATAATAAGACTGTGATTCTATTAGCGTGTCTGTACAGAACGGAAGCCATCTATTGTATATACTTGGTTTATTCATGGGAGCATTGGTTTTCCTGATTGGCATTCTCTGTTTACTGCATAGTGGCTGTTTTAAATGTGCAGTTATAAAAGCCACACTTTTTAATGAAGTTTATATTTTATATTTTTGTATATTTTAGTCAAAAAGTTTACATTTATCTACTAAATGACATGATGGTCTATTATCTTATGCATAATATATATATATATATATATACTAAGCTGATGTGTTTATATGGTTAAAATCATTAATTAGTGTTATTGTTAAGACTGTTGGTTCTCTTTTGTTCAGTATGTGATATTTGAATTATCTGAAACAATTGGTCACATCAAACGCTGTTGTTGTAGTCTGGTATGGTTACTGTTGTCTTATTGAGTGATTGTTATCTGAACCGGCCAGCATGAGATAACATCAGTGGCCATGTCTTTGCTCCAGTAACTGAGACATTTGTGCAAGTCCAGAATTTGTAAACTAACCATTACAGGCTAATAGTTTTTCAAAGTTCTACTGTTTACAAATGTCTATTTGAAAGTAATATAAAGTCTGGCAAACTACTGAATGTACAACTGTTCAAAAGATCAATCTAGGTTTGATAGCAAAGTCTGCAAGGGACATGCAAGATCTTTTTTATTAAATATGTTATTGAGGTCCTTATGAACATAAAGAAGTGTAACAAGTAACCTACAATGCAAAAGATTGTTGATGTAGGACTGGTTACTCCATCCTAGAAAACCTTAGCTGTACCATAAACAAGTCTGAAGAAAAGGAAATAAAAATAACCCCAGCAACAAAGATGAAAGAAGGCTGTTTCCTAGAATTAGTATAATAGAATGCTAAGAAGTGTGCCAGAGGGTTTAGTGTGTTGTGTTTAAATTTCTGTTTCGCTGATGGCAGAGTAGCAGGATCAGCCCCTACACCGGTCAGTTGGGCTTCAACTTTTTCAGAAAGCAATGGCAAACTACTGAGTGTAAAATTGCCTGTAAAATCAATATGGTTGATTGCAATGTCCTGCATAAGATATGCAACAGTTTGGCGGGGGCACTGGTAAAGTTGATGGTGAACTGAGCTGGTATAGTCATCAGCACTGTTGGACATGGGTTTGACACCTGGACTCCTCTCTTGCCAGTGTGAGGGAAAGATTGGTCACCCATCCCACCCTGCTCTCAGGCCTACAAAATGTGGTGGTGCTATCACATTACAGAGGCAGAGACGGAAACTGCTTCGAAGCAATTTTATTAAATGCTGAGAAAGCGGTATAACGTCTGGATCAGCAAGAAAAATGTCAAGAATTGGTACCTGGAATATTAGAACTATGTGTGAACTGAGAATGACACCACAGGGGAGGGTAGGAATGAACGGAATGGTAGAAAGGATGGTAGGGGGAATGAAGCATTATAAGATGATTATTTTGAGATACGGAAGAAGATGGAACGGAGCAATGAAAAGCTTCTAAGCACAGTTATAGTGCTGATCTTAGACCATACAGAGAAAAATTCCCACACAGTGAAGGAGCAGCACTAATGCTAACATGGGAGAACGACTAATACAATTACTACTACACTACATTCAGTAATTGGTGCCTGTGCAGAATATTAGGAGTTAAAATGGTATGAGAGCACAGCTAATGTGAAGTTACAGTAGAACTAAACAAATGACGGTGAATAAAATGGTGAGGAAAAGAAGCTGTCAATGGATGGGACATATATAGAGAAAACCTTATAATTGTATAACTGAAAATCTTTTCTCTGAAACCCAAAGGCACAGGCATATGAGGAAGACCTTACACGAAAACATAGAGAAGAGAATCAAAGATAGATATGGATAAAAAGGCAAGGAGATTGAGGGATCTGCAGGAGATGGAACAGATAAGAGGGCTTGGCAGGAGTTAGTTGATTTCCTATGCTCCACTGGGGAGTGAAAAACAGTAGCAGCAAAGGGAAAGAGGAAGTAGAAATAGTAGTAGCAGCTGTAGTAGAAGTTGTGCATGAGGAGGAAGAAGAAGAAACAACACACCGATTAAACAATGTAAATTTTTCAATCTCAATGGATAAGTTTCGAACAAAATTAAAAGTGATTAGCTTTATTCCTCGTTTTATTTATTGTATAGTACGGAAAAGTGGATGACGAACAAACAACTTTTACGTAAATGGAACATTCTGAAACATTGTTACGTAGACAAATAGGTGGAATATTACTGTAGGAGAAGAAAACAAACAGATAATTACAAGTGGAATTGCAGAAAACATCACTGAATGATATTATTTTCAGAAGATTAAGTTACATCAATCATATTAAAATTACAGCTTCTTGTTAAAGGTTAAGGTTTACTGGAGCGAGAAGTGGATACATGAGGGGGGGGGGGGGGGAGAAACATAATCAACAGATAGAATGGAGACAGTTTGTAATGTGAAGATGCAGGATAAAAGGTTTGGAGACATTACATTACAGCCGATTGTCAGTGCAGAGATCCTTCTCGATGATGATAATGATGATGGTGATTTAGAAACAAGAAACTATTGTTTGGGCGTGGGTAAAATTGTGTGTGTGTTGACGGGAGGGATGTAGAAGTCGTGAGGACATTTCTGGCACTGGGAAATGTGTGGAAGCAAGAAAAAAAAAAATCGAAAACCAGCTCAAAACAGAATATTCTACTCTAACGTCTAACTCGGCTTCGTGGCTTAGAGGTTATGACTTTTCTCCGTAATCTCGTATACTCTTGTCGGTAACGTGATGACGGTGAGAATCAGCAGTGGTTTGAATCGCATCGGTAACTTACGGGGTATGTGAGCCGGCCGCTCAGAAAGCAATGGCAAACTACTGAGCGTAATCTTGCCAAGAAATCAACATACAGCTGAAAGGTGCTGGTGTTGACAGCGATGTCCTGTAAAGGATATGCAAAAAAAAACAAAAACGTCTAACTGTGGGTCAGTACCGCTGTCTGGATCAGAAACATCGGAGATCGGCTAAAGGCCAGCCGTTGATAGTAGGCTACTCACATTATTAACTAGTTTAATTTAGTTTAGTCGACGGATCAACATCACGGCACACTGGTGTAACCCATAAGTGCTCAATTCTACTCCTAACTCAAGCCTGAGTCCGCAGAATCTCATCTCAGCGCACGAACTCCACAACACCGGTGAGGATCCTGAAATAATTTGGGTAGAGTTTTAACTCGAAATTTTGCCCGGGCAGCGTCATTAGGCAACTCTTTTTCGATTTCCAACTGCCAGATTGGATTTTTTAACTGGTGCCTGCCCACAGTGGCAGGATTACAAAGGTACGACAGAATCAATAATGGGGGGGGGGGGGGGGTGAAGTGCAATGAATTCCAGCGAGTCAGCGGTGAGAGTATGATGCTGGCGATGGGTGGAGCACGCATTGAGAAGTCCTGATGTTGGTACAACTGGAGAGTTATGCCACTGGGCTCCGTGGGGCGAACGAAATAGAGAGAGAGAGACATAGAGATATTAACACAGTGACGGGGAATTAGTTGAGAAACGTTAGTTGTATCGATTATTTGGTTGTTCCGGGATTTGAATTTTAAATATTTAAATATTGAGCACAACCCACTGTCAGAATCTCTAATGTCTCCAACCGAGATGCAGTAACATCGTTACGCCCGCCAGGCGAATAGTTGCCAACCGGGATGCAATAACATCGTTACGCCCGCCAGGCGAGTACCAGTTACCTGCCCGCAGGTTGCTGGCTGACGTGATAGTCAGCGGTCAGGCAAGGACAAAGCAAGACGCACGCAGTCCTCGTGAAGCCAATCCACAGGGCAAGCGCTGTGCGGGGAAACCGGCAGACGGCTTGGGAACTCGGACATGACAAGACGTGTGGGTTGAGAAAGGCTTCGTGTAGTTCTGTGCCCGAAAGTCGAGTGCTTGTATATCTTGTGAGATAGACTGTGAAGCTGTGGGTTTTGTCTGTAAGTGTACTGATGTTTTGTATATGTATAGTAATGATCATCACATGCCAAACTAGATCGTATTGCATGTGAATTGTAAATAAATCCATTGAACTTAGTGTCATTGTGTGTCAAGTCCAATCCTTGTGTACTTGTACTTGTCTCACATATGTTAGGTCCAACGAGCCAGGTTTAAGATCCTGACATGTGTGAACGTGGAAGGCTCGTCCTCTTAGATTGTTTGAACGTGCAGAGCTCATCCTCTTAGATTGTTTGAACTTGTAAACGTGTAAAACATCGGTGATTGTGTAACTGGTCGCCATTTTGAACTTGTCGCCATTTTGACCTTGTCGCCATCTTGTAAACATGATGTCTATGTCCTTACTGAATGTCATCGTGATGTAAGTGATGTACCATCATAGTTGTAGATTGTTGAAATATATATAGATTGTATTTGTGAAGTTAGTTGTGGAAAGCAGAAAGTTTGGGGAAAGAAAGTGACTTGTGATTTGAAAAAAAAAAAAAAAATTGTTGACCGACGACATTACGACCTACAATTACACTCAACGCCATACAAACCTAATCAAAACTTAGTGACAAGCAAACACATCACATACAGGGAGATTCTAACTTATTTCCTCCCAAAAGAAAGCAGGTTTTCTTTGCCATCTGAAACCGTTGCCCGTAGAGGTCATTTGTCCTTGAAGTATCGACCCTACAGTTCCTAGCCCTGTTTTGAACCGTTCTCCACCGCATCCAGTACACTTGAGTATATTTTTTGTATATACTTTCGGATGCAAATTTGGGCATAAATTGTAAGTTCAACAAGATTGTAAATTTGTTACGTTACTAACGCCTTGTAACAAACTGTGTGTCTGATTACTCATTTTCATAGAAACATTCCATCATGTCTTCGTTAAATGACTTCATCGAGATGGGTTTAAAGCTAAAGTTAACTGGCGACGAGTTAACAAAGTGGAGTGAAACAAAATATTCTGAATACCACGAACGCGAGGAAAGAGCGGCTGAAAGAGCATTAAAGCAGGCAGAGGCAGAAACAGCATTAAAACAGGCAGAGTTAAATACCGAATTGAGGAAGGCAGAGATCTCAGCTCAAAGTAAACGAGAGGAGCTTGAATTACAACTCAAAATTAAACAGCTTGAAATCGATACTGTCATAGACAAAGAGTCTAAGAAATCTGAAAGACTAGAAAAAGAAAACCAGTACAAAAAGTATCAAGGTATTGTGAGAAATTATACCTCAGGTGACTGCATTGCAGCGTTCACCCAGAATTTTGAAACCTTAATGGACCACTATCATGTCCCACTTTCTGAATGGAACATTATTTATATGAGGAGTTTGTCAGGGGAACCTCTGAAAGTCATAGAGACTATCCCCAAAGACCTCAGAAAAGATTACCACTATCTAAAGTTAAAAATTATGGCACATTTTATGCTAGATGAGGCAGATTACAGAGAACAGTTCAGCAAATTGAGTCCAAAACCTACTCAAACATTCTCTGATTATGTCTCCGTAGTCCGAGACGTATTTACAAAATGGCTTTCAGCAGCCAAAGTAAATAAAGACTTTCATAAGTTAGACCTCATCATCAGGGATAAAATCATCACATCCCTTCCATCATCATTTTCAAAATTTTTGCTAGAGAAAGAATGTACGAGTGTAGAACAGATTGGAAATGGATTGGAGAATTTGGTGACAACTGGTAAGATCGAGGGGAACAGACCAAGGGGAAGACCTTGAAGCAAGTACCTGGATGGCTTGGCCTTGTGGCATGGTCGAGACAGAAACACCGAGCTGATCCACGACTCTGGTGATCGAGTGAGATGCAGAACATGACCGCCCACGCTTACCGGCAGGGCACATGATGGATGGATGGAGAACAGATTGAGAGACGTGGTTCGGCTTACTATTCAGCCAATAAACATTGTTTTGCTAGTGAGGCTACTGATACAAACTTCGTAGCAGCTGCTAACTATGAAAAAACCTAGATCAGAACCCTACAATAGGCAAAGAACATATAAGCCTAATTCTGAAAAATACAATGTTTGTAGATTTTGTAACATTTCACACCACCAAGGTGAAATGTGTGACAAGAATCCGGCATATCTTACATACTTACAGAACTTCATAAATAGTCAGGATAAGGAACGTAAAACATTTAAAAAGGCACGAAAATGCTTCCTCTGTAAAGCATACGGCCACTGGTGTCACGCGTGTAAAGGAAGGCAAATGACCAAGAAAGCAAATGCCGCCTTATTTGACAGTTCATCATCAGATGAAGAACATTCAGAAAATCACCCTGTGAACTCAGCACAGGCTTTTGACATGTTTAATTCACATAAATGTACTATTTGTAATACCTTTTATGAAGATGGCATTCTAACATGCGGCCACTCCATTCCAATTGCCAATGAGGAAGCTAATTTAGCAATAGATTCTAAAGGCAGAATAAACATCCACCAGGGATATGTGAATGGCAAGCCTGCTACAGTCCTTCGTGACACCGGAAGTTCTCTTATAGGATTAAAGAGAAAGTTCATAATGCCTACAGACTATACAGGCAGGCACGTAACATGCAGAACATTCTCTGGAAATATCGAAAAGTACCCATTAGCATGGGCATATATTCAGACATCATTCCTCACTGGGAAAGTAAAATGCACTGCATTAACTAACCCTGTGTGTGATATTATCATTGGGAACTTACCAGAGGTGAATGATATGCCTCATGATATTACATCTGTTTGCATTGATGATAACATAACATCATCACCATCACATGTCATCATTGAAAGTATGGTATCACCAAATGAATGTATGGTAGCTAATGGAGCACTAACATCTCATGAAATTATTGACCAAAACGTTTCATCACCATCTGATATCATTGAATGTTTGAACGCAGTAACCAGATCTACTGCCAGAGTACAAGATGAAATTAATCAAACTGAGGTTATAGAAATGCTTAGCCCAGTGATACTGCCTCCTAAAACCATAAAGGAGAATTTTGTAACAGCCCAAAAGGCTGATCCTTCATTATCTAAATATTTTAATCTGATCGGCCAAAAGCCAAAGGTAACTAAAAATGCAAGATGGCATTTTGCTCTGAAAAATTGCATCCTCACCAGGTACTATACCAGAGGTAACAGCACCACAGAGCAAACTGTTTTGCCAATTGAATACCGTAAGCAAGCCTTACATCTTGCCCATGATATAACTCTTGCAAGGCATATGGCATATTCCAAGACCAGATCAAAATTACTAACACAGTTTTATTGGCCAAGATTCTGCAATGACATTAAGCAATATTGTAGAAGTTGTGATATCTGCCAAAAACTAGTAAAGAAAGGTAAACACCCCCAGGCCAAATTACAAATTACCGACTTGGCCAGTCGACCTTTTGAGAAAATATCTGTCGACATAGTGGGCCCTCTGAATCAAGTAACATCCAGAGGGAATAGATTCATCATTACCAACATTGATTTATGTAGCCGCTGGCCTGAAGCGATTCCTGTAAAGAACATAACTGCCAATGATATTATGGAAGTTTTCTTCCATATATTCTCACGAATAGGGTTTCCAGACACTATCCTATCAGATCGGGGAAGCCAATTCATTGTATCATCTACTCAAGCTTTCACCAAAATGTTTCAAACAATGTTTCAATTCACCATACCATCCTCACTCAACGGGAATCATAGAAAAGTTTAATGGGGATTTGAAGCATATGCTTGCTAAAGTCACGCAAGAATATCCCCAAAACTGGGATGTATATTTGCCTGCTATACTTTTTGCGTATCGCGAAGTCCCACATTCTAGTACTGGGTTCTCTCCTTTCAAACTTATCTATGGTGCCAAACCACGTGGCCCATTGAGTATCTACCATTCAATGTTAACTGAAGCCACCCCTTTACTTAAACCCATATCATCATACGTATATGTAACATCATTGCGTGAAAGAATCATCAAATCTTGTACTATTGCAAAAGAAGCACTAAAACTATCTGGTGCTACATATAGACAATATGCAGACAAAGGTAACAGGACAATAACGTTGACACCTGGACAGGACGTACTTCTTCTCTTACCTAGTGACCGACACTTATTGACTGACTCTTGGCAAGGACCATTTAAAGTAATAAGACAGATTTCAACGGTAGACTTTGAGATTCAAATAAAAGACAAACATAAAATATTCCACATCAATATGCTAAGACCATACTACAACAGAGACAACGAACAAGACGATACAACAGCTTCTACAGTTATAATAGACCATGAAGATGACGAAGATAGTGACGAAATTCCAACACCTGCATTAGACACGACAAACTGCTTGAAGGAAATCAAAATAAACCCAAATTTGACTCAAGCAGAAACAGACAGTTGCAAACATCTCATACAACAGTACAACACCATCTTCTCCAACAACCCGGGACAAACAGAATTAGTACAACATCACATCACGCTCACTTCAAACACACCAATAAAATGCAGACCTTACACCATTCCATTACATTACAAAGAAAACTTACATCAAGAGATCATTAGCTTAGAAAAAAAACAACATCATTAGACGATCCCAATCACATTTTTCGTCTCCAATGGTCATGGTACGCAAAAAGGACAACACGATAAGACTCTGTGTAGATTATCGAAAATTAAATAAAATAACACTTTTAGATCTGGAACCAATGACCAACTGCGAAGATCTACTGACAGAACTGACAGACTCTAGGTACTTTACGAAGTTAGATATGACTAAAGGTTATTGGCAGATAACGGTACACGAGCAGAGCAGACATCTAACAGCCTTTGCCACACCTTGGGGACTGTACGAATGGTGCAAATTGCCATTTGGGCTAGTCAATGCCCCAGCGACATTCGTACGCATGACACGACTCTTACTTGTTGACATAACAAACATCTGTTACATGGACGACATTTGTGTTCACACAAAGACGATGACAGACCACATAAAGACATTACAGCAGACATTTGAACGGATTAGACAGCACGGACTGACTGTGAAGCCTACAAAAGTTGACATAGCCTATCAAGAAATCTCCTTTTTAGGGTATAAAATATCTAATGGCTTTGTCACGACAGACGATAACATCGTGTCTAAAATACTGAAACTCTCACTTCCGGCTACCAAGAAACAAGTCAGAAGTGTGTTAGGACTATTAAATTATTATAGGCAGTTCATACCAGATTTTGCTGAACTGACAGAAAAATTTACTAACCTACTAACGAAAAACCAGCCTGAAAAGATTGTAAACAATGAATGCCTAAAATTTGCATTCCAGAAAGTGTTATCGTATTTTTCTGAGAATAATTTAAAGAATCCCATCCTCAAATTGCCAAATTTACATATTCCTTTCAGATTACGCACAGACGCGAGCTCCGTGGCGATTGGGGCAGTTCTCTTACAGGAACATGACAACATTCTACACCCTGTATACTACGTCTCTAGAAAATTGAAACCAAGAGAACGCGCTTGGTCGACACCACAATTAGAAGCCCTTGCTCTAGTGGTGGGTATAACTAAATTGTCCAGATTCCTCCTGGGACGGCATTTTATTGTAGAGTCCGACAATAGTCCATTAAAATTTATTACTTCAGGGGTGCCAACAAACCAGATGATAGCGCGATGGTCACTTTTGCTGCAAGATTACAGCTTTGAAGTGCGACATATCGCTGGCAGAACCAACACGATTGCTGATCTTTTGTCCCGTTGTCCGAACGACCCAGTAAGCACTAATGTCTGAGTGCAGTGTGTTAAAAAACACTCAGACCATCACAGCCATCAGTGAAGTTTTTTTTCAGGAAAGCTGTGTACATCTAATATACGATGTGATAGGGTTCATTCCCACTGCAAATATTTTTTCTCATTTTATTATTAGTGTAGTAATCGTCTTGAATAATTGCAAAGTGTGTGTTAGAAAGCGAACAATATTAATTGTATATATTATGAAACAAGAACAGTGCCATATGCGCTCATAACTTACCTCAAGCGAACTATTCAAGTTATCAGTGGTATCTGCGATTGGAACATATCCAGTGATATTTTAATCCGTGAACGAAAGAGTGAACTGAACTGTGACAATTACACCACTGCAGTCAATCGCAATCCAGAAGTTTTCCAGCGAAACAACGAACACATTAACTATCAGAACAATTTCACATTCCGAATTGCTACACCAGAGCGGAACAAGTGTGTGATAGAATTTTTAACGACATCAGCTGTTCGTGTGTACTTCCGGAGAATTGGAAATTTAGACCAAAAGTAGCTGACGATAAACAAAAACCTTAAAAATTTATGACGCTTCTAAAATAATTATGAAACACCAATTTCGAATACACGAATTGTGTATTAGTATTTTTCGACTAGTGTAATCTTAGAATCATATCTTGAGTAACTTATTCACACTATCGTCATTTTTTCGCTAGTATGGAAAAGCATCAAGCTATGACGCTGAGAAATAGAATAATAATTGTAATAGATTAGATTTGAGATCTTTTGAAATTATGTCCCTTTCATTTAATTGTTGTTACAGTATTACACTAAGGGCGGTAAATTGAAATGTATTCGAATATGTGTTGTATAAAAATAGCCATTGTGTTGCCAGATTGTCAGCTCTCTAAGAGGTCATCAGCTGGGTATGGTATAGGGTTACCGACGTTGTAGACCAACGGAAGAGCTCCCGGCCAAATGAGGTCGGAGCTCGAGCGTTGAATGCGGCTTATAAAAAGACGTATTACAGTCTTACCTGATGTTGTTTTTGTTGCAAAAAGCATATTATTTCGTTTTTTTAAGAGGTTGCGAGGTAGTTGCATTGGATGCTGGTGCTACCGATCTGACTGGGTCAATATTGCAACTCAGGTGATCATCCATCGAGAGGATGAAACTTGGAAAGTGGTAAAGATCGAACACCACATGACTTAACATACAACTTGCATTTCGTATATATTTCTATGCCAATGTACATGACAACAGAAAGGTCGATTCTGACATGGTTAAAAGATTAACCCTTTATCTATATAGAGTATGCATGAAATATAAACATCTTTCATGAATAAGCCCGGGGGAGCGTGTCAGAATCTCTAATGTCTCCAACCGAGATGCAGTAACATTGTTACGCCCGCCAGGCGAATAGTTGCCAAACGGGATGCAGTAACATCGTTACGCCCGCCAGGCGAGTACCAGTTATCTGCCCGCAGGTTGCTGGCTGACGTGATAGTCAGCGGTCAGGCAAGGACAAAGCAAGACGCACGCAGTCCTCGTGAAGCCAATCCACAGGGCAAGCGCTGTGCGGGGAAACCGGCAGACGGCTTGGGAACTCGGACATGACAAGACGTGTGGGTTGAGAAAGGCTTCGTGTAGTTCTGTGCCCGAAAGTCGAGTGCTTGTATATCTTGTGAGATAGACTGTGAAGCTGTGGGTTTTGTCTGTAAGTGTACTGATGTTTTGTATATGTATAGTAATGATCATCACATGCCAAACTAGATCGTATTGCATGTGAATTGTAAATAAATCCATTGAACTTAGTGTCATTGTGTGTCAAGTCCAATCCTTGTGTACTTGTACTTGTCTCACATATGTTAGGTCCAACGAGCCAGGTTTAAGATCCTGACACCCACTACTGGCAACGCTGATCGTATTCTGGTATGAACCTAAGGCCTATCCACGTCCATATTGACGTGGATAGGCCTTAGGTTCATACCAGAATACGATCAGCGTTGCCAGTAGTGGATTGTGCTCAATATTTAAATAGTTAGTTGTATCTCCATTACCTCAACCCTAGAATTTATTGGCTGTCGTGAATTTCTAGACATTTACGGACGACCAAGGCGAAAATACACGCAGAACCATCAGCTTCCAAATCGCCTGACTTCGAGCCTAGTATGGCGAGATTGTGACATTAACTACCCCTAGGCCACATCCGCCGACATGATCATTAGAGATAGAGTTTACTAGCTTGTGGAGGGGATGGGCGGGCTGCAGGAGATAGCGAAAGATGTGGTGGTTTGGCGTGAGTTGGCTGAGGGCCTTTTGCTCAGTTAAGGGATCACGGGAAGAAGCAGAAGACCATCATCATCTTTCACTTTTGCCGTCAAGCGCCGTGGGGAGGAAATAGTTGACGTTTCAGCACCTGATGGGTGGCACTTGATAGTGTTATTCCGTGCCATTGTGCGATGTCTGTGATGTCATCGATCCATTTTCTCCTCGGGCGTCCTCTTGCTCTCGTATCTCTCAGATCTTCATTGATGTAGCGCCAGTGCTGGCAGTTGACGGTGTTGCATTCTAGCGAGGTGGCCGAGCCATTTGATCTTCTGCTTTTCAATATATGTGGCACAAGGTGTTGATCCCAATGTCTATCTGATAATAGCATTTCAACCTCGGTTTCGGATAATTAAGTTGGAAGCTCTCCTCAATCCTCAATCATCTCATCTCAAACATTTACTCATACATACATTATATATATATATATATATATATATATATATATATATATATATATATATATATATATATATATATATATATATATATATATATAGCACAGTGTACCTGTGCTCACTGGCACAGGAATGGAGCATAATGGGGACAACCCGTTGCCGTGAAGTTGGAACCTCGACTAACTAACTAACTAACTAACACATATGTATATCTTGCTCTCTGTCTGTCTGTCTGTCTGTCTGTCTGTCTGTCTGTCTGTCTGTCTGTCTGTCTGTCTGTCTGTCTGTCTGTCTCTCTCTCTCTCTCTCTCTCTCTCTCCTCTCTCTCTGTTGTGTGTTATTGAGTGGGTGCATAATTGTGAGCGTTTATGTAAATAATGTAAGTATGTATGCAGGATTGTATGTATGTATGCAGGATTGTATGTATGTATGCAGGATTGTATGTATGTATGCATGATTGTATGTATGTATGCAGGATTGTATGTATGTATGCAGGATTGTATGTATGTATGCAGGATTGCATGTATGTATGCAGGATTGTATGTATGTATGCAGGATTGTATGTATGTATGCAGGATTGTATGTATGTATGCAGGATTGTATGTATGTATGCAGAATTTTATGTATGTATGCAGGATTGTATGTATGTGTGCAGGATTGTATGTATGTATGCAGGATTGTATGTATGTATGCAGGATTGTATGTATGCATGCAGGATTGTATGTATGTATGTATGCAGGTTTGTATGTATGTATGCAGGATTGTATGTATCTATGTAGGATTGTATGTATGTATGTAGGATTGTATGTATGTATGTATGTATGTATGCAGGATTGTATGTATGTATGTATGTATGTATGTATGTATGTATGTATGTATGTATGTAGGATTGTATGTATGTATGTATGTAGGATTGTATGTATGTATGTATTCAGGATTGTATGTATGTATGCAGGATTTATGTATGTATGCAGGATTGTATGTATGTATGCAGGATTGTATGTATGTATGCAGGAATGTATGTATGCATGCAGGATTGTATGTATGTATGTATGCAGGATTGTATGTATGTATGCTGGATTGTATGTATGTATGCAGGATAGTAGTGTAGAAGTAGGAAGACGCCCGTTTTGTGGAGGTGGAGGTAGAGTCTTATAGATACCTCCACAAAGGGTGATAACTCCTTGGTGTTTTAAGTAGGCGTGGTCAGAGTAGGTGTTTCGAAGTGACTCATCGGAGTGGGTGTGGTCTAGTGGTCAGAGGGGGTATGGTAGTCAAGTGACTCCTTAAATTGTAGGTGCGTGTAGTGTACAACATAAAAAAATACAACATAAAACATTCAAAATAACAAACAAACGAGTCAAGTAAGGTATATAATAATTTTAATAAACCATGTGTAGACAAAAGTTATAATTTTTTTTTTCTTGTCGGGGAAGTGTGGGAAAATCTGGAAGGTAGAACCGGGAAGTTATAAATTTTTTTTTCTTGGGTCGGCGAAGTGTGGGAAAATTTCGGGCTACTGTGACGGCGGTCGGTTCATAACAGAAGGGCGGGTGTATGAGGGGTGGAAAGAAAGTAATTAAGTAACGGGTTGTAAAAAAGTTGGTGAGTGGTGTGTTTACATATTTTGAGGTGTTAGCACATTGGCAGTGTACATTAGTAGGAATAGAAGGAATAGTTGCGGTGGGGATAGTAGTAATAGTGGGTATGGGTTAGTGAAATTAGCTGATAAAGGGTGGTTATTAGCAGTATGTAGATGGTCGTATTGACTTATTCACTATCATCACAGAGTTACAAATGAAACCTTAAAAAATAAAGTAGTCGGTTGTAATGGATATGGTATTGTGTCATTCAGTGTTAAGGGGTGGGTAGCAGGTAATAGTGGTCAAGATGTGGTCAAGTAGTGGTCATGTAGTGGTCAAGTGAGGAAATTTTAGCGGAAAGTAGGTGTAGTGACGTGGTGATGTTCAAGAGGTGGTAAATTAGTGGTCAAGTAGTGGTCAAGCAGTGGTTAAGTGAGGAAATTTTAGGGAAAAGTAGGTGTAGTGACATGGTGATGTTCAAGAGGTGGTAAATTAGTGGTCAAGTAGTGATCAAGCAGTGGTCAAGTGACCTCATAAATTTTAGGGAAAAGTGGTTGTAATGATATGGTGATGATCAAAGGGTGGTAATGCAGTGGTCAAGCAAGGAAATTTTAGGAAAAAGTAGTTGTAATGATATGGTGATGATCAAAGGGTGGTAAATTAATGGTCAAGTAGTGATCAAGCAGTGGTCAAGCTGTCAATTGAAGAAATTTTAGCGGAAAGTAGGTGTAGTGACATGGTGATTTTCAAGAGGTGGTAAATTAATGGTCAAGTAGTGGTCAAACAGTGGTCAAGCAGTGGTCAAGTGGTCGAGTGACCTCATAAATTTTAGAGAAAAGTAGGTGTAGTGACAGGGTGATGATCAAAGGGTGGTAATGCAGTGGTCAAACAGTGGTCAAGTGAGGAAATTTTACCGAATAGTAGGTGTAGTGACATGGTGATGATCAGGAGATGGTAAATTAGTGGTCAAGTAATGGTCAAGTAGTGGTCAAGTGGTCGAGTGACCACTTAAATTGTATAGGATGATGTGCGTAAGATTATGGTAGTGTTAAAATGATCGATAACATGGTCAAGCAGTGGTAAAGTGGTTGAGTGATCACTTAAATTGTAGGGGAAAGTACGTGTAGTGCAATGGTGATGGGTAAAGTGAAGAGGAAGTAGTAGTAGTGATAATAGTAGTAGCAATATTAGTTGTAGCGACAAAAATATTAGCTGGCGCCTTGGTAGAGATACAAGTCTCATATTCGGGGTGTGTAAAAGTCACACAAACACAAAGACAGACACGCAAAAACACATACACAGACATCACGAGTGCACATTCACACACACACACACACACACACACACACAAAGAAAGACAGATACATAAACACAAAGAAACAAACACACACACACCAATCTCCTACCATTACTACAGTCACCACAACATCAAAAAGACACAAACGCAAACATACAGACACAGGTACACACGTACAGACACTTCTACATAGAGACAAATATAGACATCACAAGTACAGACACAGTAACACAAAGACAGACACATACACATGTACAGACACAGGTACACACATACAAACACACCCAAGTACAGACACAACCACACACCCATAAACAAACAAACAAAACACCCACGTACAGACAAGTACACATACACTTCTACATACAGACAAATACAGACATCACAAGTACAGACCCAGGTACAACGTACAGACACTTCTACATAGAGAAAAATACAGACATCACAAGTACAGACGCAGGAACACAAAGACAGACACATGTACAGACACAGGTACACACGTACAAACACACCCACGTACAGACAAGTACACATACACTTCTACATACAGACAAATACAGACATCACAAGTACAGACCCAGGTACACACGTACAGACACTTCTACATAGAGACAAATACAGACATCACAAGTACAGACACAGGAACACAAAGACAGACACGTGCACATGTACACACACTGGTACACACGTACAAATACACCCAAGTACAGACACAACCACACACCCATAAACAAACAAACACACCAACGTACAGACAAGTACACATACACTTCTACATACAGACACATACAGACATCACAAGTACAGACACAGGTACACACATACAAACACTTGTAAATACACACGTACATTCAGGAACGCATACACTTCTACATACAGACAAGAGCAGACATCACAAGTACAGACACAGGTACACACATACAAACACTTGTACATACAGACACCCAAGTACAGACACATAAACACTTCTACACATAGACAAATACAGCCATCACAAGTACAGAGACATCACGCTTACAAACACTTGTACATACAGACATCACAAGTACAGACACAACCACACACCCATAAACAAACACACAAACACACCCACAAACAGGGACGCAAACACTTCTACACACAGACAAATACAGACATCACAGGTACACACGTACAATGAAAGACAGACACATACACACGTACAGACAGGAACGCATACATTTCTACATACAGACAATTACAGACATCACAACTGCAGACACATACACACGTACAAACACAAAGACAACCTCACACACGTACAATTAACCAACCACACCCAAGTACAGACACAGGTACACACGTACAAACACAAAGACAACCCCACACACAGACACATAAACACAAAGACACACAAACACACACACACAAGTACAGACATACACACACTCACTCATACACACTTGATACACACAAAGACAAAGACAACCAAGTACAGACACCTCGCACCATTACTACTGTCATCACAACTATACACAACCACACACACACACACACCCCCAAGGACAGACACACACAAGTACAAAGACCTCACTAAAAGCAAAGAAACACTTGTAGATACAGACATACACAAGTACACACATATAAGTACAGACACACACAAAGACAAAGACAATCAACTACACACATCTCCTACCATTACTACTGTCACCACAACATCAACCATACATAGACACATAAATACAAAGAAGCAAACACGTACAGACAAGTACACACCTATCTCCTACCATTACCACTGTCACCACAACATCAACTAAACACAAGTACACACATACACACAAATACAAAGACAACCAACCACACACACACGTACAAACACGAACACTGGCAAATACACATACACACAGACAAGACACAAACACACTCACACAAAGAAGCAAACACACCAATCTTCTACCATTATTACTGTCTCCACAGCTATACACAAGTACACACATACAGACATGGACAGTAACACACACACACACACACACATATCCTCTTCTTGGCCCACAAGAATATCACAAAATACACAAACCACATACCCTGTTTTGTTAACGAACGTGGATGTCCGAGACAACCCCTAAATCATCAGCGCCATATGCAAACGTCATTAAGTAGGCGGTCGGTAGCATGAGTCATCGGTCACATCAAGGCGGGCGGTTGCGTGAGAACAGCCTTTCATTGTCTACAAAACCGCCACGTCAGCTCTGTAGTGTTGTGTGGACAACACAACCAGTGTATAAAATAGACGGCATCGCCTGTGAGCTCTGACGTTACAGCAGATATTGTTCACATGATGACTTGGCTAGCCTTCGCCGCAGAGTTATTTGTGAAACACTCGGGTGTGAGAGTACTCGCTTAGCATTGTTCGTGTAGTGACATCTCACCATCTGATTGTTGATAAAACACTGAAACATATTGTTGTGTATAAAGATTCAATCCTCGCCTTGCTTACACCAGAACTTCTTTCGCTTGTAAGAAACCGAAAGTGTTTTGTAAAACTTGACAGTTGTGTGACTTATTCATATACCACCAATATTAGCAGCCCGTTTATCAATATGGCCACCAAATCTGTGGCTAGTGCATGTTAATAGATGTATAATATTAAACACGAACACAACAAACGGCCCCGACCCAACCTTAGGCAGTGCATGTAACATGACATATCACGTGTCCACTGTCATAACTAGCGACGTTATCACGTAACAAATTAGAAATCTACACTTTCATTGCCCCTCTATGTGTCCATACGTGTCTTTACATCTTTCTCCAGAAACCAATTTCCAACACAAATATATGTTTTTTCAGTGTCCCTGCTCAATACCACACTTGACAACCAGACAAAATTACACCTTCTATGTACCACTTCAACTGTCAAATAAGAACATAGGTTGTACAAAGTATTAAGATTATTGGTCAAACTTATAAATGGCTCGTCCAAATTTATAAAAAAATATGACAATTTGTTAGCCATAGGGTGAAAATATTGCTCAAACTAAGAAATATATTGACCGAAGTAATGCATTAGGCAAAACGATGGACAAACTTATAAATATATCGACCGTTATAAGAAAATGTGTTACCAAAATTACGAAAAATATTGGCCGAGTTATGAAATATCTCGACCAAACTTGCAAAAAGTAGGAAAACAGGTCAACCAAAGTAGGAAAATTGGTTACCCAAAGATGAAATAGTAGTGGCCCAGTAAAGAAATATCGCATCCAAATTTTATAATATGTATGAAAATGGGTTAGCCGGCGGTGAAAACTATTGACCAAGTAAAGAAATTTCTTGTCCAAACTCATAAAAAGTTGAAAATTTGTTAACTAAATGTGAAAATTATCGGTCAAACTTATAAATATCTCCACCAAACTTATAAAAAGTAGGAAATGTGTTAGCCAAACGTGAAAATTTTTGACCAAGTAAAGAAATATCTCATCCAAACTTATAAAATGTCGACTAATATAAGAAAATATGGTACCCAAAAGTAGGAAAAATAGTGCCCGAGTTACGAAATATCTCAACCAAACTTACAAAACTTAGAAAAATATGTCGACCTAAGTAGAAAAATGTGCTACCCAACGAGGAAAAATAGTGGCCATGTAAAGAAATAGCGCATCTAACTTATAAAATGTAGGAAAATTTGTTAACCAAATTGACACAACTGCTGAGATGGAGTTCCTGAGACGAATGATTTTGAATTCCTTGCACTACTAGACTAAGTAACGATGATCGCATAAGAATAACCCAATGAAAATAGAGCATTATATACATCACACACAACAAACTCTTTCTTACCAGACATAGATACAAACCAGAAGGCTCGAAAAGGTTTGTCAGCAATGAGAGTCATGGCGACTGCCAATATCGAGCAAAGACTGCTAATACTTCTGTTCCAAGGACTTGTGCTTTCTCGCATCGAGTATGCCCTGGCCATCCTCACTGTCAGCCCTACACAGATTGGAAGACTTGAAAAGGTACAAAACGAAGCCATGCGCATCATTTTGGGCTGCACGAGAGACACCAGCTGTGTAGCAATGAGATACCTCCTTGACTTCCCGACAATGGAACACAGGATCAATATCTGGAGAGCTCGTGCATACTTAAAAATAAGGGCAGATGAGCAGCACCCTCTGCATGACGCTATATTCAGAGAAAAGGGTGACAGGCTAAAGAGGGGCAAATCATGAATGGGTCGGGCGGAAGATGTCGTCAGACAGGTCTGCAGTCTTACCAGTATCAACCCCGGCAAGGAATGGGTGCCGGTGCCTCCAGCTTTTAAGTGCACTTTCTCCTGCATTATCACACTCGACAGACGGTGCAGAGAGCAGAACCCTGCCGCTGTCAATGCAGAGGTTAACGCGCTCATCTATGAACACTCAGATAGTCCCGAAGTGCTCATCTATACAGATGGATCTGTGGTAAAGCAGCAGAGAAGTGCGTGGGCATTTACAGCCCGTTCAGCGGGCCGAACCGTTCAAGAATCCAGTGGTGCCCACTCTATGACCACGAGCAGCATGACGATGGAGGTGATGGCAGTTACACAGGCTTTCATATGGCTGGAATCACAGCATTATACCAACGTGTGTGTACTAAGTGATTCAATGAGCATGATTCAGAAGGTCGAAGCTGGATCTGTATGTAGACAGTGGACTGAACCGCTGCGGAAGTCTGTTGTCCGTAAAGTCACCTTCATCTTCGTCCCGGGACATGCGGGAGTCGAGGGAAATGAACGAGCTGACAAACTGGCTGGTTCTGCACCCCCTGTAGATGGCCAGCCCATGGATCGTGCCGATGTTATTAACGTCCTTAAGGACATGGCGAGAACAGAGGACTTTGACGTCAGTGAATCCACATCGTTGTCAAGGATGAGAGACTTGGGAGTAAGGATTAACACGGCCAGACAGGAGAGGTACATCGGGAAAACCAGGGGCCTCGTCAACCAACACAGAACTGGCACTATTAGCCACCGGACGCTGATGAATATGCTGGGGGGAGGATCTGAGCACCTATGGACATGTCCGGAGTGCACCGAAGATACCCCAACTGATAACTGATAACTGATAACAGATACAAACCAGTGTTAGTAATGGAAAAAAGTTAAATTTGTGTGATTACATTTTAATTAAAATTTAAAAATTATAAATCACAAATTTATTGCGCGCTTCACTTAATATACAAATATAGGCTACGTATAGGTATAAGTTAGGTATAGGACATATATCGAGCTTACATCTTGCGCAATAAATTTGCGATTTATAATTTAAAAATTTTAATTACCACCCTTTGATCATCACCATATCATTACAACTACTTTTTCCTAAAATTTCCTCACTTTACCACTGCTTGACCACTGCATTACCACCCTTTGATCATCACCATATCATTACAACCACTTTTCCCTAAAATTTATGAGGTCACTTAACCACTGCTTGATCACTACTTGACCACTAATTTTTTATCACCTCTTGAACATCACCATGTCACTACACCTACTTTTCCCTAAAATTTCCTCACTTGACCACTGCTTGACCTCTACTTGACCACTAATTTACCACCTCTTGAACATCACCACGTAACTACATCTACTTTCCGCTAAAATTTCCTCACTTGACCACTACATTATCACTACTTGATCACCTCTTGACCACTATTACCTGCTACCCACCCCTTAACACTGAATGGCACAATACCATATCCATTACAACCGACTACTTTATTTTTTAAGGTTTCATTTGTAACTCTGTGATGAAAGTGAATAAGTCATTACGACCCTCTACATACTGCTAATAACCACCCTTTATCAGCTAATTTCACTAACCCATACCCACTATTACTACTATCCCCACCGCAACTATTCCTTCTATTCCTACTAATGTACACTGCCAATGTGCTAACACCTCAAAATATGTAAACACACCACTCACCAACTTTTTTACAACCCATTACTTAATTACTTTCTTTCCACCCCTCATACACCCGCCCTTCTGTTATGAACCGACCGCCATCACAGTCGCCCGAAATTTTCCCACACTTCGCCGACCCAAGAAAAAAAAATGTATAACTTCCCGGTTCTACCTTCCAGATTTTCCCACACTTCCCCGCCAAAAAAAAAAAAAAAAAAAAAAAAAAAAAAATTATAACTTTTGTCTACACATGGTATATCAAAATTATTATATACCTTACTTGACTCGTTTGTTTGTTATTTTGAATGTTTTATGTTGTATTTTTTATGTTGTACACTACACGCACCTACAATTTAAGGAGTCACTTGACTACCATACCCCCTCTGACCACTAGACCACACCCACTCCGATGAGTCACTTCGCAACACCTACTCTGACCACGCCTACTTAAAACACCAAGGAGTTATCACCCTTTGTGGAGGTATCTATAAGACTACCTCCACCTCCACAAAACGGGCGTTTTCCTACTTCTACACTACTCAGGATTGTATGTATGTATGCAGGATTGTATGTATGTATGCAGGATTGTATGTATGTATGCAGGATTGTATGTATGTATGCAGGATTGTATGTATGTATGCAGGATTGTATGTATGTGTGCAGGATTGTATGTATGTATGCAGGATTTATGTATGTATGCAGGATTTATGTATGTATGCAGGATTTATGTATGTATTTATGAACGTGCCTGTGTACGTGTCTCTGTCTGTCTGTATCATAACATGATAATATTCATTGTTTATGTTTACAACA